>CABEEJ010000246.1:75589-115019 GCA_901482245.1 Timema douglasi | reverse complement strand
ATTTGCGTGGAGGGAGAGTGGAAAACCATTTAGGAAAAACCACCCCCAGTTCACCCGACCGAGATTCGAACCTTGATCTCCACGTCCTCAGCAGTCGAGCTCAACACGACAAGCGCGTTAGCCAACTACGCCACTGAGGTGGGTTTGTCAAAATAACTTAGCATTATAAATATATATTTTTATTTTGAATCATTAGCTATTTCACATCTGACACCGAGGGTTTCCCCTTAATTTTCCTCCAGGATAATGTGAGGGTTAGATTTTCAGTGAACATGGGCCGCAGCTGGTCCGCCTCTTGGACCACAATTCCCTAAATAATGCCTAATTTCCAAAATCACAATCCCGAATTATTTATACAACGTTTATACAAAAAAAAAGAAGGAAGTATCGGACCACATTCATTGTATGTTGGTTCCTCAAAAGTTCTGCGGGACATCACAGAATCATGGATCAGGTCACAAGTTTGACCTGCCTGTTCCAAGAAACTTGACGCTGCTGATTGTAATGGTTGTAAGAGTGTTCTCTGTGAATGCTAGTGTTGGTTGAACCGTGGTCGATCCAAGGGGGAAGGGCGATTGTCACCCCTCCTCGCGCATAGGAAATAATAAAAAATTATTGAAAATAATACCTTAATGTTGTAAAGAATGACTAACGCCTCCTTCGCCTTTTCTTTACCTAATCAATAAATATTTAAACTTAGCTCTATTATGCAGAAAAGAAAGTGACTCGGAACTAAAACTTTAAAGTAATTAGTAGAGCCCTGTAAAAAAAGGCAATACGTGATAAAGTGAAAAGTGCCATACAAAGATGGAGTCGAGTACTCTTTCCTTTGATAGTCTTTAGATATGATTTACAATGTCTTTTGAAAAGCAAAATAAGACGAAATTGTCTTGTTACACGAAATCCTCCTTTAAAATTAAATATCGCCGCTTTAAAAAAAAAATCTTTATATAAACACGACATTAAGAATAAATTAAGTTGAAATTTTGACCATGCTGTAATCTGATTAGTATTTTGTTGTAGTATGAGCTAACTTTAGGCTACAAAATTGTGAAATATGCAGACAAACATGACACAAAATGTTAAAGCAAGTATAATATAAGGTTTCAATATTAAATTTTAATTTTGTATACATTGTCTCAATATGTAAATAATACTTAAACACCTCAGATAACATGTAATTTCGAATAGACACGAAATAAAACACCTCAGATAACATGTAATTTCGAATAGACACGAAATAACACCCGAAAGTGAGATTCAAAAAATTATATTTAACTAAAAATAAACAATTTTTAAGGGGCTCTAGTAATTAAGTTACTAAGTTTAGTATTATAACCAATTATTTTTACTAAAATACATATTTTTTCTATTAATATCTACTAGAACATCTTAGGTTCATATGCATTTTTTTTTTGTGACATGGAATGTTCAGTGATTAGATCTTAACTTTAATACCTTGAACAGTGCTGTGATATCTATAATCCATAACATGGCAAAACATATGTTGGTGATCATCATTGTGTTTGGTAGCAGTGAACTAGGAAGTTGTGTTTAAATGTAATGATTTATTGATGCCATGTAAAATAAATAGTATAGCAGACTATGCTAAGAGAACCTAATAAACTAAACTAATTTAGAAACATTACATGAAAGTAACTTTTTTTTTTACACTAAAATTATAAATTTGTTAATCCAAATAGTGTTTTTTCTTACAAGTTCTATTTTTATTACTTTATTATTAAAACACTTATTTTATTAACTACCATTATTATTATTAAAATGATTATAAATTAAAATATGTGTTACTTACTATTATTGTCAAATTTAAACTTGAAGGAGCCTTATGAAAACCAATTTCCCTCCCTGAAAACAGGCCCTGGATCCTCCCTTGTAGATGCATTAACACAACTTGACAGGGGAAACCTAGGTGTTCGACCGACAACCCACCTGTCGAACATCGTATCACCGTGTCAACACCACCGTTGTAAAGTGTGTGTGTGTGTGTGTGTGTGTGGAGGAGGAGGGGGCGGAGGGTTAAGGAGTGTTTCCCGAGTATATGTGCGCATGTAATTCATATGGTGTTGTTCATTACGGGTATAGTAGGTTCATGATTAACTTTATCATTTATTGAGAACTGGAAAAGGTACTAAAATTATATTTGTATTAATTCGTCACGCATTTTTTTGAGTGACACTGTTGATATATATATATATCTAAATCTCTTGTAAATTTGAAAGGTGGATGAATGCGAAAATGTTCGCAGTAACCTTTCAACTGTCAAAAAATAAGAAGACGCCATACTTACAGGGAATAGATTGTCACTCGAATTATTCATAGCCTGCGGCCACTTTACTAGAATCAGTACGGTGCTTCACAGTTAATCAATTAGGTACCGTGGCGTGTTATGTAAACAATTTCACATTACTTTCAATGTTCCTGATGGTAACTCATTTAATCGCAATGGGGTATTCAGGTGAGCCTGAATATAGCTGTTAGTGGACTATGGGAAGGGTTGAATATCGACCGGAAATGGGTGTTATCATTCACTGCCTGTTTAGAGCAGGAGTGGGAAAACCTTTTCCTGGAGCCACTAAAATTATGGGCCTTACGAGGACTGTAATAAAAATTACAGGAAACCTTAAATACTAACCAGAGATGTCTACTCACACACTCAGTGTCATATCTTGTAAGACTATTCAATTTGTATTTATAACTTTTGATATATAAAATATATTGTCTACTAATGGAATCATTTAAGATCATATCTAAATGGGGAAGATCGGTAAAATTTCGGAAAATAGTTAAATATATCTTTGAGATAATTTTTTTGTCCGTTTTAAACATATAATTATCATGTATAAATTATATACTATTAAACCAAAATTCATAAACCTGCATATTATTTTGAACCCATACAACTACCTTTCTCGAAACCTTACCCCTCCCGCTAGCTATCCTGGCAGAACGAGCCCAAGGGAGGGTTGGAGAGGGAGGGGGTAGGGTCATGACCAATGCCACCCATAGCTTACTCATATTTTGTCTAAAGCTTATATTACTTTTGATCAAGTTAAGAAGTTATAGCAAAAGTTCTACGCCTGTTCCACTTATACGTTTTCGTTACCAATACAACATGATAAACATTTATCTAAACATACAGGATGTAAAAAAAATTCGCACAATTCCTTTTCAGAACGCGATTTAATCCAACAAAACCAGCTAAAATAAACTCAAAGAACGTCGTCCGATGTTTAGTTTGCAAGATATGTCACACGGTCAAATGAGGTGACACGCTATTTAGAAAGAACACAGCCATGATCAATACAGTGCAGACTACAGCATAATTATCCCCATGGAACCAAGGAGCTGCGTCATAATATTGGGTGCGTGTGATGGCTGAGCTGAACGTTCAGGAATACGCTGATCTCTATCTGGACGTCATCCAGACGGAAATTTGACTTGATTATTGGAGCGTGTTGGCGAAACGTAAATACGCGTTGGGAATATAGGGGGGGATTTACACCACCTGCACATGTCTAAGCTGATCGCCCACGTATTCATGAGATGCGATACTGGAGCAAAAATATGGACGAAGCGAACGTGGCATTGAAAGAGAGTTGGGACTATATCTCCCAGGCTGTTCCTTGACGTACGAGTACTTCGCGATGACTGACTACACCCGTGCAAGTGAATAAATATTTTCATTGAACATATAGAACCTTTCATTTCCTTGCCGGGAAGCAATGGTTTTTTTTCCTCACTCCATTTAACCGTCTCACATATTTCGAAAACTACATATCAGACTAATTTATTTTTCATTCCTTTTAGGTATTTAACGTGCACTTTCTGAACCGAATGATTATATCAGCACAAGAGAATTTAAATGAGTGACAGCGAAAGGGCCTACTAATTTTGCCGGGAAAGTTATTTTCACACACCTTCCAGGGTTCTTTTACATAACTCAATCGATATGGGACCAACGACTTTACTTCCCCTTCAAAGGGAGTTGTGCAATTTATTTTTATCGTTCAAGAAAAATCCTCCAACCTCTGCTGGGTTTGAACTCACGAACATCGGGTACTGAGGTGATCATTTAACCCCAAGATCACCGAGGTCAAGCAGACTACTATATCGTTTTATATTTTCCGATTTATTTGTTAAAATTAAGGCTCAGGTTTATGTACCCTAAAAAAACGGAAAATATGCTCTGAAAAAGTAAAAATTATCCCCGAAAAACTTAAAATGTGCTATAAAATTATAACTATGGCTTTTTAAAATACACCTTACATTATTCTAATAATTATATTACTTATCACCGCGTCTTACATTATAATAATTATATTACTTATCGCTGCGTCTCATATTATTATAATAATTATATTACTTATCACCGCGTCTTACATTATAATAATTATATTACTTATCGCTGCGTCTCATATTATTATAATAATTATATTAATTATCACCGCGTATTACATTATAATAATAATTATATTACCTATCACCACGTCTTACTACCCATTTGGGTTATACGTATAAGTACTATTTACGCTAATGGTCTAGGGACTGGGAAGGATGAATATAGATTAAGTGAACCCACATTTTCGTGGAGGGAGAGTGGAAAAATATTCAGGAAAAACCGCCCCAGTTCACCCGAGCTAGATTCAAACCTTGATCTCCCCGTCCTCGGCAGTCTAGCTCAAGACTAAGCCAGCGCGTTAGCTAGCTGCGGCACCGAGGTGGGTTCTCTACATTACTAAACAAGTACATAATTTATCTATAATTATTAGTTGGCAGCATAACAGCCCTTCCGAGTCGCAGATGACTGTGGTATCTGGTAGTTCGTGATACTATTGATCACCCATATGTAACATTTTATAAAACATTATAAAAAAAAAGGTTTAAAGTAAGTAGTGGTTATAATAAAAGTTAAGACTTAGATAAGTTGATCTAGAAAAATAGATAAAACATTAATTTATAAATTATTATTATTATTAGCACCGCGTCTTACTACCCGTTCGGGTTATACGCACTTACGCTAATGTGTAATGGCAGGGTGATTTTGAGATGAAATGGAGGACCTACAGTTTAACGTGGAATCCGAACCACGGTGGAGGCCTGACACTCCACACATTCACAAGATGTCTTGAAGGAAGGGTTTGGTAAATTTATAAATTAAACCGTTAATAAAGTAGTAGATGTATTAAGCACAATTAACAAGCACAAAAATGTATAACTTAAATATATAATTTTGGTGAAGAGACATAGTGTAAAATTTGAGCATTTATATAAAATATAATGCATCATAAACTCAAATATAAATCTCAAACAAGTTGATGAAAAGTCTAAAACAAAAGTTGACACATTAAATAAAATAATAATACAAAAATTTACAATATGGTGTGGTACGAACAATGTTCTTAAGTACATATATGTTTATAAATAAAAGAATAAAAATCAGGCTACCATCTGCCAAACTGCCAAACAAATTGAATGAAGTGGTTATGTACTGTAGAAAGAACTAAGTCTTATCTGTGTCTCTGTTACATTACTCTTTTTTGATATCAAGCACTGGAAAGAGGCTACATTACTTCAATCCGACATGTTCCGACTCATATGTAGCTGACGATTCTCCACACGTCCATCACAGACTCAGACTTAAACTAGGAGT
Source organism: Timema douglasi (assembly GCA_901482245.1). Classification (NCBI taxonomy): domain Eukaryota; kingdom Metazoa; phylum Arthropoda; class Insecta; order Phasmatodea; family Timematidae; genus Timema; species Timema douglasi. The sequence continues at coordinate 109,348 of CABEEJ010000246.1, read as the reverse complement.
ATAGAATGACCCTGAATATATTTGGTTGTTTTAACACAAATTAGTGTTGCCACAAAGAACCAATGTAATGGGGTGTATACATGTTTAATACAAATAATATATAGATATATTATTCCGGTAAATTTGATAGGCATAAATAAGTAATTAGTTATATTAACATAATGGTAGATCTATAAAGTTCGATAATCATTGCATTTTACTAAATACACTATAAAGCTGCAAAGTAAATATAAACTAATATAAATAGGTGAATAAAAATAAAACAATGATGGATACGTTAGAGCACATAATAACAATGAAACATGAAATAAATATTTGACTGAAGGCAAACACGGTAAAGTGATTTAAAAAAACCTAAATTGATCAAGTTGGTTGAAAATTTTGGATAAATAGTTTGAATATCATGTAATTTGTTAAAAATATAAGAGATCTAAAAATTATATGTTTAAACATAAAAATAATCCAATCACTAGTCATTATTATTATAACTTTTAAAATGATGAACGTGTATTTTATTGCTTGTAAAATATATATTCTTAAAATACCTCAAATATATGCCCTATTTATCATTTTGATATGCCCTAAAACTTAAAATACCTGAAATATACAATGATATGTAAAATAAAAAAATAAAATTTTTAGTAGCTAGAACAACATAAAACATGATTATATTTTGCTAGTCATTAAAATAAAGCACGGAATAGAAACGACATGTCATAAACATCCTCGTCCTAGTTATAGTGAAGAGGAATTGTTAGAATTTATCTTCACTATTTATAATTTTATATTAAAATAAACGTCACACTCCCAATAAATTTTTGTGAGAATAGTTACTGAACTGTTTAATTATATTTATATTGAGGTATTTAACGTTCACTTTCTGAACCGACTGATTTTATCAGTACACGACTTATAAGCTAATCTATATTTAGAACATACACAACATACCGTCCCCAGCCGTTGATTCATCACTGTTAATAGGGGAAACTCATATCTAACCAATGTTACATTTTTCGGCCATGCTGGGAATCGAACCCATGCCACTTAGCTCAGTAGACAGACACGCTACTGAAGGAACTAAGGTGTTGAACTCGTTAGTAATTATTATGAAGTCTCCTTCTCCCAATTCCAACCAACTCCTACTAGGAACATCATTACCTCGTCGCCACTTAGGGTATTCTAATGCTCCTCCTCTTGAGAAACATGACAAAGAAGAAGTTCATTAAGGAACTAGGCATGTTTTGGCTTTCATCTTTAATTATCCACCCCTCCTCCCCTTGTGCATTCTTTATTTATTTCTTAACGTTTGAGAACCGGTAGTTACCGAACCGTGCGCTGGGTCAGCAGGATATTTTAAATGAATAATTTGCAGTGCACTATCCCATTTAAAAAATAATTGTGATTATATAAAATATATTTATATATACATTTTTTTACATTTTTATTTATGTGCGGGAAATTATTTTTCAGATGGCTACAAAACTGTTAGGACAGATAAAAAAATGTTGCTTGAATCTAAAGGAACTATTAGGTATATTTCTATTGACCTAGGGGCCACGTGAAAGAATTACTAAGGCACTAAGGGCACCATGAACCGATAAAGTTTGAGAACTTCTCTTTTACTGGACTCTTTCAGTCTGTCTTATCTTTTTTCTTTGATCAGCTTTAAGATTTTGTGTGTAGCTATGTCACTATTGACGCCTGACTCTGGAAGGGTGGCCTTGGCAGGTGCCTCGGCCCAGGGGGAGGGATTGGTCTCCCTGACAGCTCACTGGCGAAAACATTCACCATTGGCTTCGGTGTTGTGTAAACCTCTTGTAAAAATAATTAAAAATCTTAGGAAGAGTGATGGGAAAATCAGCCAAGAAGTTTAACAGTCAATAACAAAGTTTGTTTGTTTTATTTAGGACACAATAGAAGGTAAATAAATAATTAGAACAAAATATAACAATATGGTGTGAAGCGCTTATCCTCTCAGATTTAAATAACTCTACTGAGATAAAGGAATTAATTGGCATTACCATATCTGAAAATAGGAAAGAAACATATAATTATAAACTGGTTGTCAGTACAACAGTAATATTAATCGTCATCATGGAAGTCTATGGTTCCTTCGGTTTGAGCATTAAGTGCAAACAACGATACTACATCGCAACCCCTAACATACATCTAGATTTAGGCAATAATAAGAAAAACAAATACGCGCCTTTAGATCTAAAGAAATCAACATAGCGTTGAACCAAAATAACAGGAAGAATAAGACGTTAGGCCAAGCCTCAAACCTAACACCTAAGTGCCCTGTGCTCTCAGTAAAATAGATAACTAGATAACCCCATATACACTAAATACGCAAACGATAACAAGAAAGGACGGGTGGTAAGCCCGAGGCGCAGTGTTTGCCAAAGCGTGGCCGAAAATATATACATAAAATTAAATATACATTAAGTATATATAACAAAATGAAATTGTACAGTTAGAATGAATTAAACCTCGTATGAGGAGAGAGAAAGCAAGCGCATTCGCAATTACCTGCGCGAAACGTTTCATAGTTCTAAGTTTAAATAGTTATAAGTTTAAATAGTTATAAGTCCCAAACAATAATTTAGACAAGATATCCCCCCTTACGCCGAAAATGGAATTTTGAACACTAAATAAATCACGGCCCCTAGTCGCCGTCCTCGTCAGTCGGTGGTATAATAAGCGACCATTGAAAACCCGCGTCCCAATATATACTCATTATTGTACCCCCAGAGAGAAGGGGTAAGTGAAGGAGGGGGTAAGTCGATAGAACAAACATGACATCAGAGGATAGATCTGGCAACAGGTATATTATTCCAGAAGGTCCTAGCGGCGGAAGTGATAACTTCGTCTGGGCGCGTGAAACCTCATTCGTTTCCGGCCGGCCGCGGATCGAGCCCCGAGCAGTCAGTCGGTCGAAAGCTCCGCTAATTCTGTTGTGCCAGTTGGAGAGTGGAGGTTAGAGCTCGTGCTCTTGTGTTGGAGTTCATCACGGGTGGCGGGTGAGTGTCGGCCCATTTGATATAACATTAACTTGTAACTCGTTACAGTTGGAGATGGAGTCACGGTCGCCTTCCGTATCGCAATGTGCCCCGAGGGCTTTTGGCCTTAGCTTGGATCACCCGTAATCCCTTTTCGTGCCTTGTAGGCCAGCACAGTCCCTGCCGCCCACAAGGATTTGGGAGTAGGACATCTCTGCCAAGCCAAGGAGCGGGTTACTGAGCAGTGCATGCACTTCAGGGGAGATCGTCTCTCCTCCGGGCACCCGCCACTATCGTGGTCACCACCACGGAACCCAGATCTAGGATTAGCGCGGCAATCCTTCCACACCCGACCAAACTGGAAACAGTTCTTGCACTGAACCGGGCCGCCGGGAGACTTGTATTTCTCCATCCTGACGCGGAGCCCTCACAGGACTGATATGAAGCCGAGTACAGTCTTGTGGTATGCTCCCCGGGAGGCAGAGAGATAACGAAGCTCAGAAACCACTGCTTTTATCCGATCTTATGGTCCCGTTTCCACTGGAAGAGCATCTGAGTGATGGATTTCACGGGGAAGCCCCTATCTACCGGCTCTTCCTGGATGTCGCCAGGGTTTGTCCGTGTCAGGAGTCCCTTCACTAAGACCCTTACTATTAGCTCCCATCCCAGCTCGTAGGACTAGTGTTCTGGATCCCCAAGCTAGGCAAGAACGCCTAGAGGATGCGATAAGCTTCCTCCAACCCGAACTGGAGGCGCACTCGATCTCCCAGCTGCCTGACCGTCTCCACAGGCTCGCGAGCCTTGAATTGAATGGCCCTCGCCACCTTGGAGTAGTCCTCCACATCACACAAGATGATGGGATGGATCTTCCCCCCGGATTTGTGAGCTGGCCTGGAACCACTAGTGCCAGGCTGGGGTGAGGCACGGCTTGCGTTACTACCCTTAGGTTTGGCGTTGCCAGCCTTATCCCTTTGGCGGGGTCTTACGATCTGAAAACCTTAAGCCTCATCATCGAACCCCTGGCTTGACTCATCACGAATCAACGAGAGGTATGGTCCTGAAGAGCGTAACTCATCGTCCACGGACTCACACGAGCTGTCGACAAGTGCGAAGCGTGTGACCCGATCTTCCGAATCTGAAGATAATTCATCCGGGCGTGTTTTACCTACCGACACCCCTTGGCGAGAGGTGTCGACGGTGACTCGGGCTTATGAGGCCCTTGCGACATTTACCGGCGAAGGACTGCTGGGTTCCCCTTGGTCAAGGCTTACGCTAGCACCGTTAGGTTTCCACCCGTGTTTGGGATACAAATCTCAGTCTTGTGTGTCAAGCCCGCCCCCCCCCCCTCTCCCTAATTGGTTTCCCACCCTCCTATAACACCAATGTGGATTTATTTAATTTAATTCCACCTTTTTAATCTCCACTCCCTTAATGCTGATACTCTGAAATCTCAGGTGGGTAGTAAGACACGCTGCGCAAATAAATGTATAAAATGATAAGAAATAATCAAACTGTATATAACTCACTTAGGTGGTCGAATAGTCTAAGGTGTCACTCTAGTAATAGATGGTGATGAGATCGGGGTTCAAATCTGGGTTGGGTGTACTGTGAGGGTGAATTTTACTAAATTGCCTTCCAATTTCACTCCATGCAAAGGTGTGTACATTTCTTCTAAATTCAACCTTCCTTATCCCTAGCACATCAGCGTGATTAGTATGTATGCGAATAGCCCGAACGAGCATTGAAAAACACTGACAAAAAATACTAATAAAAACCATATAACTAATTGGTTGTAGTTGGTCAAGTTGAGATTCTTTTATAAAGCTTTTTTATTGTTTATTTTGTTTGGTTGAAATAATTCTTGAAATATGTGTTCCTCTCGTACGAGAAGGCAGCCTTGACATAAAATGTGTCTGTTGAGCGACCAAAAGAGTTTGAACATAGATCTGACTTGGTAGGTTAATCTACATTATGTAATGTGATTAAACGCTGCGGGTATGACGGTTCTAATTGGGGTCGTAGTTCAACTGGGGTGAGTGGGGCGAACTTAATGACCAATCATCAGGCCATCGATCAAGTGATTAAAACAAGTGTTGTAATGTTGTAAATTATTCTGACTATGACACCAGTAGGGAAAATATATTTACTGACGGGTAATTTATTTGTTTACATGTCCCTGACAAATTCTGTGTCGAGGCAAAGAAAACAGTTTATAATAAAAATAGATAAAGTCCACGCATTCATTAAGTGTGTCGTCATAAAGTTCAATTGTACACATCTCATTGGGCGATGCCTACGGCAATGATTGATGGGAAAAGAGAAATAGATAGCACCACTTATGCTTTTTAGTGAACATTTCCTGTAATTTATTTCTGCCGCTGAATGGTTGGTAAAGAAACTTTGAATATTTAATATTTAGATATAGTTTATAAAACTAATAGAAGCATTTCTAAGTTACATTACATTAGAAAACAATAGTTGTTCAGTGATGGTAACAAACAAAATGTAGTTGAAACGAAATAAATGTTTTTTGGACTTCTTACAATGAGGGAATAATAACTTCCGACGTTTCGGCTGTAGTTACACCGTAAGTTATTATTCCATAAACGGGACTCGGGCTCGAAAACATTAGTTTATTTTTAAACACCGGCTGCGAAAGTCTTCAAAAACAAAAATGTGGTTAGTTTTTTTTGTAACTATGACTGTACTAATAATTATATCATAAATTCAAGAGGCTAAGCCTGTCTACGACAGGTGTAATTTCGGATTTCTTTTCCTTGTTGTTTTTATCTATTTTTAGATATTTCATAACAGGAGGTAAAGTTATTTGTATCCATGGCTCTGCTAGGTTCTTCTTTTTAAGTTAACAACCCAAAGGATATTTCGATGTGATCTTTATCTATACGGAGCTGGGCATACACTCAGCCCTTCGGCTGGTGAGTGCTGCCCGCACCATATGGTAGAAATCCCATGTATCATAGGAGTTCATAAAGTGTGGTGGCTCCCCGTTGTCTTCCACACTGAATTTCTATGAGCGAGTGAAAAAGGGCCTACTAATTTAACTGGAAAGTTATTTTCACACACCTTCTAGGGCTCTTTTTACATGTCAAAATTGTCGTGGGACCGACGGCTTTACCCTCCCCTTAGAAGAAAATTGTACTACGGGTTTTAATAGCTCAAGAGAAATCCGTCCAACTAGGCTGGGCTTGACCCGAGATTATCGGGTCCTGAGAAGAACACTTTAGCGAAAGACCACTCTCTATTTCTTCGAGGTTATAGAGACTTCAAGTTTAAGATTTTTTCCCCTATAAAGATGCCATGCTTCATATGCCCGAACTATATCTATTTCTCTAGCCACGTAATGGAGGTGTGATAATCCACCCTGAAAAAAAAAATGTTTTAAGAAGTTGGAATTAGGTAATAATATTCTGAAAATTGAAAAATGACACCAGGACACGGGAATAGAACCCGGGACCTTTGACTTAGCGCGACGATGCTCTAACCATTGAGCTATCCAGGACTCATACCGTGCTCAGGTTCATTCTTCGCTCATATTTTAAGGCAGAGTCTATGATGGAAGTACGGAAATTGTCAGCTACAAATGTGTGATTTTATTAAGATCACGAGCTATCAGATAACACAGCCACCTTCGACTCGGTAGTTGGCTTATTGCAGCCATTTGTACAATTATTATGATTGTAAGGGATTGCATATTTAAGACTAAAATAGCCCAAGCTATTATTTGTGCTTTAAGTAAGGAATACTCCATCTAGATATATTCTGAAAATTGGAGTTTATAACCAGTTTCAGCTTTGTGACTCATCGGAAATTTTTGAGAAAAACTCTAGACAGAAAACACATGTCTTTTATTAAATAGAAAACTTAAAATGATATTCTATTATCACTGTTAATCCATTACTGGGAAGGTTATCCAAACGGATAAGTGGTTTGACACTAACCAGGTACGTCTACACTGGATGCCCTAAGGATTTTAGATTCTACCTTCCAGACGAAATACCTCTTAATTACGTTCCTCAATCATTCTATACTATATCAAGCCGTCGCGTCGGTGGTTTTATATTAAAAAGTATCAACGCAAAAACAGATTTAAGAGTTAAAATATCGTACTATAAAATTTATTGAACCAATATATTGTTTTATTACTCTCTTGCTCTCAATACCAAAGTAAATTATAGTGATGGACGTGGAAAATGAAATATATAAAGTAAATGTATAAAAATGACATACCGATGTTAAGCTGTCAAATGTGTTTGCCATCATTGTTTTAGCTGCTTATAATCAATACATTAGAAAATAGTTTTATTTATATATACTTTTCTCTGGTTTGGGATGTATAACTATATACAAATATATATTTGTATATAGGTGTATATAGATACATACCTATACATATATGGGTATATAGGTAAATATCCATACATATGGATATATACGTATACATCCATACACTATGGATATATACCTATGTATAAATACGTCAATATATGTATATATATATATGCATATGTATAAACATGTCAATATATGCATACATATATACATATATGGTTATCTATGTATACATTTAATATATCCATTAGATATATTTGTTGTTTTGACAACATGTCTATATTTAGCATTTACTATCACAAGGTTCCTATTATTACTTTTTAACTTTGATTTTGATATCACTGGGGAGTGTAGGAGGTTATATAATGAGTTTCATACTCTGTAATTATCACAATACCTTGTTAGGATAATCAAGACTTGTATATTACGGTGGGCAGAACATGCAGCGCGAATGGAAGAATCTAGAACCATGTGCGGGGTATTGACTGGTAGGCTCAATTGAAAGAGACTATTTAGAAGACCTAGAAGCATTTGGGACCATAACATTAGAATTAACCTGACAGAAATAGGGTGTATTGAGGTGGACTTAATAGCTTCAAATATGGATAGGTTGTAATCAGGTGTACTGGATATAACGAGCTCAAGATATGGATAGGGTGTAATCAGGTGTTCTGGTTAAAACTAGCTCAAGATAGGGTTAGGTGGCGTACTTTGGAAAGTGCAGCAATAAATATTTAATTTCTAATGCCATAGAATAAGTAAGTCTAATATTAATAAGATATATTTCATTTGACCGTGATTGTTGTTTTTTACCCGTATTTTAAGACAAATTATGTTCGGATTATCCGGAATTTCAAACTACCGGAGTTAGGTATAACAGCGTTTTACTGTGTATGTATTTAAATAGATTATAATAAAACATGTATACACAAAAATTACTCGTCATGTAAATATTAGTAGCCTATTGTTATAATAATAATAATAATAATAATAATAATAATTATAATTATGTATTAAATTTTTTTGCATGCATCCGAGTCTTACAACCCGTCCGTGTTATTCTATTCGTATATTTATAGTTGATGGAGTAGAAATTAGAAAAGTAGAATTTATAGAAAGTTTATCGGTATTTACTAGTAGGTAGAGTGGGAAGTAATTTAGGATAAACTACTTCAGTAAGCCCAGCTGGGATTCGAACCTTGACCTCCCCGTCACAATAAAACCAGACAAGCAGAGACTGGTGACTTTGTCCACTTGCCCACTGGTGCAGGTGGCCACATTACTAAACTTTTGTGAACTTTATTGAACAATTATTACCCTCAGAAAAAATAAAAACAATTTTTTTCACACTTATAATAGGCTTTCCTTGACTTTATATATATGTATTAATTTATTTTATAAATAAAGGAAGAGTTATTCATTTAATCATAGGTAATTTGTTTCCCTGTTTTATATATAAAAAATAAAAAATAATATCAGGCTAACTAGAGCTTTTAAGCCTGTTTTAATCAATTGGTTCGTATTATCTTCTATCTACTTTGATTATTACAAATTGAAATACAAAAGGTTGAATGCTAGGTATACATTGTGTATATCTTTAAAACATTGCGCTTACATCTGTTCATTTATGATCACTCTGTAAGCATCTACTCGACTTAACTACCTGATTAAAAAAGAAACGGATGTTTAAAAAAAAATCACGTAAGCTTTCAGGAACCAATATCAAACCAGGTCACATGTATTTTGTATGTTGTCAACATGCTGTTAGCCCAAAGCGTTTGTACGCTTCCCCTGTTTGGTATACCAATTTTCTTGCCACCTTCTTGACGTAAACCAATTTGCTAACGGTTCGCGCAGGCGGGAGTGTATAGTCGCGGGGAAATGTATTTTTGGTAGGTTATTAAAAAAAACACCTTTAACGCAGCATTGCCAATTCAATCTTCGACTTTAACTTTGCCCCGTTTTTTTTAGCACCTTCCTACCAATTCGTGCTATAACGCTTATTTACTAATTAAACTTATAAGTTAGGGATGAAGTTTTAATTTAAAGGAAATGTACCCGCATTTGCGTGCCAACAGCATCCACAGTTTTTAGGCGTTTTCTCGAAAACTATATAGGAACAAGCTATGGGATTTTGATAATTTTGGTGACCTGGCGGTCTAGGGGTAAGGTGTCAGACTTCTTTGCTGGCAGCCGGGTTCAATCCTCGATCCCGGCACAGATTTATCTGATTACCAAACCCTTCCTTCACCTCTGACAAGACATCTTGTGAATGTGGGGAATGCCAGGCCTCCACCGTGGTTCGGATTCCACGTTAAACGGTAGGTCCTCCATTTCATCTCACAATCACCCTACCATTACACATTAGCGTAAGTGCGTATAATCCGAACGGGTAGTAAGACGCGGTGCTAAAAATAATAATAATAATAAAATTATTATTATTGATAATTTTGTACACACAAATTCAGCACTAGATATTGGCATAGGTCTCCTAATTTGTGCCGCTATGGGTGCTGCCAACTTCACGGACCTCAGATGATTGGGAGATCGAGGTTCGAATCTTGACCGGGTTTATTGAGAGGGGTTTTTCCTAAATGGTATTTCAAACTACCTTCATGCAAATGCGGTTATACTTCCTCTAAATATAACCTTTCAAACCCCTAAAGCTATTAGCGTAATTAATACATAAGCGTATAGCCCAAAAGACGAGGTGCTAAAAAAGAACAAAATAATCTACACCTCCATATGTGTGTATATTATGTCCTTCACTACCATTTGTAATTTAATCTTCCACCTTTTCACCTATAGCACTCTTTTCCATCGATTCAATTTTATGCTTTAACTTGCAAGCTCTGAGTGTTAGTATGTTAATCGTATTCGAATCCTGGTCAGGGCATTAATTGAGGCAGGTGCAACGTTCATGAGCCCAAGCTGTCCGGGCGTCTTAAAAATAACTGAACCAATATTATAATTCCTAGTAAACGCTTTCAACAAAGTGATAATCTTCACACAGCTTTCTTTACTGCAAGTTGATAGTAAAATAAAGAAAATATCCGCGTGGGTCATTTAAATAGGTAATAATTAAAAAAAATACGGTAGCCGAGCTGTAAGAAATCCTTCTCACTAAACTGCTCCAAACAAACGTGAGAGGAGATTTGTGTCGGTGCTAAATCTACGTTTCCAGCTATTTCTGGACTCTTTACTGTAAAGCGTAATGTCTGAGAGAAAGACAAGTCGTCACTTTGGAATAAACTAGCGTTTATATCGACACCGAGAGTAACAAAAAGGCCTTTAACATTCCTATCACGTGTCACCCCCATTCATAACCATAAATTGTTTTGCTTGTTTTGATAACACTTTTTTATTTTGTGTGTTCACAATTCGAAACGAAAGAGAAAATAAACGAGATTTTTAACTTCTATTTTCTTTTCTTTTCTTGAGGCCACCGTATTATATGTCTAACTTTGTATTATTTTAGACTACTCTTTATGCTAAGAATCCTCTCATTTTTGTTTTCTAATTAACTTAATTGGGGAGGGAAGTTAATTAAATTATTTTAAACCACCTCGCATTGTTTAAAACCTGTTTAATTTAACAAAATCTACCATGTTCTTATGAATAAAAATAAAAATTTGTTAATTTTTTAAAAACTTTTTTACTATTGAAAAAAATCATCAAATAATCAAAACGCCAAATATTCACGAAAATTAAAAAAAATGAAGAATATAAAATAGACAAAAAGTGAAAAATGATTTATAAATATAATATATCAAGAAAAACACTTATCTAACTGAAATTAAAACAACAAGGTACTAAATAAACATTAATCAGGGCTCAACCAGTTATCTAAGTTTAGTGACAGTCTCGATATTTGGTAGACCTATTGAGTTATCGACTCAAGTCCGACATCACAATGCTTATGTATTCTGAACTAAGGATCTCAGGTTAGATTCCCGACATTGTCGAAAAAGCTATCCATAGTGAAATTGGGGCTTCCACTTTCACCGATAAACTATCGCGCGATTACTGAGGGGCGGTGTTTGTTCTAGAATCACTTTAGTTACCAAGTCATGTGCTAATATAATCATTAAGCTCAGAAATTTTTCGATAAATTCCTCAAATAAATGTTTTAGCAAATCGTGATCATTTGCTGAATTGTTCAAATGTTTAGCTTTTGAGGCTTCGAGGCAAGACGGGTCTATGATGAAAATGATTATGATGATATACGTTTCGTAATCTGTTCTAAGGAGGGATTCCCGCTCTATCGCCAGACAAGGAACATTTTTAAAATTCGTGAAAAGATGTGGCGACCCCCCCCCCCCCAGCAACCTATTTAAGGGCCGCACCTATCAAAATCTCTCGCTATTTTTANACTTTAGGAGCGATATAATATAACTAAATCAATATTTTTGTACTTTTTATGAACAATTGTGACAATTTTTATATGTATATTTTGAAGTTCAAATCTTAAATTTAATTCTTAGTACTTAGACTATAATGTACAGTACATGCTAGAAATATTCAGTGTTCTTTAGGGATTATCATAGATTTTGTGGTTTGAGCTTAGTTTACAATTGTTTGCCCTCTTGGTGTGAGAACGGGGGCAAACTCCTAGAATCCCTTCTTTACTTTACCTTTGGCAAGTCATTGGTGACAGTTTTTTTTCGTTACATAACGTCTTATCATAGCAAAGAGTCTTAAAGCTTATAAATCAACATAAAAAACAAGTTTTTTTACCGCTTCGTTAAATAAAATGTTTTTTCTTCTTCTTGATGGCCTATATGTTAAAAAAACCCCGGAGCTTTCTAGGTATTTTATGATATAATGTAGTCAAGTCTAAAGTCTAAACATCCTATTTAAAACCGTTCTTAAATTTCAGCTTACCTTTACCCTTTGTGTTCTGCCTCACCCACGATGAATATGCAAAAGTTGAAGTTTCGTTCCTACGGAAGATCACTTAAACAAGTGTTTTAAGGATAGCAATATGTGACAAACGTTTACAAACTTAATGGACTTAATGCAGTGCGATTAATCATCAAACTTATACCAGTATTCGGGCTAAGATGTCAATTGTGTCAGACTTAGTTGGTGATAAGGAAGTCAGAGTTTGAAACCTCGCCAGATGTACTAGCGTAGTTCCCCCTCCCCTTGAATGGTTTTACAGTATTCCCCCTATACAAATGTGAGTACACTTTTCTCAAACTTCCTCGTTCACAACCCCATTAGTTTTTTACCCCATTTATTTGAAGTATTTAACGTGCATTTTCCGAATCGACTGATTATATCAGCACACGTCTTATAAATCAACTTAAATCTAGAACAGACACAACGCCCATTCCCCTGCCGTTAATTTATCATTATGAAAGGGTAAACCCACATTTCACCAATGATAAATTTTTCGGCTATGCCAGAAATTGAACCCGGGATCCTTAGCTCAGTAGATAGACACGCTAACGTTGAATCTAAGGTGTCAAATACCCCATTAGTATAAATATGCGGATAGTCCGGACGAGTAATAAATAAGAGGGGGTGCAAACAAAAATCAGATTAATGTAATTTATTTGAATAAAAATGGCCAATTGACATGACATTTTTGTTTTATATGCCAAACTTTGTTTGTGTGTATTCTGATTTATTTAAATACCTGAATTAAGTGGGAGTCGGGGTGGGTTAGGGGGGGGAACTAGGTGGTTCACCAGGATAGGACAAAATTAGAAGTAGTCCTTGTCATGCAAACAAAAGTACAGTCCTGATTTAGTTCATGCAATACAGTGGTGCTTCAAATAATTACTTTTGGGGTAGACCAACAATGTATCGAAGCTATTATTTGCATAATCTTTTTCTGATTGGAAATTTTAAGGGAACTTTTAATGTGGGTGAGTGGTAGATAGAGCATTAAATATCAAGTCGTAAATCTGGTATTAAAATGGAGATTATGTATTCGATACATTTTTAGTGTTCTATATAATATAGTACCCGCCTCGGTGGCGTAGTTGGCTAACGCGCTAGTCGTGTTGAGCTCAACCGCTGAGGACGGGGAGATCGAGGTTCGAATCTCAGTGTTTTCCAATCCCCCTCCACTCAAATGCGGGTTCAATTCCTCTAATTCATCCTTCCCAATTCCTAATCCATTAGCCTAATTAGTTCTTAAAGCTTATAGCCCGAACGGGTAGTAAGACGCGATGCTAAATAATAATAATAATAATAATAATAATAATATATAATATTGTCAACTTAATTTAGTTTTAGATTTTTTTATTGTACACCACGTCTTACTTCCTCAACGGGTTATCTGCATATTCAAACTTTTAGTTTAGGGATGAAAAAGGTGTATTTAGATAAATTATTATTATTATTATAAGCACCGCGTCTTACTACCCGTTTCGGGTTATACGCACTTACGCTAATGTGTAATGGTAGGATGATTGTGAGATGAAATGGAGGACCTACAGTTTAACGTGGAATCCGAACCACGGTGGAGGCCTGGCATTCCCCACATTCACAAGATGTCTTGTCAGAGGTGAAGGAAGGATTTGGTAATAAGATAAATCTTTGCCGCGACCGAGGATTAAACCCCGGCCGCGAGCACAGAAGTCTGACACCTTACCCCTAGACCACCAGGTCACCCAATTTTAGATAAAGATTGTCCAAATATTCATGCAGAGAGAGAGAGAGAGAGAGTAGGAAAAACTACACTCAGTATATCCGACCAAGATTTGAACTTGATCTCCTCGTCCACCATGAGAATTATTCCGTAAATAATGTGAACGCCAAAGAGGAGCAATCTTTTATTTAAAAAATGAAGCCTTGGGGGCGAGGAATGCCCCGTTTGCCCTACTAACTCTCTCCCCCCATCCCAGGTGCACCACTTATTATTATTAAGTGTTCTGTCTTATGGCAGGTACATTTATTTTGTCAGTGAACTTAGACCTTCTATGCGTCATGTCCTCTGCCTCCTCCTTTAGCTCCCAGAACGTTCTTATTTCCTCCGAGTCATCCAAAATTTGAATCCTCCTTTTCCTTACGCTACTCTTTCCCTCAACCTTGCCATCCATGACGTCGTGCAAAGGACAATTATTCCTAAGGATGAGTCCAACCTAGTTTGCTTTGTACCTTAGAATCATATCCAAAATAGTTCTCTCCCATCCAATCATCTTAGGACTTCTTCATTTGTCACCCTGTCTGTCCACCTGATCTTCTCAAGTCTTCGTATACAATGCACATTTACACACCTCCGAGTCAATGTTTTTTAGGGCCTAATTAATCAGCACGTAAGGCAGTAAGTAATATCTACCAACCTGGCGGACACGTTGTGGAGAATTGACAACAGTTCATACTTATGCTAATAAGATTAAAGACGTGTATAGAACCAAAGGCATATCTACGAATGTATATCAAAAGTGGAACGATATAATATTTTAAGCCACTATATCTAAATGGTGGTTAAGGGTAAGGGGTTTGAGAATTGTCGCGGGGAAGGGAGTTTGCTAATATTATTTTTATTATTCAACACTTGGTATGTTCCCCTACTTGAGAACCAAACATATATGTGATTTTAATACACGGTATTGCTATCAATATTTTACTTATTTTTATTAATAATACAATTTTATAAAGTTCCTTTCTCCCTCCCCTGCGGGGGATCAAACAGATTTAAAGGGAGAGAGATACACCCTCTTCGCCTCACTCTCCCTCCCCTGCGGGGGATCAAACAGATTTAAAGGGAGAGAGATACACCCTCTTCGCCTCACTCTCCCTCCCCTGCGGGGGATCAAACAGATTTAAAGGGAGAGAGATACACCCTCTTCGCCCCACTCTCCCTCCCCTGCGGGGGATCAAACAGATTTAAAGGGAGAGAGATACACCCTCTTCGCCCCACTCTCCCTCCGCTCGCCTAGGTAGCTAAGCCCCTTTGTAGTACTAAACAATAGATCAAAAGTCTAACTCCTTTATTTAGAAGTATCTTTTTTTATCAAAATACTGTTTTTTTTAATAGCCCCTTATGTTGTATAGCTTACGGAAAGATTTATAATATGAATATTAAAAACAAAAAAGATTTACAGACAGTCAAATCTTATGGAGTTTTCAGTGTTAATACTTATACAGTTGAAAAATAATGTCTTGGTACTGGAATAGAACTTAGGACTGTGTCCGTGTGTCATTTTGAAAATGTATTTAAATGAATACTTGTGACCGGAAATAATCCATACCAAATGATAACTTCACTGTACGTCTATCCAATCATGATAATTCAGATGTTGGACCACAATATAATCATATCAAAAAAATATAACAGATATGACATTAAGGATATCTAACATTTCTCTTTATAATTCACTTTTTATTGATTTAAATCATAAACAAAGTGTTAATATGTTGTTTTTTTTCCAGATGCAAGATGAAAATAGTCTCATTTACAGAATTAAATTCTCACATATATAAAACACTTATTTAAATACAACAGTTGTTCATTCTCCTTAACTCAATCGGTAGCGTGACTTTCTAACTTAGCTAAGTATCCCGGGTTCGGTTCCCGGCATGGTCGAAAAATGTATTCATTGATGAAATGGGGGTTTACCCTTTCACAGTGATAAATTAGCGGCCGGGGACTGGATGTTGTGCCTGTCCTAGACTTAAGTTAGATTATAAGGCATATGAAGAAGGTATGACAGGTCTAGCAGGCCGCTAGTGGGAAATAAATGGTTTGAATAAAAAAACTGACACATACCGCAGGCTGGAAACAGTAATGTATGTAATGGTTCCTTCTGTACAATGGTGAAGGCAATATTTCAGTGGCTTACGATTTAATCAGGGTAGATTTAACAATACTTTCACTTCAAAATATTAATTAGCAGTTCCGCTTTAAGTTACCCACAGCATACATCCTCAGATTTATATAGGGATTTGTAAACATTTCGTGGGAACTAATCCATGGAATCAACTACACTACTGAGCAGACTGCGAGCAAGAAATAGAAAACCACAACTAACTCCATTTGATTCATTTTAATCACACGTAAAACAACACAATTACACGAGCATGGAAATGTAAGCTTGGTTTACTTTGGATTGCGGCGTAATTTTCTCTTTGCATGCATACATTATTCAATACCACACTTTAGAATGACAAATCACATTTATATATAAATACTATTATATGATACTACTAGCAATCCCGCACGGCGTTGCCCGTGACCCATCAAAAATTTGTTAAAAATATCCTAATTAAAAAGCTAATTAAAAATTTAAATATACGGCTTCGAGGTGCATTCGGACTCCCTTCCGTCCAACTATGTTAAAAATTTCAGATCTCTGCGTGCCGTGGATTTGACTGGGCATCGCACACAAACACACAGACAAACACTTCCTTTTATTATTATATATGATAAATACTATATACTATACCTGAATAATACTATAATATAGTAGTATATTTACATACTATTAAATACTGTATATACTATATATATTAAATCATTATGTATTATAATATCTTAAATTATTAAATAATATAGTACATAATACATACTTTTTTTTAGCACTGCGTCTTACTACACGTTTGGGTTATACGGCTATGTACTAATTACACTAATGGTTTAGGGATTAGAAAGATTTGGTTGAAGAGGAGTGCAATCGCATTTGCGTGGAAGGAGAGTGGAGATCCATTTAGGAAAACAACCCCCAGTTTACCCATCTGGGATCGAACCCCAATCTCCCCGTCTTCAGCAGTACGAAAGTAGCTCGATAGACCACGCGGCCACGGCGGTTTACTCTTTTGTTCACCGCGTCTTATAACACTAGTACAGCTTATACATATTATTAGTTAATTACTCTATTCGAGTAAGGATAAGGAGGGTGGAATTGAGACTTAATGTACCTGAATTTGTGTGACAAACGAGTGAGAAAACATTTAATAAAACCGCCCTCATTACACACAGCTGGGATTCGAAACCCAACGTTACTGGCAAACCTGTGTGTTACGAGAGAGACGCTTAGACGACGCGGGTTAAAAAATACTTATTTACTGTCTCTGTGTGAAGCAGTATAATGTTTAACTTTATATACATATTTTAAATATTACGTTCAATACCAAGGTAATCAACAACTTAATCTAAGGGATACGGTTTCGGAAGGTTAATTAGAGGGAAAACAACCGAATTATTCCGATTAACAGGTTGTAATATCACCGTGAAAAGTCACACCAAAAAACACATATAGAGCACTCGGTTTTAGGTTCGAACCTAGACCTTTTTGACTCCAGAAATTCTCTACAATGCGTACTTGAAGTCTTATACCTTGTGACGACCGCTGCGGGTAGTATACCAAACTTTTAAAAAAAAATCCATTACTATGCCTCTATTTTCCTTCAGTATTCCGTTTAGTGCAGATATTTAAAACTCACCCTCGTCATACTGTATTACTAGATTAGTTAGTGTAAGCTACTAAGTAATGGGGACGACCCGAAGGAGTGCCACTAATTAAAACGAATAGCAATGAGAATTTATTTTAAGATATTTGCCGAATACATTTCAATTTGTGAACACTGAGGTGACACAAAGTCAAGCTTAGAACAACAAGTTGTCCATCAATTAGTACCAATTAGCACCATGCCGACATTACATTGCAAATATATCTGGTCGTTCTATCTCACTGGCGCTCTTCTGTCTAGGTCACAGTAAAACACTCCATTTGTTAGTTTTTATATTAGTGCGTTCAACAACAATGTTATTAACGTCTCAGTCTAAATAGTAGAAGTAAGGTTTAGGAGAGTAACCCAGAGGAAAAGTACCCACATTATTGTGAAATGGAGATGAAAATACCTCAATTATAAATAATACGTGGAATGATGCACCCAGTTGAGCTTTGAAACTCAAACTTGTCCGTCATCGTTCACCGAAAAACAAGCGCAGAACAGAAACGCGGTCACGTGACGAGCTTAAAGCCAATCACAAGATTTACGCCTCATAGACGCGAGCTGTTCTATTAAAGTTCAGCTCATCTTTACTTCGTCCTCTCTGCCTGAGATGTTCGGCACAAGAGAACTAATCAAATCTCTGAACCAACCATCTCAAATCAATGCGCATGCGTATTTGACAAAGCATGCGCTCTACAGTTAGAAGAGAGCAGACAGCTTCATTATCCTCTGTGAGGAGGTTTGAAATAACCCGTTAATGTAAAGCGAGTGTGTCGATGTATTGGATTGTGCCACGACACAGCGTTTAATTTGTAAACATCTATAGGAAGAATGATCTAAAATATATGTTTATCCACCAGAAAATAAAAAAATGTTGATAAGCAGCTGTTAGCATTGCAATGGATCATGGGTCAACATATAGCATGTGAATTACTGCGCCACTGAGGAAGCTAATGCTTTCTATTTTCGGAGAACGTGTGAATCAAGCGTTAGGCAGTGGTATTAAAACCTGGGGTACGTGAACATATTTTAGGTAGTACGTAGAGTTAAAAAACTTATTATTTAATACACTATTTTGGATATAATCTATATTATATGTAGATTATAGCATGAGTATTACTTGAATTAGGCACCAAACACTTTCGGGTACACGAACAAAAAAGGTTGAATACCATTGCCTTAAAGTCTAAGTGGTCGGCAAACTATGGCCCTCGGACTGGATTCGGCACCCCGACTGATTTTATTTGGCCCTCAAAATATTTAGCAAACCAACAATTGTGTTTATAAAATAGTCTAATGATAAAATACTCTAGGATAAATATACCACGTTGATAATTTTTGCCCGATTTTCTTTTTCAACTGGCCTACCAACATTTTTTTAAAACCTGGGATGGATGAATATCATTTTCATTTTAAAACTAAAGTAATACAGTATTTGTTTTTGAGACCAGATGTACACTTCATTTACTCTAAAAGGTAGCAGTCTTACCTTAACGGATTACACTATGACTTTATCATATAAGCTATATCACAGAAATAATGTAAGGTAGCCTTGGGTAAATGAAGGGTACATAATTATAAACAGTAAAATGAATTGTAAATAAACATGGTTAGTTTTTAGATAATCATTTGGGTGGTTTTCATACTATTCCATCCAAAGAAATTCTTGTATTTAAATGTGTGTCGTATTTAAATGGGCTGTAGAAACAAATAAAGGTGAGTCTATTTTTTCTACTCAAAGCACATAGAGACCGAAATCTCTGGTCAGAGTTACCATTATTTTCTTTCTGACAAATTTCCTGTTTTTTTTCCAGGTTTTCTAGAAATAATTCTAATTTTTCTAGGCAGCTTAGATTGAATAAAAAAGTAATAAAACTTAATTCTTTATCTAAATTGACATTGTGAAGTCATGTAACTTATGTATAAAATGGCATGATTTAAGATTGATAGTTGTAATTAAAATATATATTTTTAATTCATGAATCAGGGATATGCCCGAAATCATTGTTTATACACCATCTGTTATTTCACAACCCTTGAATAAGTAGTAATAAGACATGTTGGAATCATCGTTGCTATTTCTTCAGTTAACTTTTTCGCCTATCGAAAGACCTAATATTCTAAGCTTTCAGCTAAATGTCCCAAATTAACAAAAATTCCAATATTTTTACTAGATTTTGCAAAATTCTTGTTTTTTATTTCAGACAAAAAATGAATTCCCTGTGTTCCCCTGGTTCTCTTGGTTTTCTAAGTGCGTGCCAACCCTACTAGTTATATTGCCGTATTCAAGTGGTAATTAAAATATATATTTTTAATTCATGAATCAGGGATATGCCCGAAATCATTGTTTATACACTAGATACGGGAATAAAACCCGGGCTCAATTCCGGTGTCCAGGTGTCATTTTTCAATTTTCAGAATATGATATTTAGATACGAGTAAATCCTCATTGAAACAAATATAATAGTTTTAGCTATTAGATTCTTACGCATAAATATGATATTTTTTCTATCGTTTCAAAAACAGACAAATAGAAAGTAAAGAGAAACAAACAAACCTTAACAAATCCGAAAAAAAGCTCAAAATGAATTTTTTTTTAGATAAAATAATGAGAGTATGTGATAATTGGTATTAACGTATCTTTTGGAAGTGTACGCGCTTTCATTTGCACGCTTCATATTTATTGCAAGCTATATCACTATGTTATGCTCTTTTTTTATTACGTTGTATAGCAAACTTTATTTATATTTAACGTTTTAATTCAGTTTAACAGTTTCAACTCTATGGCGAAACTCACAGGTAAAGTTTGAAAGGCTAGCTATAATAAAAGTAACTTATTTGAAATTAGCCATCTTTTCCTCCCTTTTATTTTCACATTTTATTATAATCCTCTACACATATAATGAACATTACAAGAAACTATAAAATACCTGATAGTTTTGAAAAAAGAATGAATTATTTGGACTTGGAGTGGTTTTGATTTATAGGCTAAAAAGTGTTATATTTTTGGATATAATGTACGATATTTTTCAGCCAATCTGGACAAGAAAAATATATTATGAAATTGAAGTTTAAATCTCTTTAATTTTTTATACAACCTGTGTAATAAAAACACACGTTTTAAATAATAAATGTCTGGTTCAAAATTTTGTCTACCGTAGTTTTCACAAAAACATTCTGATAGATTTTGGAAATGGAACCTGACATCCAAACCTAGAACTAGCTGAAACGTCATTTTCTCTTACGATTTCTCTAGAAAAACAAAATCTGCTAGAATTTTCAAACTAAGTTTTATGAATATAATTTGGGAATAGGTTTTTTATACAGGTTATTTACATTTAGTTAAGTTAATGGGGTCGATTTGAAATATAACATTCATTAAATATACCTTGAATAGAAAGAGGGACATATTTAGGAAAAACCACCCTGAGTACACCCAGATTGGATTTAAGCCCCAACCTCCTTGACTAGACATTAACAGACTAATGCCTTTGTCCGTAAATACTGATGTGACAACTGAAGTTAAACTTTATTTTAATAAATCTAAAAAATTAAAACGTAGGCCTATATTTATAAGTTACATCATGTATGTAATATTTGTTGGCTATTGTTGGTCCATACGTCTTAAATTAAGCTTTTGTCCCATGTAAACAATTTGAGGTTAAGTAATAAATTAACTTGAATTAATGTAAACATATAAGAACCACAATAATTATGGAATACGGAAAAGGGACATTATTAAATGGAATTTCATCATAAACAGATATTATTATTACTACGGTTTTTTGAATGGCGAATAATGCCATGGAAAAAATACTGAACGGAGATAAACATATTAATATCTAAAGAAAGATCAATTCATAAATTCATTGGATGAATATAAGAGGTTTTTACTTAGAGTAGAAAAACATTTTAAATTCCATCTTTAAATATCATTCAACCATCTCATTTTTAACGGCTTTGTTAATATTATCATATATATTTGCGAGTATCTGCATCAATTCTGTTCTACACTGGGGACACATGCATAATAAGGCGTCAAAATTGTTTTGCCTGGTTTTGTCAGTCAAGGGTAGTTCGGGGTTCAAATATCGTGCAGGGTGTATTAGGTAATTTTTCTTAAATTATTTATTACTTTCCTTACATGCAAATATGGTACACTTTTAGATAGTTCTACCTTTCTCATCCCTACCCCATTGGTTTGGATACGTCCGGAAAGATCGTAAGTAGCTGAGGAAAAAAAAAACTAGACACCGTATTTGGATTAGACTATTGTAAGCTAACTCAGACACGATGTGTTTCTATCGAATAATAATCGTGCAGCCATTTTGAAAAGTTCTTATGAGGGACTAACATTCCCAGTGATACACACGGGGATTACATTTTACAGCAGTTATAATTTATGATGTATAACCTACGTTCATTAGGTTTTACAAAAATATCAGTTTCGTAAAAAGAAATGACGCGTAGTAAACAAGCTAGAACACACAATTTTTTCTCTCTCGAGAATAGTTTGTTCCCAGGTTAATAAATTATGGTCTATATTAAAAGTCCTTTAATAAAATATAGTTTCAAAAAGGCGTGAAATAGGCTTAAATGGATTTTAGGATTGAACCACAATAATAGTTATTAAAGTTGTTACCCTTAGGTGTAACCCACAAACAGCATAATGTTACTTAGGAGGAGGCGGGGAGCCCTGAATTCTAATGTCTACATGGTGCCACATGGTGTGATTGATTGTAGGTAAATCACAGATTCACAGTGTTACGTAAGCACAGATGTTGAAAAAATAATATTACTGTTCATATTTTTACCGTTAGTAAATATACTTATAGATAATTTCCGAATATAATATAAGTAGTCTGGTACGACCACCCGTAACATTCTCCAGGCTAGCAATTAACTTACTTTCCACATCCGGTTAATTCCACCACCCCCGCATCCCTTCCTCGAGACCATGCCCCCCCCCCCCACATAGGCCACCACAGTGGCTCATAGGCTTAGCCCATTTGATTTTGATGTGTGCCCCAAGGGTGGTGGTCTCTGTCGGGGGGCATGGTCTCAGGGAAGGGATGCGGGGGTGGCGGAATTAACCGGATGTGGAAAGTAGGTTAATTGACATAACAATACACACTCTCTCATATGGTCTCTGGGAGAGGGGGGATGTGGGTGGCGGAATTAACAGGGTGTGGAAAGCAGGTTAATTGCTAGCCTGGGGGCTGTTATAGGTGGTCGTACCAGACTACTAATACAGTAGCCCTACGGCTTCTTTGGTGCTGACTGACAGCTCACGGCTGACTTCTGACAGTCAACATTTAGGTATATACCTAAATTGTGGCTGTCAAAAGTGACAGCTGCTAAACATATGATTATGCAGATCATATGGTGCGGCGTAGGGATACATAGTTTGGTCTGGTAACTTTTCAAAGCCGTCATTTATCAGCTGTGAGCTGTCAGTCAGCACCAAAGAAGTCATGGGGCTACTTTATATTGTGTTTAAAATGCAAAATAAGCACTCTTTGTTTCCTGATATTAATAATGAAATAAAATAATGCCATTTAGTCTTGATGTGAACAGTTACGTAACACAGGTAGAAGGAGAAAGGGCTTTAGATACGGTAAATATAAATTTTAATTACATGGGGAGACAAGGTGTGGAGAAAAAGGTAAAAAAAAAAACTAAGAAAAAAGCGTGACGTGTTATATGGAATACCCATTACTGGTACCATGCCCGGAATGTTGTATGGTTTCATGCTTGTTGCCCATTAAAAAAAAGTATGGTCAAATTTCTATTATATAAGACTTGATTAAATTTCTGATCTCATCTCTTTAAGAATATTTTCAAAATTTTGTAACATGTAGTAAGCATGTAAGGGATCACCTGTTTATTACTAACAAAAAATTCCCCCCCTTCCTAAACCCCCGCTCCAAAAAAAACCCCGTCAGTTTAGAGGTAAACATTAAAACCGTATTTAATATTATGATCTACATCCTTCCAAACGAAATTACATCGGGAGCTGAAAATGTAACAAGATGGGGAAGATAGATAGATAGATGCAAGTTATTTATTTTGGAAAGTAAGATAACAATAATTCATCTTGGAAGCCCAAAATTTAATTCGGATAATAATTATACTTTGATCCAGTATTGTCACGAGCAGAACCCCATATTGTTGTTAGAATGGCTTACGGAGTTAAACATGCAACATAATGGAGGTTAAGGTTCGAGTCTTGGCCGCGCATACTATAAGGGTAGTTTTACGCTTGTTAATTACCGTTGTGGTGTTTCTACACACTCTACAATTTAATGGCGTTGCATTTCCTCTAAAATTATACTAATTATATTAAGACGTTGGTTTTGTTATCCGCAACAGTTATAAGAAGGAAAAATATATAATTATTATCTAGTCTTGGTTTGCCGATGATGTGGAGATTGGGGTTCTAATCTCGGCCGAGTACACTGAGATTTTTTTTTCAAAACAGTTTTTCACTCTCCTATCACACAAAGTTCTACATTCCTCCCTACTAATTCATTAGTTTAACTAATCGATGCAACCATAAGGAAAAAAAACCCCGCAAACCACCACATCTTCATTTTTTTTCAGCACTACGTCTTACTAGACTACCTGTTCAAGTTATACGCACATGGGTGACCTGGTGGTCTAGGGATACGGTGTCAGGCTTCTGTGCTGGGGGTCCGGGGTTAAATCCTCGGTCCCGGCACAGATTTATCTGATTTACAAACCCTTCCTTCACCTCTGACAAGGCATCTTGTGAATGTGGGGAATGCCAGGCCTCCACCGTAGTTCGGATTCCACGTTAAACTGTAGGTCCTTCATTTCATCTCACAATCACCTTACCATTACACATTAGCGTAAGTGCGTATAACCCGAACGGGTAGTAAGACGCGGTGCTAATAATAATAATAATAATAATAATAATAATAAAAAAAAACGCATATGTAATAATTACGCTAATAAGTTTGGGATGAGGAATGCTAAATTTATAGGAAGTGTACCCGAATATGCGTGGAGGGAGAATGTAAAACCATTCTGGGTAAACCACCCTTACTACATCCGACCCAGATTTGAACCTTGATCTCCCTGTCATCGGCAGTCTAGTCCAACACGACACTGATGCCTTAGAGGATGTTGCCACCGAAGCAGGTATACCTTGCTGTTAATATAATAAAAAATGTTGCCATTAGCATTATTGTTTTAAAAATAAAATACCATTGAATCTCGAAACTATCCCTAAATGAACTTAATGGATTACGTACACACACCTGGACTAGATTATTTTATCAGTTCATTTTCAAAATTAAAGTACTAATCATCTATATTTCGCTTCAACAAGCACTATGTCACAGGGATGAGATTATACTATAATACTAATTAGAAGTCCCTTTGTATATTTTAATCACAGCTTGAATAAACTCAAACGTTCTATTTTTATTTTTAACCTTTTTTAGTTAATAAAATAGAATGATTGTTGGATTTGAAATGTATAGTAAGATTCTGGTAAAAAGGACCTTTTAGAAAATACAAATATGTATTTTTGCTGTTATTATTATTATTATTAGCACCGCGTCTTACTACCCGTTCGGGTTATAAGCACTTACGCTAATGTGTAATGGTAGGGTGATTNTTGTGAGATGAAATGGAGGACCTACAGTTTAACGTGGAATCCGAACCACGGTGGAGGCCTGGCATTCCCCACATTCACAAGATGTCTTGTCAGAGGTGAAGGAAGGGTTTGGTAATCAGATAAATTTATGCCGGGACCGAGGATTGAACCTCGGCCACCAGCATAGAAGTCTGACACCTTACCCCTAGACCACCAGGTCACCCATATTTTTGCTGTTAACATTTATAAAATTTTACTATATTATTAGTATAATTTTATTTGTTTTGATATTATACATCAAAAGTTAAAGCTGCAAATCTGCTGAATTGACGTAAGAACACATGGAAATACCCGTTTCAGTGACCGCATCGTCTAACACGCTACTCTCGCGATAGACTAGACTGCCGATGACGAGGAGATCGAGGTTCGAACTTCAGTTAGGTATACTGAGGTTGTTTTTTCCCAAATGCTTTTCCACTCTCCCTCCACGTAAAGGAGGGTATACTACTGCCTTGAAATATAACCTTCCTAATCCCTAAAAATATTAGTGTAATTAGTACATGAGCATTATAGCCCGAATGAGTAGTAAGACGCGGTTCTATAAAAAAAACACGTGAAAATTGTTTTGGTGACTTTCGTAACGATTACCTGCCCCGGTGGTGTAGTTAACTAACGCGTTAGTTTCGTGTTGAGATAGACTGTCTAGAACGGGGAGATCAAGGTTCAAATATTGGTCGGGTGTACTGTTTTTTTTTCTAAATGGTTTTCTACTCTCTTAAAAAAACTCGTGAAAATGGTTTTGGTGACTTTTGTAGCTGTCAAAAAAAAAAATTTCCATCGAAATTTAACTATATCTATCCGATGGCTGGAGAGCTTGCTTTATAAACGGATTGGGGGTCTAGGAAGAGAGAAGTGAGTCTCCGGGATACCAACTTTGTCCAAACTCGACCGTTTTCAAAACTGTGTTTTACTGCCAACAAATTAAGGCTTATAGAAATAATATGAGGGTATCAGGAGAGTATGCTAGGCGTGGTTTTAATTAATCAAACATCATAATCTATGTGGATAAGCTCGTAGGCGAGAGCGAACTGGAATGGCAAACCGACCACGCCACGATATAATTCAAACAGTTTCTGTTTTGTTTTCGCGTGTTTGTTTGACTCTGTAAATAAGCGGTAGAGAGCTGTGAGACGGATCTAAATGTATTTATAACTATTTATGAGAGTATAAAAAAACTTCACCACAAAAAAAAAAAACTTTGTGCCTTATTTTCTTACTACCCATCCGAGCTATCAGTATATTAAAGATAACGGGTTAGGGATGGGAAAGGTAAAATTTAAGTAAAATTTACTCCCATTCACGTGGAATGAGGGTGAGAAACTATCCAATAAAAGAGAACCCTCAGTACAGTCAATAGATCCGACACCTTAGTTCAGTCGGTAGTGTGTTTTTCTATTAAGCTATTCGTTCTGGGTTCGATTACTAGCAGGACTGAAATATTTATCATTAGAGAAATATTAATTTCCACTTTCACAGTGATTAATTACCGGCTGGTGTCTGGATGTTGTGTCTGTTTTAGATATAAGTTAGTTTATAGGTCGTGTGCTGATATTATCATTCTATTCGGAAAGTGCACTTTAAATACTTCAAATAAATGGAAAAAAAAGTACAGTCAATTCCGATTTCATTCCCTCCCTCTCCCCGACAAACTAGACTAAATAAACTTGACAGTTAATTACTTAATTATTAATAATAAATATTATAAGACAATAATTAAAGAGTCAGCTCTTAAATTTTCCCGTTTGTTAAAGGGGATGAACATATTTTAAAATTAATAGATATTAATTGGTCCTTCATGGAATTGAACCATTGACAGGTCAAAATGGATTCAATTTTCTTAGTGCGTTCAACACCAACGATATTAGCGGATTAATCTAAGTGCTAAAGATAAGAGGAGGGCTTAAAGTAAATGCACCCATATTAGCGCGAGAGGTTTTGGGAAAAACCACATTGATATATCACACGCTTGTGTAGACCCAGATAGCTCTTCTGCTCTATTGTTTATTAGATCAATGTTAAATAGTGGCTGAAAAATATTAACTTTATAATTTATAGTACACTATAGCAGCAGTTTTGTATTTACAGTGAAACAATTTATTTGCTCAATTTATTGGTTCCACTGGCAACATCAGCTATTTGTAAAATCACGTTGTTTTTTGTTGTGTGTTGTATTAAAGCGATTCACGGGTACGTAAATCATTTATATCTTTGACATTTATTGCGACCTTATAGTCAGGTCTCGTGAACTCCGTAGATAAACTTAGAGATAAGTTATGGTTAGAAAAGAAAGTTTTAACATGTATATTCGGAGATACCATAAACAACCCTTAGATTGAACTCAGTGATAATAATTTTACTTTTAAAACTAAAAGTAGAAGTCGTCTATAAGTCTTTAATCCATAAAGGAGTAAAAAGGCAAGGCAAGAGGTTTTAACTTAAATGAAATGTAATATTATTTGCGTGAAGAAAGGATGGAAAAATCATAAAGACCATCCTTTGTATTTTAAAGTCGAGCTTTCACGTGTCATTTTCATCTAAACATTTCCAATGATTCACTTTCATGAAAATGAAAGCGATTTGTTCACATGTGTTATTGATCATGATGATGATGATGATAATGACCACCAACTTTTTAATTTATTATAGTGGAACCGTGCAAAAAGTTAATGCGAGCTGCGTTTCGTGAAATGTATATACTGTTATCGCACGAGATAAAAACTATATTAATTAAAAATAAGCTTATACGAATTGAGGATTAAATCTAATACACGGTCATAGGTAGTAGCAGTGCAACGTTTAATTTTTTAAACAATTAATTGTTACGAATATATTTGGTATAATATTGAACCATTTTTACTATTAAGCTATTAAGTCGAAATTTCAATAAACACCCCCNCCCCCCCCCCAAAAAAAAACCCAAACATTTATACTATACCATCCCAATTCGAGCCAAGGCTCTTGGGATTAGTGACAGAATAAATAAATAACATTAACTAAAGCTTTACAATAAAAGAAAAATGAGTTAAGTAATTCTTATACATGTTCTCATTGTTTATTTTGTTTTCATTTTTCAATAATGATAATCAAATATGTATAAAATTGGATTTTATATTCATTCGTAGGTAATTAAAAATGAAGAAAATTTGATTTTTATATTAATTTTTAATGAATTATTGAAAATGATTAATGGAAAATGATATGTGAGAACGTGCCCTAACGTTGTGACGTCATCATAACCTGCCTCTATAACTTTGCCAACCTCGTAGTTTGGTCAAGATCACTAAGGCGTTATACCCTAAATCATTGGCTAACCCATTCTTAGATGTTTGGTTGGTTCGAATCTCTGTAGAATGAATTATCTTGGTCATCACCTGTTTTGAAATTAGGTGAGACTCAATAGATTCGAATATTTAGTTATTCTAGGCGTGGTCTTAGGAAAATATATCCCCTCCTTACGTTTAAGTCACAATGCTAGGGATTTTTCCATACATATGTTTGTGCACCGCATCTTACAATCCATCTGGTCTGCCCGCGAATTTACACTAAAGGGCTGTTCTTTTTGGGAGGAGTCGGGTTCAATATTTTCTTACGTTTTCTTACAAGGTGGCCGTGAGTTTAGAATACATCTTTCATAAGGTTTATATATATATCAATGTTTATGATGAGACCAAATCTAACAAAAATATTTTTGTCAGAAAATTTTAAAATGTTTAATTTTCATTTATTGATAAATGGATGTGAGAACACAGAATGGATGGCAGAGTGTGTGAGATTGATAGCAAAGACATGTTCACTTGTATTGATAATAGGGAGGATATTCAAGAAATTGATTTATTACCAACTATACAGTCAACAGGATGGCTCCAAATCTGTGGACAATAGATTAATCATTATATTAAGAGATTTTCAGTACGTGAAAATGATTTTTTTGAAGTGCAGATTCCCCCCCCTCCCTCCCCTAGTTTATGCGAAATATTTCCAATGGCTTTTAAACATTGTCTGTGATTATAGTCAAGAATATATTTACACTTTTTTAAGTGCCATGTTATTTTTTAAAATTATAATTATATTTTTTAATTTCATTTAATTTTAGAGATTAATTTAATATAAAGTAGCTCGAAATAATTTAAAATACGTTTTTCATACGATTTCACTTATATTCCATTTACTTATGATGTGTTACAACTAATTTTACTGCAATTTAGGTACTCTAAAATTTTATATCACTCGCTTTGTTACCAATCCTTATGTCTAAAAATAATCAAACGATTTAAATAATATAATTTACCAAATCTTAAAAAATTACGTGAGATAGAGGGGGAAAGGGTTGACAGAAAATCTTACGATTCTTTACGTGTGGGAAAGAGGGGGCAAGGGTTGGGGGAGGGGGAGGGGATGGCACTCGAAAAGCATGAAAAAGAGCCTTAGATAATTTAAGGTCGGTCCCTAATAGGATAGTGATAAGGAGAGTAGAGTTTCGGAGGAAATGTAACCAAATATGGGGGGAGAGAAAGGGGAAATCCATTTAGGAAATAACACTCTCAAAACAATCGTGCGGGATCGTTGCCAGCAAACCAGACCAGTAAAGTTTGAAGTTTTAGTCCACGTATCCACTGATGCAGGTAATGTTACTGCTAACCTCTGAGTTTAGAAAGTACCAGTTTACGAGTTTCTCCCTTCCACCTGTGCTGTTTAGCCAGTGGACTAAATCTCAAGCTCATTTAGGGCTTGTTTGTCTAATAGAAGAAGGCTAGGATTTGAATCCTGGCCGTGTGTAACCTACTAAGGGTGGGTTTTCCTCCACGAAAATGTGAGTACATTTTCTCATAATCATACCTACCTTATCCCTAACACACTAATGTAATTAAATGCGTGTAGTCCGGGTGGGTAGTAAGACATGGAGCAAAAATAATCATGAAGAAATTTAATCCCACGTGGTTTTCTTGTTTCAGGAGGCAATGGACGATGGGCTCGGTGCTGTGTAAGATGGTGCCTGTGCTGCAAGGCACCAACATTATGGTGTCGATAGGTACCATCACGGTGATAGCGCTGGATAGGTACTTCACCATCGTACACAGGTCCAGCCAGGACGCGTGCAGTAACCGACGCCGAGTCATCGTGTCTATAGTGCTCCTTTGGGTGCTGTCAACCGTCGCCACTCTACCTATATTTTTCTACCAGGTAATCCAGCACTATATTCCTCCACCAGTTAACCCAACCTTTATATTCCTCCACCTGTTAACCCAACCTTATATTTTCCGCTAGGTAATCCAACACTATATTCCTCCACCAGTTAACACAACCTTTATATTTTCCACTGGGTAATCCAGCACTATATTCCTCCACCAGTTAACACAACCTTTATATTTTCCACTGGGTAATCCAGCGCTATATTCCGCCACCAGCTAACCAACCTTAAATTTTTCATTGGTTAATTCAACACTACATTCTTCCGCCCAGTAGCCCAAGCCTACATTATTCTTCCACCAGGTAACACAAGCCTAGGCCTATATTCTTTCACCAGGTAGCCTAGCCCTATAGGCCTATTCTCTCACCAAATAACCCAACCTGTAATACAACCACCACCGAGTAATACAACACTATATTCTTCCTTTCAGATAGTCTAGCCTTATATTATCTTCCACCAGGTAGCCCAAGACCATCTTCTTCCGAAAGGTAACCCAACCACCGCAAGGGTCTTTTATCGCGTCTTCTTGTATGAATGTTACCCTGCGTTTATTCCAACCCATTCTGTTGATTCCTGCATTGCAGACATACATACACACATACCTACCTAATCACATCTTTTCCTTATGGGATCGGCAAGAAACTGTGCATATAGCTAAAAACAAAACAAATTTGTATTCCCTATCCTTGCAAACTTCCTTCGCTTCAACAGCATCCACACACAGTCATACTGCATGCTACTTTATTCTTAAAACTCTTAATGTTTCTCTTTTTCACACATTCATCTACAACATTTAACCACATCTTACAAAGCCTACCCCATCCTTTTGATCCACTCAATCTTTCATCCTATATTTTCTTCATCATTTGATCCAAATACATTCTCTCAATATGTCCAAACCAACGTAAGAAGTTTCTTTCATATTTACCTATTGGATTCCATTTCAAACTGCACTCCTTCATTACAGACTCTGTCCATACTAGTTTTTTCACATACATATTTTAGATATTTCATTACTACCACATTCACTTTACTCTTGTGTTTCTTTTGACAAACCCACGCTTAATATCCATGACACTATGTTGGTGTCAACACAATTTTATAGATTACCATCTTTGCCTATTTCGATATTTATGCTTTGCAATGGTTCACATACATCCAACTACTATCCGAGATGCATTCACCCGTCTGTCCATTTCACCACCTATCCTTCCAGCTTTCACTTTTTTATAGAAAATATCAATAGCTATAAAATAATAATACATTACAATTTTATCATTGTTAGTTTAAACCTACCAGAATCATATTATATGTAGTACTCGCTTTGCTCGTTGTGGGCTCCTTCTCCAAACCCCCAATGAGTGTAAACTAATGTAATTACAGCTTTGTTTTGAACGTTGATTTATTTTTACAATTTTATGATTCTAGATGTCCCATAAGTGTATCAGAATTTAAAAAAAAAATGCGCGAAAATGTGCAAAATTTATCTAAAATAAAAAAAATATAGTTCTGGTGCAATCCTTTTTTTTGATAGGTCTTACAGTTTAGCTACAAGATGCCTCCAAAGAAAGATCTGCACCGACTTTAAAGTTGCTCCGACATTTTGAATAGTTTTATTAAACTTTTTGGAATTTTACCGTCGGTTTCAGGCTAGAAGCTACAAGTTTGCCAAATTTCAAGTTTCTAGCTCATCTGGAAGTGGGTAAACATTAATGTTAGGGAGTGAGTGAGCGAGTCAGCCATGTGGCTTTATATTATAGTGATGTGTGTGGCCATGCTACGCGAATAGGCTTCTGCATAGCACAAGCGACTTTAGTTTAACCACATTATAATAATTATAACTAAATGTACTGTACCTTACGTTCTGGCGTCCTAGTCGCGGCTAACAGGTCGCAAGTATGGTCATACTCTTATTAGGCGGGAGTGTAGAGGACGCGAGGAAGGGTAAGTAATATTGCAATTTTTATAGCAAAAATTTGTTTGGCCAAAAGTAAATAAAATATTTCTCCAGTAGATCCACAAGAGTTTAATGTTCTTCACATGGTGAAATCAACAGTTGTTTAATATAATTCATGAGCATGGTGACATTATATGAGAAACTTTTTAAATTAAGAGAAAAAATTGTCATTCAATTCCAGGACAGCCTTGAGAGATATTCAAGAACTGTTGACGTCACCATACGAAGAAAATTAAACTTTATTTTTCCGTTGGAGAATTATTTGATTTATTTTGACCAAACTAAGTTTTCATACAAAAATTGTAAAAAAAAACAACTAATATTTTCTCACGCACCCTACTCTCCTACCCTAAACTGATATGTTTTTTCTTAAAATAACAGGGATTATATATATTAAATTAGAGTTTGGTAATAATTTGAACAACCAACTAAGGTTCTCTAGACTCTACAATGTACCCTTAGTTTATCCTGTAAGGTAGACAGCTTACCTTGGATTATTCTACTATGGCATGGGTTATGGGTCATAGTTTAATCCGTCAAGGCTAATCTGCTCCATTTCAGAATATAATTACGGAGTGTACAGCTTCACCTGGACAACAAAGGACGATCCATATCCATCAAATTTATGTAGCACCACTTCTGTTTAATTAGTCTAATTGGTCAATAATCAATATGAGTAAACTAGAAATAATTGCTGACAAATATAAAACTTTTATTCATGACACTTTCGTGTAGTTTTTTTTTCTATTCTAAAAACTACTCACACCTATGAGAACGTGGATACAGGCGTCAGATAGTCTCATCTGGCTTTTATTGTAACGCAGAGATTGGGATTCGAGTCTCGGCCAGGTGTACAGTGCTGTTTTCTTATATAGTTTCCCATTTTACTTCCACTTAAATTCCTGTCACATTAAGAGCGTTGACATCTATGTGTTTAACGATTCTTAAATCAAGAATGTAATAAAAAACTTAAAATAACTAGATTTTTAATTTATAGTTTGACATATTTAAAAACTCTGGGAAAAATGTATATCCTTTGGTCTGGATAATCTGTAAAAGTCAGGGAATTTCAAATCAAAACATATCAATCTTGTTAAAAATTGGAAGAGACTGTTTTCGCATTCACGTAGAGAGAGAGAGAGAGAGAGAGAGAGCGAGAGAGAGAGAG
>CABEEJ010000246.1:35189-68879 GCA_901482245.1 Timema douglasi | reverse complement strand
GGGGGGGGGGGGGGGGGGGGCGCAGGGTAGACAGACGGTTGCCTGGGGCGGCAAAAATGAGATATAATAATTTTATTTCTACTTTTTTCCCCACCCCTGGAGTAAAGATGTAGGTCATGTAAAAAAAAGGTAATTTTTCAAAAAGATGCACTTAGAATAGAAATAACATTATTATTTCTTTTATTGAAAACAGGACCAAGATTTAAACCCTTAACTCTCTGTCACCGGAAAACCAGAACAAATGAGCTTGCCATTCATATCGCGCCCCCACCGATACGTGTACTGAGATATGGTTTCTGTTAAATGGTTTTTCATTCTTCACGTTGGTCTAAATCTTCTAAATTCTACCTTCCTGATCACTACCACATTAGTATAATAATGTTTATAACCACAAACGGGTAGGGCGCGGTGAATAAAAAAGAAGGGTGTAAACATGATGAAAGGCCAGACGGGTACACGGGATACAAAAAAGAACCCATCTAAATCTAAATAAAAATCCTTGGAAAGTGCACTTTAGATATTCCATTAAAAATATTTTGCACTTACCACGTCACCAGACACACGCATGAGAGGCTTTTATAAGCTCTTGTTAATAAATAACCTGAAGGTGAGAATGAGTACAAGTACGTAGGCCTCTAGTGTAGTGGGAACATTATCCGTAAGCTACAAACGCTGGTAAATACTTCTTTACGCGCTTCGATGGCCGCATGATCTAACGCACTAATTTCGTGTTAGTCTGGACTGCTGAAAACAAGAAATTCGATTCCAGTCGGGTGCACTGAAGGTGGTCTTAACTAAATACTTTATCACTCTCGCTCTTCACGCAAATGTGGGTGTACTTCCTCTAAATTAAACCTTCCTAATCCCTAACAGGTTAATGTAATTAGTACATAGGCGTGTAACCCGAACGTGTATTAAGTCGCGGTGTTAAAAATAATAACAAAAAAAAGGATGAAGTGTTAAAAAACCGCTTTCTTTTATTCATATGTCAAGTTATGTGATCTGTACCTGTCACTCTTTATAGATATTATTAATACCTATAAGATAACACAAATAATATTATAATACATTATTATATATGCTAGCTTCAAAAGAATATTTTTTTATTTACAATTTTTTATTAGCAGTGCATCCGTACTCGGGTTGCACTAATTATGGCGGTGACCTGGCGGTCTAAGGGTAAGGTGTCAGACTTCTGTGTTGGGGGTCCGGGGATCAATCCTCGGTCCCGGCAAAGATTTATCTGATTGCTGAACCCTTCCTTCACCTCTGACAAGACGTGTCTTAATCACAACTTGTGAATGTGGGGAAAGCCAGGCCTCCACCGTGGTTCGGATTCCACGTTAAGCTGTAGGTCCTCCATTTCATCTCACAATCACCCTACCATTACACATTTGCGTAGGTGCGTATAACCCGAACGGGTAGTAAGACGCGGTGCTAATAATAATAATAATAATAATTATGTTAATGTATTTGGGATGAAGTAGGTTGAATTTAGAGAACGTGTACCTGAATTTACATGAGTAGAGAGAGAGAGAACGAAACAACATTTAGGGGAAAAAAAAATCAGTAAATTTCATCGGGATTAAAATCCCAAACCATCCATTATCGAAAATTCAGGCTGTTTCAAAATGGATGCCCGTGGGTCACAAGCCAATATTTGGCGAGTCACTTAAAGCTTTTGAAATGCGAATGTAATTGTTTTAAAGTATAGAATAATTAAAAATGTGGAAAAAATAAAAAACCAAACAAATAACAACAGCATGTACACATTAAAGTTAGATGGGTCACGAAAGTTGGTCGTCCTTAAAATTGGGTCGCGGCTCCAAAATGTTTGGGAGCCACTGCCTTAGATCAATCGACCACAGGAGTGGGTTATTTACTAAAAGGCTCTTCCTATCATGTTCTTATATTTTTAGATCGTTGTTTTAGCTAGAGGTGATGGTTGTAAGCCAGGGTTAGTTTATGAGAGAGGGAGGACAATATTAGATCTAAGGCTATTATTAATTTTAATCGTCGTTTGTATACGAGCTTAACGAAAGCTCGTGGAGCCATTAACATCCGTGGTAACCCTTATAGTGAAGTCCGAATACTTTGTGTCCTAATCTCTTACGTTTACCCATCACGCGAAGATTAAATAATCGAACGCAGGATTATAAATACAATTCTATTTTGTACTACTATGCCTACTAATCATTCGCAATGTAGGCAATTTACATTAACTAAATAAGGGATGTAAATAAACAACCCCCAGCAGTGCACACATTATGGATTATGATCCTAACCTGTAATATTGAATACAGACAATTTCACTGATTTTACCCCAAGTTCCCTATGTCTTACTACCCATCCGCATATTTATTTTTGTATTAGGGCTAAGTAAGGTAGAAGTGAGAAAAAATGTGCTTTCATTTGCATGAAGGAGAGTGAAAAATCTATTTGAGAAATAAACAACCTCAATTCACTCGTTTGAGACTCGAACCCAAAACCTCATCACTACTGGCCAACCAGAGCAGATCATATGAAGATTCCGTATTAACAAATGCATCCACTGATATGGCAAATTTCAATTATATTTTCAACACTGTAATTTACTATCCTGTTTCAAATCTTATTTGTTGATTTTTTTTTTTTAAAATTTATTGTCCTGTTCATTGATTCTAGAAAGATTACGTCATAAGAAGTGACATTAAGGCCCAAAACAAAATAAATGTGCAAATGGTTTTAAAATTCTTGAACGTATGTTAGTACTAACCCTTCCCTAAATTTTGACGTAGAAACCAAACATTTAATTTACCACTTAATTTGAATTGAGTTTTATTTTGTTTTCCAATATTTTTGAATTTTGACTTATTATTGTTTATATAACCTAATTGTTTGTCTTTAGGATAATTTTTATTTTATCATATAGAGAAAATTTTGTAATCATGATCACTTTATACCTCGAAATTATATTGAATTCCGATGTTTTAAGTGCCCGTCCCCCCCAAAAAAAATGCGTCTTAAAATTATGTGTATCCCCTCTGCCCACCTGGGACTGGGACTGCATCCAAAATAATTTGATGGATTTTGTTCAAACTTGATATTTAGATATCATACTACAAGGAGTTTTTATTTCCATTCCAGCCCTCAAATGAAGAGTAGTTTACTGATAATTGAGTTTTGTAAATTAATTTTTTTTTCGAATATAGCTCTAACGATTGTGTTTATAATTGATATTTGTCATGACAAATAACACTGTATAATGGTTTTCTGGGGACAAATTTGCTTAAGTGTTATTTAATAAAAACTAATATCTTAACACTTTTTTTTGTAGTAGCTTAAACATTTATGTTTTGAATAAGTATATAAGGAGTATTTTTCATTACGAATATAAATATTTATGTTCACTTTTATTAAAAAAACAGTTGGAAAGTATTCTTATATTAATTGATTTTTAACAAAAATTGTTGAAACAACTTTATTTTTTATGAGGAAAACCTATTTTAACAGGTATTTAATTAACAATTTTTTTAAATTTTTGTCACAAATTCTTAAACACTACATGAGTAAGTATGTACGATTGTATAGTAACATTTATTTATATATATTATATAGACTACTGTGTAAGTGTTGTGTATTTAATTAATAAAAGTACAAGCGTTTGTATACCGTGTCTCACTACCTGTTTGGGTTGTCCGCATTCATACACTAATAGAGGTTGAAATGAGGACGGTAGAATTTGGTGTAAATGCATGCGCATTTGTTTGTAGATGTACATTATTATTAATTTTAGGAAAATCCACCTTCAGTAGACGTAGCAGGGTTCGAACCCCAACCAACGCAGCACTGACAATGCAGTCTATTGCGATATCGACGTCTTGGATCAGGAGTTGGCAAGATCTTTGATATCGTGGGTCGTATGAGGTTAAAACCAAATTAGGTGAGCCGGTTTGGAAAAAAATATCGAGGAAAAATATTCCAACTTTATATTTATAGTATATAGTAATTAGTTTGTTAGTCTATTCTTATGGCCACAATTTGCTTATATGTTAACTTTGTTGCTGGCTATAAAGAATCATTCGGTGGGTCATATCTAGCCCGTGGGCCTTAGGTTACAGAACGCTGCTCTGGATCATTCTACAACCACATAGTAAACATTTATTCACGAGTTTTAAAATATGCCTATAATTATATTAGTATGCAGCTTAGCCTTCTTTTCTTATTGTGATTTCTACGCCTACTGTTTTTTTCCCCTCGATGTTTTAACGAACTTTAAAACTCAATATGTGAACTAACAATAGTTATATTCGTCTTCTACGCACACCTTTATTTTACACTTACATCGAACACTCAGTGGAAAAATTTCACCATAGGATATGGGCATCATAAACATTATAAAACTAATTCTTTATTACTAATGTGTGTACTTAAGGTGGGCGCGAAGGGTACGTGCTTTGAGGACAGTGCTTTTTGCAGGTTTTTATAAAAAACAATATATTGGCTAAAATAAATCCTCCAGTAGGAACAGATAGTTTCATTTTCTTCACATTGTGACCTAATCAGATTTTGAATACCTGTCAAGGTTTTCTTGAAATTTAATTACAGCTACATAATGCTTGTCATTTAAAAAGTTTCTTATCTAATGCAGCAACTCTGCTCATATCAGATATTAAAAAACTGTTTATATCACAACGTGTAGAAAATCAAACTCTATTCTTCTACTGGAGCAATGTTTTATTTATTTTGTCCAAAAAAGTTTTGCTAGAAAAACTGCAAAAACCCTTGACCTTTTCTCGCGTGCTCTAAGCACCTACCTTAAAACATATTCTTAGTGATTATTTTTAGATAAACAATTTTTTTTTCATATCAAACCCTCTTCATATTAAACAAATTCGGTAAAAAAAGTTTTTAACTTTAAAAAAAATCAATCGTTAGTAAATAACTATCAGTTTGAGGGCGAGAATGAAATAACATTCCTTGAGGTATGAGCATATAACTTCTAAATATTGATTTGGAATAAAATACAGCCAACCACACAGGCAGACAGAACGACATCGGGATAGACAGAATTGAAAGACTCACTTTTGGGTTCAGGAGCAAACATAACGTCAATATTCATCATCATGATCTCAAGGGAGAGAATTTTGCCGATCCCAATATTTTCTGAAAAGAGAAGGTTAACAAAATGTATTGCTTCACTTACTTTATAAATATAAATTTTTAAGTATATTTATATTAAAAAACTTATTGCTTCACTTACTTTATAAATATTAATTTTTAAGTATTTTTTATCAAATATTGTTTTTGCTGCTGCGCTTAATTGTTTTATTTTACGTGATTTTTAGGAACTCTAAACTTTATTTAAAGCATTAAACTACTTTTAAAATGCATTCACATAAGCGTATAGTCCGAACGGGTAGTACGGCGTGGTGCTAAAAAAAGGCTTTAAGGGATGGTAAATTAGACAAAGTATAATGATTTAGTTTGGCCTATGAGAGAAAGGGAGATTCAATCGCTACAAGGCGAGTTTCTTTTTACATAACGTCTCACTACACGTCCTAGATATCAACATTTCATTAAAATAGTTGAGTCTATACAAGGAAGATAGAATTTAGAAAGGAGATTCACCCGCATTGGCTTAAGGAAAGTCTCCCGATTACCGGAAAGTCATACTAGATGAGCTTGACGTTTAGTCTGCATGCCGTACCGATGCGGGTGTAGAATGGTAGTGAGATGAAGACTACGCGTCACTGGTATAGTTTGTTCAAGGTGAATTTTTATGTTTTTAGCTGAAAAGCTAATCAAAACAGAGATCTGTAATCATCCAAGTCTCAACTATGTGTTGTCACTTCGACAAATTAAGTAGATTTACATAAGTTCAAATCATATTTGAAAATTGGATGGATGAGTATGAAACTTCTTTAAATTGTATCGGTAGATACTTGAAGCATTGACGTAGGGAGAATTTAATTTTGGGGGGTTTAAAAATCATACGTTTGTTAAATGATGCTAAGACTAACTACCGAACCATAAGAAATAAGAACATTGTTATTTTATACAGTAGTGGTGGAACTAT
This sequence comes from Timema douglasi, assembly GCA_901482245.1. Taxonomy (NCBI): domain Eukaryota; kingdom Metazoa; phylum Arthropoda; class Insecta; order Phasmatodea; family Timematidae; genus Timema; species Timema douglasi. The sequence continues at coordinate 62,821 of CABEEJ010000246.1, read as the reverse complement.
AGTTGTTTAAGAGTGGAGGGAGGAGGCTGAGAAATTAAAAACTGGTTTTTTAGGGCTTATCTACCATACTCTTGGCCACCAAATGTTAGAAAATAGGATGCTCCTAGACCCTATTTGTAGTGATCCACGTTCGGAGAATATTTGAAAATTATACCACTATTTGGAATAGTGATCCCTCCAAAATATTTTGAAAATTGGATATTCCTAGAGGCTATTTAAAGAAGTCCTTCTTTAGCAAATTTTTGAATTTTTTTAATGCTGCTTAACTGTATTTTAAGAAGTGCTAACCAAAATTATGTTTGTTTGGTAATTCTTATTATTTTTATGATTTTATGACTGCATAGCAATATTTCTCATTCACTAATTATAAATCTTTATATCCTATTTTGTCTTAATGCTTCTTTAATTTCGTTTTACAGTTTCCATGATTATGACACCATAAGTCTCGTAACATGTCAACTTATAAATTAAATTTTATAATTGTCAAGTCCCGGCAAAGATTTATCTGATTACCAAACCCTTCCTTCACCTCTGACAAGACATCTTGTGAATGTGAGGAATGCCAGGCCTCCACCGTGGTTCGGATTCCACGTTAAACTGTAGGTCCTTCATTTCATCTCACAATCACCCTACCATTACACATTAGCGTAAGTGCGTATAGCCCGAACGGGTAGTAAGACGCGGTGCTAATAATAATAATAATAATAATAATAATAATAATATAATTGTCAAATTTAATTCATACTTTATTCAAACTTTAAACGTTGTTTAATTATAAATGGTATTTTCTCAAGTCATTGTATGACAATTCTCAATTATTTTGTTATAACTTATTTTGCAGATGTTAACCTCTTAGCTTAAATTTCATAATTTGATTTTTCAACTTACTTGAACTTGAACATTGTTTTGTCCAACATACTTTGTTATCTGTTGGTTTTACAACAGCCTTTTAACGTGTTTTCATGTATTTTAGGCATATCATCACCTTATATATAACTAAATTGATAATGAATTATTCATTTTATATTTAATGTTCATAATTTGACAATATGTTTGTACCATAATTAAACCTAATTATACATCTCGATTTACAATTTCAATTGCTTACATCAACTATCTTAGCCAATCTAATAATAAACTCTTTTTTACATATATTTTGAACAATATTTCGTCTTAACTTTTAATATTCTTATATTGGTTGAAAATAATTTTCAGTATATGAGATATTCCATTTCAATATAAATGAATGTGGGGAACTAGAACCTTCAAAAATATTATTTTGAACAAAATTGGACCTACGTTGTATTATTTCTCAGGCACAGATTAATATATGAAGGAAGATTGTGTGGTAAGGGGTAGACCATGCAGAACGTGATTAAATATTGAAGATGAATGTGTGGAAAAGAGAAAAAATAAGCGTTTTAAGAATTTAATAACATGTATGACTCGGTGTATGAATGCTGTTGAAACGAAGAGAGTATGCAAGGATAAGAAAGAGTGGATAAAATTAGCGAGGATGGATTAAGCATTGAGTTGTTTTTTGAGCTATATACACATTTTGTTGTATACCCTGTAAGGCGTAAGGGTATGTATGTGTGTATGAATGTGTGTATGTATGTATATGTGTGTATGTATGTGTATATGAATGTATGTATGTATGTGTGTGCGTATATATGTTTGTATGTATGTATGTGTGCATGTAATTATATATGTATGTATATGTGTGTATGTATGTGTGTATGTATGAATGTATGTATGTGTGTATGTATGTGTGTATTTATGTATGCATGTATTTATATATGTATGAATGTGTGTATGTGTGTATGTATGTATGAATGTGTAGTACGTATGTATGTATGTATATGTTTGTATGTGTGTATTTATGTATGTACGTATGTATGTGTGTGTATGTTTGTGTGTATGTATGTGTGTGTATGTTTGTATGTATGAATGTGTGTATGTATGTATGTACGTATGTATGTGTGTGTATGTTTGTGTGTATGTGTGTGCGTATATATGTATGTATTAATGTATGTGTGTGTATGTATGTATGTGTATGCATGTGTGTATGTCAACCGTCTACGCCCTCTGTGGGACCGTCCCTTAGTCCCATAACCTAAGTTCAACTAGTCGCCACAGAGAGCGCGGTTTTAAATTACAAAAAAGGGGTAATCACAGAGGGGCCATGTCATCCTGCTTCAACAAGTTCAAGAACACTCTTGTCTTACCAGAAAGCTAAGGCTAAGTCTAATGGACATAACCAAAAGGTAGTCTGGGATATGACAAGAACTAACAAAGGTTAACAAATACAGCCCAAAGGCTCGTTTATTTTGATAATACTCAGCATTGGTTAATTTGTACAATATTGTATATCAAGCTTTGATATATATATAAATGCTAAGGTATGTATGATAAAGTAATTCTCTTTATAAATAAAGATACAAATAGGATATAATTATCCGAGATAAAAATAGAGAAATTGTCCCTAATAAAAATATAAAGGTATACAAATAATATATCATTCCTTGAAACTATCAAGTCTCCAAAACCGCAAGTTAATATTTCCCATGAAACTAACATTTAATAGGCCTTGAACATCGTAGTAATAAAATATAACATTGGAAACAACTGACTGTAAACAATACAAATAATCTAACGTTAACATTTCCCGTGAACTAATAAACTAACCTAAATGAAATAAAATCATCAGACTGTAAACAATACAAATACCCTAACCCTTTAATAATAATACAGATAAATTAACTAGTTACGACCATGATTCAAACCCTGACCTGAATCCAAAGGCTAAAGGTTAAAGTCCAATTTCCCTTTAAAATCCACCGGGATTTGACCCATGACCTAAGTTTTACAATGTTTATAGTCAAAGTTAAACTTCTCTTAATTAGAAATGAATTTGCTAAACTTCTCCAAGAGTTAAACCCTGACCTCAAATATACCATATTTATGGTTCAAGAATTATTTCCCTAATTAACACTAAATCTGATAAACTTCTCCAAGCTTCGAACCATGACCTGTAATATGCAAAGTTCATGGTCGAAGATCACTTTCCCTTATTTACATTAAACAAGCTAAATTCCTCCAGGATTCGAACCTCGACCTAACATACGCAACGTTCATGGTCGATGATTAATTCCTGTCAATAACTATAGCTTACATTATTAAGACGGTCCTAGGGGCCTACTATCTGCCCAAGTTATCCTTATTCCTAATCGGCATCAAAGAGTAATGTTTACGATGAGACACAAGCTTATATTCGATTCTGCCCAGCGGGGAGACTAGGTAGGGAAGAGTTACATCATCATGCCGTCATTAACGTCCAATCACAAGGCGCTACACATTCACAGCGCAGTCGACACTCGCATAGCAACGGGCCGAGGGGGGTAGCAACGGACGCCTGAGCCGCTGATGTCTATTTAGAACTGCACTCTCGCGCATGCGCGCGTCGGACGAGTGTCTTAGTTCAGAGAAGGGGTGAGGTCGCGGCTGACTTCCACTTCACAGTTTTCATGCAGTACGTACACCAAAGTCTTTCTGTGGCGTAATTGTTGACTTGAACGAGACTTCGGCTTTTCTGGTGAATAGGGTAAGTACAAAACTGTTGTTGGTGACGGGTCAGTCTGTAGCCACGCTACATATGTGTGTGCGTATGTATGTGTGTATGTATGCATGTATTTATATGTGTATGTATGTGTGTATGCATGTGTGTATGTTTGTGTGTATGTGTGTGAGTATGTATGTAGGTATGTATGTATGTATTTATATATGTATGTGTGTATGAATGTATGTGTGTATGTATATATGTATGTATGTATATATGTGTGTATGTATATATGTATGTGTGTATGTATATATGTGTGTATGTATGTATATATGGGTGCATGTATGTATGTTTGTAAAATATGTATATATGTATGTATGTGTGTATGTATGTATATGTGTGTGTATGTATGTATGTATGTATGTATGTATGTATGTATGTATGTGTGTGTGTATGTGTGTATGTATGTATGTATGTATGTATGTGTGTATGTATGTATGTATGTGTGTATGTATGTATGTATATATGTGTGCATGTATGTATGTATTTATGTATGTGTATATATATATATATATATATGTATGTGTAGACGCTATTGATAGTGGTCTTCCCCTAATACATTTTTGAAAATAGAATGCTTTTAGTAGCTAATTGGAGTAGTCCTCACGTGGATTAAAAAATAATATGAATATAAGTTATTTGGAGTGGTTCCCAACGGGTATTTATGTAAATATCGGATTCCTCTAGAAGCCTGGACACTTTTGAAAATTAAAATGATCCTTTCTTGACAAATTTTTGTTAAGTGAATGACTCTATAAGTTATTTTAAGTTTGATACAAGGCCATCTTTAAGATTTATATTAAAAACTTCGCAAATTTTAGGGGGTGGTTTGAATCTTATAAACCCCCTCCCTAATGTCCATCAAATGCTTGTAAGTTAATCGTTAAGATCTTTTAGTCCAGTTTGCCAGTGAAGAGAAAGTAGGTTTTTGAATCCCAGCTGATTGTACTGAAGGTTGCTATTCCTAAATAATTTACCATTCTCCTTCAACACAAATGCTGCTATATTTTATCTCAATTCTACTCTTCTGTTCCCTTCTTCTTTGATGTAGCTAAGGAATGTGTTAAAAGGTGTTTTTGCAGTTATTATATCAAAACTATTTTTGGTAAAAATAAATGGCTTCAATAGAAACATAAGATTTAATTTTCTTCCCATGGTGATATCAACAGTTGTCATGAACACAGTGAAGAGAAAAAGTTTTCATTAAAATGCCAGGACATCCTTGACCGTGTGTAGAAAATTAAACTCTATGTTTGTGTAGAAGCAATATATGATTTATTTTGAGTAAAAAAAAGGCTTTTCTATAAAAGCTGCAAAAATAAACCCACTTTTTCTTGCGCTCGTTGCATCGCTGCCTTAAATGTGGTTAGTTACGACGGGAACTAAGACACGGTGACATTTTAATTATTTTTTCTATTTAGTGTGGTGTGAACTGTCATTAAAAATAAAAAAAAATACGGTGAATGGACGATAGAGTGGAGGTGTTAGTTAGGTAATAAACTGCTTCAAAGACTTTATCACGACAATGGCCGCACTAAAAAAAAAACCTAATCTTTCTGCTATCAGACATGTCATTTTCATCCAGTAGCTTGTCAATGCAACCAGCGCTATAGTCAAACCCCCATCGTAAAAAAAAACCTTTAAAAGCACGAATATGATATGGAAAAAGCAATATTGACCAAAATGTCACAAGTAAAGCTTAGATTACACGTTCGACGTAAATAGAGCGTAAACAAAAAATCTGCTTGAGTGGTGCATAGAACGATTCAAAACCTGACGGAAATGTCTGTTGACCCATAATACTTTGAAATGCCAACGAAAGTCTGATTGAGATGATAGGGAAAATTCGACAGCCATAAACCCTCATTTTGGTTGGAGAACAGTTTAGAAAATTCAAACATATTTCTTTGTGGCCAACAGTGTTATTATTATTATTATTAGCACCACGTCTTACTACCCGTTCGGGTTATAAGCACTTACGCTAATGTGTAATGGTAGGGTGATTGTGTACATTCACAAGATGTCTTGTCAGAGGTGAAGGAAGGGTTTGGTAATCAGATAAATCTTTGCCGGGACCGAGGATCGAACCCCGGGCGCCAGCATAGAAGTCTGACACCATACCCCTAGACCGCCAGGTCACCCGCCAACAGTGTTATTTTATAGGTATTGATTTATCAAAAGTGATAGCTGCAGATATAATATGACTTGATGTATGAATATATTAATATTGTTTTAGTAACTTTAGTAACTACCAGGTACTTTTCTTCATGAAAAGTCAAGGCATATAAAAGTTATTAAAGTGAATTACATGTACTTATAATATGCAACTGTCAATGTTTATATATAATATCAATATCTATGAAACAAAATTAATGATAAAGGGTTATAATGTTGTCAGAAATTTTTAATATATTTTTTAACAATCCCTTCCTACAAAATCCTTGTATTAATTCGTTCATCAGTGAAGGTACCTTCGTGATGTCCGATGAATCTCCGGCAGATAAATTTTTGCCAATACGCGTGATGTATAACAATAAGTCTATTTAACAAGCGATCACCTATTTTGAAGGTTCTGAGTCAGGATGTTGGCAAAAGTAGTAGTTTCCAAAGAGAATCTGATTTTCTTAGCGAATTTCCAGCTTTTATGTTGTGTGTGCAGTGGTTCATGTTTACACACATTCATTGTTTACATCATCATAGAAACCCTGATATGTGTATGATTGCCTATATCAGTGAATAAAATATATGTCTCTTAGGTTAAAAATAATAACTACTCTTTGCTTTTTTCTATTGTATGATGCAAAAAATACATAGTTGATAGCTTTTGACGAGTAAGCCTTTGGATAAAAAGGTATCCCACTTCGGTGGTTGAATGATCTAAGGTGTTAGTCCAGTGATAGACTGAACTGCCAATGACGGAGAGATTGAGTCTCAAATATCAGCCGGGTTATCCCTCCGAAAATGTGGGTACACTTTTTCTACAATCCTCCTCACATATTAGCGCAATAATTGCATATGCGTATAACCCGAACATGTAGTAAAACGCAGTGCCAAAAAAAAAACCCCTAGGAAGTTGAGCGAGTCCTCATTCTATTGTACTTCTCTCAATAAAAACATCTGAATACATTTTAACTTGACAATCATCATTCATCGCTACAACAATTCACTAGTTGATATAAATTAGCAAAGAGCTGATTAGCTTTTACAAACAGATCGATGTAATGCAAGAGCAGAAACAGATGAAACTATTTCAACTGGCGCCGAGTAGATGACACATAAATTCTGTGAGTGGTTAAGAGCTCGTCTCTTGAAGTTCGTTTTCGTTCTGCTCTTGTATTTTTACGAACGTGTGGACTCACAAAAGTGTCATTAACCTAATACAGCACACTTATTTTGTTAACTTAAGCCGTCTAACGTTTACATTCTGAATTGATTGGTTACATCAGTCCACGACTTAAAAACTAAATTCTAGAACAGACACAACACATAGCCTACCAGCTGTTAATTCATCAATGTGAAAGAAGAAGTCCACATTTCACCAATAATAAAAATTTTCCTGTTATGCAGGGATTATAACCTTGGACCCTTAATTAAATAGGAAACTATGCTACCCATTTAGCTAATGAGATGGTCAGAAAACATTTATATATCACTCAACATGCCAATCAATAATTATTCAATCTTTATGGATGTTGTGCCTTAATTTATGTAAATAAGGGCAGGCGTGGCTGAGGGGAACATCAAACTGAGTCTAAGTTACTTGGTTGAAATGGTGCAGATTTGCTTCGTAGTCCAGTATTAACCATTAGCGCTGACCGATCAGTTTTTTTTTGTGTGAGGGGTGGAGGGGTGAGGTATTGAACGTCTGAAACGACTGATTATATCAGTACACGACTTATTAACCAACTTAAATCTAGAACAGACACAACATCCAACCTACGGCCGTTAATTCTTCACTTAGAAAGTGAAAACCCACATTTCACCAACAATAAATTTTTTGGCCATGCCGGGAATTGAACCTGGGATGCTAGCTCATTAGACAGACACGCTACCAACTGAACTAAGTTGTCAGATCACGTATTTTTAACCGTTCGGGTTAGCCGCATATTTACTCTATTAGGGTAGGGAAGATGAAGGTATAATTTAAATGACACGCACCCGCATTTGAGGGGAAAACCATTTAGCGGAAAACGCACTCAAACGAGATTCGAACACTGATTTCCTCGTCACCGGAAATACAGTCTTATACAATAATGAGGCCTTAAAACCATGATGCTGTACTAATTACTTGGCTCCAACCATTTACACCTCATCCTGGTCAGAATGACCAAGTCGCTTTTAGTAGTAACACTAGAACTTATATTGTACTGCATTTGATCATCACTGAGAACTTTTTGTTTAGCGCCGTGTCTTACTACCACTTAATGTTATGACGAGGAGACAGGAGTTTGAATCCCGGTCAGGTGTACTGTGGGTGGGTTTATTAAGTAACTTTCCCCTCTTTCTCCACAAAAACGCCTTTACACTTCCTCTAAATACGGTTTTCACTCCTAGCACATGGGCGTAAATAGTACATAGTACTACGGGTAGTAAGACAAGGTGCTAAGAAAAAAACAACCTATATTTCAGGGAATACGGTGTGTACCTGTAAAAAAAAAACACAAATCTTTTGGTGAGTCTCAAATATGGTGGCCTGTTTTAGTTCCACCGTTGCTTCAAAGTCATTCACCACATATTTGTTTATCTTCCCTCCGCAGGTGGTGGAACCCTTCATGTTTCACCACGTGGTGATCTACGAGACGTGTATCGAGCGGTGGCCTAATGACCAGGCGCGCGTCACGTACACGATCTGCGTACTGTTGCTACAGAGCGTGATTCCAGCGCTGGTGGTAGGGACGGTCCACGCCAGGATAGCCTCCTACCTGCACGCGCACGCCAAGACGCAGAAGGACTCGCGGAGGGCCAGAAAGGAACTTGAGAGGAACAGGAAGACGACGCTACTGCTCACTGGGATAGCTGTCCTGTTCGCTGTCAGTTGGCTGCCCCTTGGTGAGTCCCCTCGACGGCCACTTAAAAGTTATTTATCCCCAGGAAGTTATTGAACTGTGTGGATTCTGTCCTCGGAGGTGTCGAGTTTCTCCAATGAGCCTCAGGTATTCCCAATGCAATAGCCTAGCTCAGGGCTATTCAACTAAGTTATATATATATATATATATATATATATATTCAACTAAGTTATATATATATATATATATATTCATATAAGTTATATATATATATTCATATAAGTTATATATATATATATTCAACTAAGTTATATATATATATATATATATTCAACTAAGTTATATATATATAATCATGGGCAAGACCTTTAACTCAATCTAACATCAGTTTTGAACGTTATTAGAGCATACTTTTTCAGTTAAAACGGTTTAAACAAAAGTTAAATGTATCACATTTGGTTTAAAATTTTATTGATCTATTTCAGTGATATCAAATATAAAAGCTAAAATAATGAAAGCAATTATGAAAGAATAAGTAATGTCAAAATCATTTAAAAGTAAATAATATTAATAATTCAAATTTAAATAATTGATGATAAAAGTGACATTTCTGGTCCCTTAAACCAACTTGGAAATATTTGGTTCATACGTTGTCAGGGTGAGGTCCGGGAGTTGCAATTGATATCGTTTGAATGCTAAAAGTATGTTTCACAATCATACGTAGAACCAGACATATTTATAAGAACAAATCAAGATTTTGTTTACGTTTGGAAACATGTTTGAATCAATATCAATCCAAAACTGCACCATCCCTACACCTTGAAAGTGATTACTCAATACCAATGATGATCTTGGATCTATTAATTCTAACAGAAAATGTCCTTCGTAATTTTGAGTTAGAATATGTGAAAATCTTACAAATAAATTTGGTCCCTAATAGGTGAATGGATTTCAAACAAATTTCATTATTTCTTTATCAATGTTGAGGTCTCTAAATCAGCCTTCAACATTTTTCTTCAAATTACTCCAGAAATAAATCATAACAAAGCCAACAGTAGCTGACGAAACATCAAGAATTTCACCCAATATTGAAAAATGAAGTAAGATACCTGATGTCAAGTCTAAATAAAATATTGCAAATTTTTTTGAAATGCATTTAGCTTTTCAACCAGATAAATTATACATTTGTCTTATCCTTGAAGTTGGCTACCCAACACATTAATGTGATACACCACATGCCATAATAACCCAACTTTACACATAACATCTTCAATCAGCAGCAAGTTTTTGAATTATGCAGCTACTTTTAGATTTGAAGATAAAAAAAACACGATTATCTAATTTTTGAGCTCAATAAACCTCTCCAGAACTTTACCCTTACTTAACCAACAAATATCACTATAAATAAGAAGAGTTTGGTTTTATGCAGACATGTCTGCTAATAATTAATTTGCTAAACAGCCTGTGTTGAAGGCTGGTTGAATAATGCAGTGTAAGGACTGCATTTTAGGGGATGAAGCTGTCAGCCTTGCAACCAAACCACTTTCTCTTTGAGTCATGGAGGCAGCACCATCCGTTACAAGGAGACAAATCTTCTGCAATTTTTTTAGTGAAAAAGTTTTGAATTTTTGTGAATATAGTTTTTAAAGTAGTATTTTCTTTTAAAGGAAGTTGTGCTAACAATTCTTCGTTAAAACGGCCTGGCCTGTCTATCATCCCTTTTTGGACCAAATATCTTCCTAAGCACCTTGTTTTTCAATATCATAAATTTCGTTTCGTCATGTAAGGTAAAACACCACGTTTCACACCCATAGAGAACAACCGGCAAAACTATGGCTTTGTGTATTCTTGGGTTTTGCATTACTTGAAATCAGGCGAGAGCTTAACAGTTTATTAATCGAGTAATAACACGAATTTTTAGACGGTATTATTTTCCTAACTACCAGTCTAATATCGCTATTGCTAGTTATAAATGCTCCTAAATATGGAATCTAATTATCCATGTAAAAATATATTTTGTTCACAGTAGTCTACAAATTATCGTCCTCAAAATGTGCTCAATCTGTGATCATATAAGTAATTAGTTTGTTAAGCGTTCACTTATCTACTTACTACCCTCTAGTATAATACTTTAGCAATAAGGAATTAAAAAGTATATAAAATAGGTTTAAGTGTAATTCGGCAACAGAATTTCACGACTATTTCTATCCAAAATGCAAATAATTATTTATATAATTTGTAAGGCTACCCACATCATTTTCATAGGGTTACTTTAAAGTTGAAAAACATGAAAGCATATTGTTAAAGCATGAGCAAGGGATAAGCCCCAAAATTCTTAAGCTGGACTATCTAAAAGGCTAATTAATATAATAAGACTGGGTAGTAAGATCATTAATATAGCCAAAAGTTAGTTATCATTAATTATGGCAGAACACATCATGTTGAAGACCACATAAGTTGCATTCATTTATCAGCTCATCTCTTAATTATGTAGAAGGTGTTATTGGTCAGTGGTTTGGGACTAAGATTGTACAATATCAGTCACAAAAAGTGGCTGACTTTTTTGTCTGACTCTAACTTATTACTAATAACCATTTTGTTAGTGGTATACATTTTTAAATAAGAATTTTAAACTTTGATTCTTTTTTTTATCCTTGGAATCTTCTCTATTATTTAAAATACACATTTTGAGGTCAGACTGTATATAGGTGTATTTTATGTTTGAAATGTTGAATAGGCTTATGGATCGATGAAAAGTTGTAGCTAAAGAGGGAAGAGGAGGGAAGAGAGATTGAGCAATATTGAAAAAAGTACTTTCATTTCCCATTTTATTCAAAGCACTCTGGACTAATATAAACTACAATCGTACAAAATGCCTAGCATTTGAATGCTCTCCATGTATTACCATGAATATTTTCTGGACTCAAACAATTCCTTTGATTGTATAGAGTAGAAAGGAATCCAAAGAATTGAATTCATATTCAAAGTAAATTGTTATCTTTAGAAGTTTATGATTTCATTTATTAAAATCTATTTTTTTTTACTTTTATTCTTTCCTTGTCCATATTAAATTTAATAAATAGTATTTACTTTGTGTAAGAATCAAAACATACAAAATTCAACTCCCTTTTACTTTTGTTTATGAAGGCTACTAACTTATTTTTATAGTTGTTATGAGCGCGTTGAAGATAAAATTTAAATGCGAGGCCAAATTGAAGCGAAGCTTGAAGAATGCGAGGAAAGCTTGAAGCCGAAGTCGAATATAGTTACCGCATGGTCTAAGGTATCACTCTTGCATTTGACTAGACCATCGAAAGACACGAAGATCGGGGTTCCATTTGGGTGTAGTGAGGGTAATTTTCCTAAACGGTTTTACACTCCACCTCCATGCAAATGCGGGTACACTGACTCTAAATTCATCCTTAATACTCCCTAATTCATTAGCTTAATCAGTTATCTTACATATGTGTGTAACCTGAATGGGTAGTAAGACGCGGTGCTAAAAAAACACTATAAATTTTTCAATTATCCATTAAGACCATTGACCCTTTTCATTTGGAATGGAAATGCAGAGCTATGAGAAAAAACGGTTATCTTCAAGAATTTTTATTGTTTTGCAATTTTCTTTTCGGAAACGGTTTGTTCAAGAATAGAAGCATGTTGACTAAGTTATACTTTTTATATATAAACACGTCTTCTATAATTTTAAAAGTGATCAAATATCGTTAAAATTTACATTTTTCAATAGAAAACTGCCGGATTTATAAACAAAATAAGAATATATAACAATTAATAAACATCAATACATTATATTAGAAGGGGTGTTAAAAATATTAACATAAAAATTTCACGCGTTCTCGAGAAAACTGATATTTCCAAACGTATCATTTTTCCGCAAGACCTGTCAGGTAACTAGCACCATCTACAGTTTTCGGGATCCATCTGTTCTTGTTGATGCGGAAGGATACTTTGGCCAGTTGTGAAGCCACGCCTTTCACCCTCCCGCCCACCATCCCACTAAATAGGTTTTAGACTTGCACTCGATATGGCCAAGGGCCTTAATGCCAATAGCTAGAGAAAAAGTTTATGCTGACATATCTGAATTTCTCCGTTTTTATGTTATATATAATTAATTAATCAAATAGCCAAAACTTTTATTTATGCTTTTTAGTGAGGATTACTCCATCTAGATATCATATTCTGAAAATTGAAAAATGACACCTGGACACGGGAATCGAACCCTGATAGCTCGTGATCTTAATAAAATCACACATTTGTATCCGACGATTTCCGCAAGTCCACCAGACTCTGCCTTAAAATATAAGTGAAGAAAGACCATAAGGACGAGACGAATCCTGGATAGCTCAGTGGTAAGAGCATTGGCGTACTAAGCTAAGGGTCCCGGGTTCGATTCCCGTCTCCAGGTGTCAATTTTAAGAATATGATGTATAATTTAATCATTAGTATGTTTTAAAATACCCTTTAGTGAGCTGTTTTAAAATGAATATAAAAAATGTTTAAATAACTCATATTTAGTGAGTTTTTTCCTTTAAAATGTTTTAATGGTGTGAAGGTTATTGATAGTCTCGAAATCGAAGCGAACGAGCATTGTACCTCGAATTCGGCTTCGACATTTTAAAGCTTCACACACTCCTAAAAATTGATTTGGTATAACTGAGGTAATCAATTTCAAAAGTAATCGCTTCACGATATAAATAGACTACCCGGCATCATAATAAAGCTTAAAAAAAAGCTAAAAATAATTAATTAAATAACTATGTACCTCTATGATTAATATAGTAAATACTAAATATCCAAATAAATATTAATTAGTTCAAGCAAGTGTATAATTATGTTTTGTAGCTTAAAACATCAAAATATATATAGAAAAACGTCCTATTCCTTTTCTCTTAAATAACAACGCGGAATAATGGTGTGGTGAAAGTTTGCTCCCTCATGAGTGAAAATAACTTTCTTACGTCATTTCAGGTTATGTTCATTTATGTGGAAAGTCTGTTTAAGCTCAGAGAATGTGTGTGTGTAGGCCTATAGGAATTGAGTGGGCGGAAAAAAGTCGTTAGCTACGAAAATGAAGTCACAACAGACACGCCAAAGATAACAACTTTCAAGCAGTGTCTGAACTGAACTGGGTGGGTGTTCATCATTCGTTTAGACGGTTATATTGTATGTGAGTGTTGATATTAATTGAAATTCACCTTAATTAAATATTGTATTCTACACTTGGCAACACAACATTCCTTCAGAGTCTTACAGAGCTGTGGAATCAATTATCATAGCTCATGGTAGCCTTGATTTACACACGTCCATCACAAACTCTGCCTTAAACTATGAGTGAAGAATCTCCCTGAATATGGGGCGAATACTGGATAGCTCAGTGGTAGATTATTGGTGCGCTCAGCCAAAAGTCCCAGGCTCAATCCCCGTGTTCAGGTTTCATTCTTGAACTAATTTAAAGTAATTTAATTGGTTTGGAAGTAGTTGAAATGTTATAACTTTAGGGATTATATTTTGTTTTGCTATAGAATGTTGGGGAGGGATGGGGCGGGGCAAGATTGAGGGTATTGGAATAGTTAAACAAAATAAGCATGTGAGATATGTTTGACTAGGGACTACCTAAGAGTTTATATTTTCTAATTTGGAAAAAACGTTCATTTCACGTGTATCTTTTTCTTAAAATTATGTAATAAGTTTGAATAAGGAAAGGAAAAGTTTTACTTTAGGATTAAATATCACAATTTTTTTTTCTGGGTGTTCTCAATATTGGTGGTATCACATGTTTTTAGCCCTTTTTTGTACGTAGTAAAGCTGTTTCCTCGTTGAAGGCTCAAGTCGATTTTATGGTGGACCCCAAATCAGGCCTAGTGTCGTTTCACGGAACTACAAGCTCGGATCACAAAAAATAAGATGACTTTCAATCTGGGCCTCGAATCTCCTCTTTTCTAGTCTTTGATGTGACAGCACTAAGTAAGGGGGTAAATATTGGGTTTATTTCTTGTTTGTTGAAATATTTAACGTGGCTTGTTTCAAAAAACAGAAAATAAATAATAACTCTCGGATTGAAACATAGCTTACTTACAAATTGACATAATATAGGGCATACATATTAAGCCACACGCCAGATACAGCGCGTTAAAATATGTATTAATTTAATTTAAGTTCGATCCCGTATAAAATTATTTTTATTGTTATTATTACTATTAGCACCGCGTCTTACTACCCATTCGGTTTATACGCACTTACGCTAATGTTTAATTGTTGGGTGATTGTGAGATGAAATGTAGGACCTACAGTTTAACGTGGAATCCGAACCACGGTGGAGGCCTGGCATTCCACACATTTACAAATTGTGATTAATAAAAGTCTTGTCAGAGTTGAAGGAACGGTTTGGCAATCAGGTAAATCTGTGCCGGGAACGAGAATTGAACCCTGGAACCCCAGCACAGAAGTCTGACACCTTACCCCTAAACCACCAGGTCACCCATTATAGAATTATTAAATATATACCCAAATTTATATCAGTAATCAAACCAATGTCCCTTAAACTCGTAGTAGACCATATTTACCCCTCAACCACGAGTCCAGGTGATAGATATTAGTGTTCGTGGAAAATCAAATCACTATACATTTAATGTTGTAAATTATAGTTGAATCATTTAATAGGATTCAAAAGTTTCCATTTTGTTCTCGTATTTATTGTACAGTTTCGTTCATTAAGCATTAAGACCTTACTTCAATAATAAATGAAACAGTTTCGTTTGTGAACATTAAGTAATTAAATATTAGTGCCTCTTAAAAAAATATTTACCAAATGAAATATTTGTAAAGATGTAGCCATTAGTCGTTGATTGATTTCAATGGAGATCAGACTTTTAAACTATATATATAATTTTTGTGCACAACGTATTATGATCCATTCAGGAATTTCGAAAATTCACACTAATGGAACAGGGCTGAGGAAGGTTGAGTTCAATAAAAGCGTAATAGTGTTTGCACGGAGTTAGAGTGATAAATTATTTAGAAAACCAATCTCAATACACCCGATCAGGGATCCGAACTCAAACCTCCCCGTGCTCAATCCATGCCCTGGTACCTGGTTGCTCAATCAATGCCCTAGTACCGGGTTGCTCAATCCATGCCCTGGTACCTGGTTGCTCAATCCATGCTCTGGTTGCTCAATCCATACCCTGGTACCTGGTTGCTCAATCCATGCCCTGGTTGCTCAATCCATGCCCTGGTTGCTCAATCGATGCCTCTGGTACCTGGTTGCTCAATCCATGCCCTGGTACCTGGTTGCTCAATCCATGCCCTGGTACCTGGTTGCTCAATCAATGCCCTGGTTGCTCAATCCATACCTTGGTGCCTGGTCAACACTAAGTTAAACGTTGATGACAGGTTACATATTTTTAATGATATGCTCCTTGAATTGCACGATAAACATGCACCAGTAAAAACTCGACGTGGTAGTAGACCACTTGCGCCTTGGATGACTAAAGACATTAGGTTATTGATGAGGAGACGTGACAAAGCATGTGCGAAATTTAAACGACAATCGAAAATCAAGCCACTTACAAGAAAAATAAAATTTGAGAAGTATAAATGTCTCCGTGATAAATGTACCCAGGCCATTAGGAAAGCTAAAATGGATTTTTCCCTTTCACTCTCTAATACTATCCGAGCCCCCCAAAAAACTATGGAGGGAACTGTGGAGGATGGGAGTGGGAAATACACTACCCAAAAACACTCATATGCACATCAGTCCCAATAAACTAAATGAAGAGTTTCTTCACATTCCTAATTTAACTAACAAGATAGCTAGAATACAAACTATAAACGACATTTATGCCTCCAATGCAAGTAATAATAATAGTGACTATAATGATTATAGTACTTTTTACTTTGCTCATTTGACTCATCATGAGGTATAAATCAATAATGAGAATAAAATCTAAAGCACAGGGTATAAACAAAGTTTCAATATGGCTAATACAAACAATTTTAAGAAGTGTTATATCAACAATAACTGACTTATTCAACTTCTCACTCATGACCGGACAGTATTCCTTACTGTGGAAACTCGCACTTACTAAGCCAGTACCTACCTAAGAAAGGACTAGCAAAAATTTACATGACTTTAGACCTGTAATTATATTTCCGTCCCTTTCTAATGCGCTAGAATTCCTAGTGCATCAACCAATTTACCGACACATTAACAAACACGATTTGTTAACTGCCTATCAATCAGGATTCAGATCACATCATAGTACATGTTCCACGTTGATAAATGTCACATACGATATTAGACTAGCCATGGATACGCGCGAGTTAAACCTTCTTATATTACTAGACTTTTCAAAAGCTTTTAATACTGTGGATTTTAATATTCTATTAGCAAAACTGCAAGTATTATTTAATTTCTCTCCAGGCAGTATATAGTGGATGAGATAATATTAGCATGGTCGCCAGCAAAGTGTTATAATAGGCAACATGTTCTCAACATGGCGCCCAGTTGAGGCTGGTGTTCCACAGGGCTCAGTTTTAGGGCCATTGATTTTTTCTCTATATGTGAACGATATCACTGCTTTAATGTCATACTGTAAACACATGCATGCAGACGATCTTCAAATATATATTTATACTGACCGTTATTCAATAAATACAGCCATACAACGAATACATATTGACATAACTACAATAAATGCTTGGTCTGATGAAAATTGACTTACATTGAACCCTGATAAAACTCAAGCCATTCTTATAGGAACAAGCAGATTACTACTGAATATGGACCGTTCCTTACTGACTGACATACGATTAGGAGTAGCCACAGTACAACTGACAACAATGACCAAAAACCTTGGCGTGATTATTGGTGAAAATTTTAATTGGACAGATCAGGTAACTTCAATTTGCAAGAAAGTGTATGCCTGCTTACATTCACTGAGAAGACTAAAGCATTTTATCCCAGAAAATGTACGAATTATCCTTGTCCAGAGTTTAATAATGCCACACTTTGACTACTGTGACGTAGTATACAATGACTTAAGAGACGATCTAGCAGGACGACTACAACTACTACAAAACACATGTGTTTGATACATATTTAAAACTTAAAACGGCATGACCATATTTCTAAATATTTTAATAAACTGGGTTGGTTAAGAATAAATCAAAGGCGAAGGCCACATTTATTAGTATTGCTTAACAAAATATTATCAACATCTCAGCCTAAATACCTCTCCTCACAGTTCCTATTCCTGAAAGATAAACACACCCGTGCTACTAGATCATAATCCATTGTACAGATGTATATTCCCATACATAGATCTCAAACATATGCTCGTTATTTTTCTGTCCTGGCATCACGGGCTTGGAACAAACTAGATAACTCTACTCGTCATCTAACATCTAGACTCCCATTCAAGTGCGCGGTTAAGCAATTTATCTTGTCTATTAAGCTAAACTGAGTTCTTGAAACTACTTGAGCTTTAAATGAGTGTGTGAATGAGCGTGTGAATATTTTTCTACTTATTTGATTATTTCTTTATTAAATTGTATTTCAATAAATGTAATAGTGGATGTTGTATTCGACACTGGTTAAGCGGAAGAGAAGGCTAACGCCTTAACTTCACCAGATAAATAAAGGCTATTATTATATTATATTATTAGCTAACATGCCATAGAGAATTAAGCAAACACTTTTGTCTTAATAACCACTGAATGGTAATAACTCAGTGAAAATTACGGGTGAAAAAAAACCCTCCATTTAATCCGACTGAGGCTAGAACCCCGACATCCCCGGTGACTATAAATACAATTCAAGTCTAACGCCTTAGGCTTCTTGGCCTTCGTAGCGGGCACAACTTACTTAGTTATAATAGTGATGATGGTCATTCACACGCTGTAATACCATGTTGAAAAACTAAATTAAGGTTTAGGGTATTTTTTTTATAAAAAAATATTAATTTGTCAGTCTATAATGGTTTGTGAAGCTAGTGGCCAATCAAATCGTTATTTTCATAGTCCCTAGTATATCAACCAATCATTTATGTACCATAAAAAATAAGTGTTGCTACAAAATATCACAAGGCTGGGGACATGCCTATGTAGGAATATATAGTTCAATTTTCATATAAAGGGTTTCATTTGACAGATAGAAACGTTAGTACATATACTTTCGCGTATTTATGCGTGCAGTCATGTAATCTGCAGTGGTTAAATTTGATAGATATTACCAACACCCATGAAAGAACACTATTAAAATAATAAAAGGATTGAAAAAATAAAATAATTTTATTAAAGGCTCTTTGTTTTGAAAATTAGACTGTACGCGGTTTGAAAGGGAATCCAATAGGTCAATATGAAATAAGCGTCTTACGTTGGGATGGGTATGTTGAGAGGATGAGTGTGGACCGAGTACCTACCGATGCAAATATATGAAGGTAGATTGTGTTGATTAAAAGGAAGGAATGGATCATGTAAGATGTGGCTTAATGTTGTAGACGAATGTGCGAAAAAAGGGAAACATTAAGAGTTCTAATAATAAAAGAGCATGTATGGCTCGGTGTATGGATGTTTTTAAAGCGAAGGGAGTATGCAAGGATAAGGAAGTATGGAGAAAGTTAGTGAGGATGGATTAAATACGGAGTTTTTTTTAAAGCTATTTGCATGGTTTCTTGCCTAACCTGTAAGGCGTAAGGGTATGTATGTATATGTGTATGTATGTGTGTATATGTATGTATGTGTGTGTATATATATATGTTTGTGTGTATATATGTGTGTATGTATTGTGTATGTACACACAGTATTTTGAAATTATTTGTGGCTAGTTAATATTTGAGTTGAATGTATATTGTGTTTAATCAGCGGAAATTGAATGTTTAGGGATATAATTAAAAACCGCATCGGTAGCCTCAAGGACCAAACGTAATTATAGTCTAGTCTGGTTACCAATGACGGGGATGCATCGTTTCTAATCCTTTAAGGGTGTGCTGAGGATAGTTTTTTTTTTATCAAGATGTCTCTTACTAAAAATTTAGAAACTGTATATGGGAAAAAGAATCAATATGAAGGAACTGTTATTTATACTTTATTTTATTTAAAGTACAATAAAACCCTAACTATTAAACCATTTTATTTCTTTGCAAACGCAGAATATTATAGTATACTTTCCAAAGAAATGTACATTCAATTGCCTTGACTTTAAAAAAAATATATAATTGGAAACGGTAGACCCTTAATTTAGTTACTGTACCTAATTAAGTTAGCGATATCAGTCCGCGTCTCATTACATGCAGAAAACGTCGAATTCCCGTTCTTCCTATATTCTCTGTGGAATTCATCGCAAGAATCTCCATATTGAAGATATAAACTGATTATCCATCCCAACACACCCGTACCTTGGCAGTGAGAATATAGCGGAATGGGGGGCGGGGGGCTAGCGACTGTATAGGGAAGAGAGACCAGAGGACAGGTATTAAAAGCCTCCCTTAACCAATGGTAATATATTCCGTACATTTAATACTGTTCGTTTCAACTAAATTATTGTGCGTGCACCTTACTACCCTTTCGGGATAACCACGTTTGACTTTACTAATGGATAGTGATGTATAATTCATGGAGATCAAATTTAGACGAAATATACTCGAATTTTTGTAAAAGAGTGGGAAACCGTTTAATGTAGTCTTTTGTTTTCTGTAGTTTAAGTGTCAAAACAATTTTTTGGTCAAAAGAAATCAAATAATTATCTATTAGAAAACATAAGAGTTACATTTTCTGCAACAGTTCTTGAATATCAGTCAAGAGTGTCATGGAATTTATTTTTATCTTCATTTAAAAGGTGTATCATCTAATGCTGCTATGCTAATGACAGATATGAAACAAGTGATGATATCGCCATGTGAAGAAAATTAAACTCTTTATTTGAACTGAAGCAATAATTTATTTATTTCTACCAAAAAAGTTTTGCTAAAAAAATGAATAAAATATGGCCCTTAAATCGCATTCCCTTCAACTATACCCTGAGAAAAAAAAAATCTTGTTCCTCAACAAGGCTTCGAACCTGGATTCACCGTCATCGGTGATACAGTATGTGGTGACAGTAGCACAGTGCCTGCGATCACTGATGTGAGTAACTGAACTTTACAACCATCACTATTTCCAGCCTATGGCATGGGTCGGTTTTTTATTCTAGTCATATATTTTTTACTACCGTATTACTAGACCTGTCGTAGCTTCACATGCCTTATAATCTATTTTAAGACTAGGACAGACCCAAAATCCATTTCGTGGCCATTAATCTATCAATGTGAAAGGGTAAACCCATATTTTCATCAATGATACACTTTAAGCCATGCCGGAAATCGAACCCGGGACTCTTAGGTCAATAGACAGACAAGCTACTTGCTGAGATAAAGTGTTGAAATGAGTGACTGCACTATTTTTAATGTAGATTTAGTTTCTGCAATAGTTTTTGTCATTTTTTTTCAATGTCTAAACACATATATTAGATCAGTGCATGATTTACAAAATGATTTCACCTATAAACCCGTTTCGGTAGTCATTATTATTATTATTATTATTATTATTATTATTATTATTATTATTATTAGCACCGCGTCTTACTACCCGTTCGGGTTATACGCACTTACGCTAATGTGTAATGGTAGGGTGATTGTGAGATGAAATGAAGGACCTACAATTTAACGTGGAATCCGAACCACGGTGGAGGCCTGGCATTCCCCACATCCACAAGATGTCTTGCGCAATAGACTATAGACTACCGAAAGATCGGTGTTCTAATCTTGGTCGGTTGTACTGGGGTTTTCTTTACTAATTGATTTTTCACTTTTCTCCACGCAAATACGGGTACACTTAATCTAAATCCAACCTTCCTCATACCCGCTTCGGTGACTGCATGGTCTAACGCGCTATTCTCGTTTTGGACTAGACTGCCGAAGATCGAGGCTCGAATATAGGTCGGGTGAACTGAGGTTTTTTCCAAAAATAGTTTTCCACTCTGCCTCCACGTGAATGTAGATAAACTTCTTCTAATTATAACTTCATAATCCCTAAAACTACTATAGTAAATATTACATGAGGGTATAATCGGAACGGGTAGTAAGACGTGGTGCTAAGAAAATACATCAGTGCGCATGCGGACTAAATGCCAAACTTGTCTAATCTGGTTTGTTGGTAGCGAGGAAATCGGGGTTCTTATCTTGTTAGTAAAATGTGATGGGAAAAATAAAGTTTAATATATGCTGAATTTCCATGTAAAATTATTCACGGGATTTCCGGAAAGTAAGTATTCCAGCTCATGAATATACATCAGGAATGTAGACAAACACTTGACAAAACTAACAAAAGTCAAGAATAAGTCAACACACATAATTTTTAAACTGCTTCGATAACAATTATTTATGATTATAGATAACAAATTTAAAGGCAATGTTACAATATAAGTCACAGAAAGGATAAAACATTAAATAGTAAATTACTTAATATAGAATATTAATAAATAAAACAAAAACAACATTTTTGTTAGTATAAATGTTTGGAGATTTTTGAAAGATAAAATGAAAAACATAAAATGTAATGTAACACATTTATTTTAGTTATAAATATATTCAAAACTTCATTTTTGATAGATAAGCTCATTAAACTAAATTCTACGGTTTAAGCATTTCAATTAAATTGAAAATAGCTATTACAGTTTTTCGATTTTAAAGGTAATTCCACACGTGCTGCACACCAAGTTACACTAATGTTTAATGAGTTTCAAACGTTTATTCACATTATATATATAAAACTTTTATATATGAAAACGAAGCATTTTAGAAACAAATGTTTCGAACAAAAGCTTTTTATGTTTGGGGAGAAATAGGAACTGCACTATTTATTTTTGATTTAGTGGACGTCTTCAAGGTTATTTCAGGGTCACCTTAGTTATTGAAATTAAAACCTTATAATTTTTAACTGCATTTTATTCTACACAAAAATTAAATTTTGTCTGAAACTTAATTTATTTGAAATAATTTCTTGAAGATATTATCTTGTATTCTTTTAAAAGCGATTTTATTCAATCACTTTTTATTATCTTACGCCATTCTTCATTGCGTTAAATGTAGTATGAAGTTACTTTAATAAATGTTCAATGTTATGACCGTTTACTAACCTCTATACATTTTCCGATTCACTTAATAAAAGATTGATGAGTAGGTAGTAAAGTATCTCTATCAATATTTCTGTAAGTATTTCTAATGCGCTCTTTCATGTTTTCTGGAGTGGTTGGTAGTTCTTGATACACTTTGTCTTTTAAGGTGACCCCATCAAAAAAAACCAACAACAGCGATTTTAGGTTTGGTGATCTAGCTTACTCTTCAAATAGTAGTTGTTCATTCAGAAAGTTTCGATATTTCTCTCAATTCAAAGTACCGTCAGTAAATAACGGCCCTATTAATTTTTTGACCAATAAAGAAAGGCCTGAGCAAACCAAACGCGGGATCGAAAGATGTACGTATGTGGGAAAGAACGCGGGAATTTCTGTTGGGGAAAAAGAAACTGGCGGGATTATGCGTGGTCATACTGACGCGAATCGATTTACAGGAAGTGGATCAAAATTTGAGAGAGAGAGTAATATCATTTCAAAAAGTAAATACATCCGGAACATTCATCCGAGATTCTAACCTCAACGAGGTTGATATCTTGACCATTATGCTCACCAGTTTTGTGGTAAAATGTTGATTATCGATAATTTCGTATTTAATTTCTTTTAAGTATTTATCTTGTACTTTCTAAACCAACTGATTGTATTATAACATGATTTACAAACTAACAACTCATGAACCCGCTTAGGCAGCTGCATGGTATGGGCGTTACTCTCGCAGTAGACTAGACTGCCGATGACGGGAAGAGCGAGGTTCGAATTTCGGTCGGGTGTAATGAGAGTGATTTTTTCCAAAATTGATTTACAAGCTCCCTCCACGCAAATGTGGGTACAGTTCATATAAATATTACCTTCCTAATACCTAAAACAATTGGCGTAGTTAGTACATAAGCCTATTACCCGAACGGATAGTAAATAATACGTGATACTAAAAAAAAACTCAATAATATACACATAAACAGACTGTAGTTTACCACTGCGAAAGGGACACTTTTAGTGTTATAAACAATATGTGGGCTATAAATACAAAAAAAGTTTATTAGAAAAGAGGATATAATATATCATCTCTGAGGGAACTGTATGGCTACTATTGGGGAACAGCGTTATCGTTCTTTTATTTTCGTGCGGATTCCTTTGAATGTAAGACAAATTTCGCAACACTGGTACATCGACGTTGCCAGTAGTTCCTTCCTAATCCTAGCACACCACATTTCGACATAACTAAAAGTGAGTGTATATGGCAACAGTTAACAAAGAAAGAGACACGGATTGAAGATAAAGTTCTTCTCCACAAGACCTGCATTTCCCTCAGAGATGATATTGAATGTAGAAAACTGTATTTAAAAAAAATGAAACGTTAAGGATGATCATTAATATATATATATATTTTTTAAATTTTATAGGAATGTGCTGTATTTCAGAAAGGCAAGCAAGCGATGATGGTTAGGTTCAACTTATCCCTAATGGTTTATTCAATGTATTGTTTAAAAAAAGAAAAGAACCAACTAAAATACATTTTTTTTCGAGTGCATTGTTACCGTTGACAAGAGGTTACTATAAAATATACGTCAGTGATTTGAGTGCGCGGCTACTTTCCGACGATGTCATATGAACGAATGAAAGCCGGCGAAGCTGTCAAATAGAAGAACGAGGGTGTGGAGGGGACATATAGCAACACTCAACGCCCTTTAATCGGGCAGGAAAATAATTACATTTTTAGAGACTGTAATACTTTAGAATAGTTACTATATTTTATTTTCCATCCCCTCTTTTTTTTTTAATACCACTTTACCCTATTCATTCTTCTATACAATTTTTATGAAAAGCCTATGAGATTTCCAGTGGCGTAGCGTAGTGTGGATAGTTGCCAAGGTAAGCATAGCTAGTGTAAACTGTACCTCTCAACTGTTTTTATTACTCAGTAGAACATTCATTGGCCAGGTGTCAACGAAAATAAAATTATCATGAGGTATACAGAGGAGTGCCTATGTATGAGTGGTCAAATGGGGACAGAGTGGGAAGAACATATTAGAGGTACAGATTTAACAAGCTTTAACCCGCCTCGGTGGCGTAGTTAGCTAACGTGCTAGTTTTGTGTTGAGCTAGACTGCCAAGGACGGGGAGATTGAGGTTAGAATCTCGTTCGGATGAACTGGGGTAGAGTAGGGGTGTTCCTAAATGGTTTTCCACTCTACCTCCATGCAAATGTGGGTTCACTTCCTTTAAATTCAACCTATCCAATTTCTAACCCATTAGCGTAATTAGTACATAAGTGTATAACCTGTACGGGTAGTAAGACCTGGTGCAATAAAAACAAACAAGCTCTAGTTACCTTGGCAATACTCCACGAGACGCCACTGGTTATTTCCTCTGTTACTCCTCATTCTACGAAGGTAATATAAAAGCATAGATGCGTGCCCGTTGATTCCAAGCAATGAAGTTTTTTTTTACAGGTCTTTATTCGCTTCTGGTGGACACACTGCAGTCTCTTTTCGTCTCTACACAAAGCTTTTACTTGGCTCTGGCCGTGTGCCACTTGATAGCGATGACGTCAGCGGTGTCAAACCCCATCGTGTACGGGTGGCTCAACTCGAACATCCGTCACGAGTTCCTTCAACTCCTGCCAGGCCGATGTGCGTCATCGCTGCAGTGCCAGAGCAACGGTGGAGGACACGCGAGGATCGACGTAGGAGGTGAAATAATTTTTATTTTACAATAGGCACCCGTATAGAGGGTAGGGGAGATGAAGCAAGGAAAGGTGTCTGCTTTCCTCCCCTTTCCCTCCCTATATATTCTATAAAGTCACACGGCTGACTCACTGACATTAATGTTTACCCACTTCTAGATGAGCTAAAAACCTTGAAATTTGACAAAATTATAGCTTCTAGCCTGTAGTAAACGGGAAAATTCCCAAAAGTTAAAAATTTTGTTTTTTAACCCCCGAAAAAAATAATTCAAAATGGCGGAGCAACTTTAAAGTCGGTGTGGACCTTTCTTTGGAGGTCTCTTGTGGTTAAACGATAAGACCTATCCTATCAAACAATGGTTCTGGAATTAAATTAGTTTACATACATTTGCAAAGACCACTCACTGGGGGTTCGGGGGTGCTCGGAGCCTCCGTCAAATAAGTGAGTTGAATACATTCTATAAGTCCCATCTTAGTTGCCAGGTAAAAAACTTTGTTAGGAAGGACCTTTAAGAATAAAAAAAAATTGATTACATCTTGACCCACTTCGGTGGTTGCGTGGTATAACTCGCTACGTTAGCAGTGGACTAGACTGTCAATGACTGGAAGATCAAGGTTCGAATCTCGGTCGAGTGTACTGAGGGTGATTTTTTTCCAAAATGGTTCTTCATTCGCCTTCCACGCAAATGCGACTACACTTTTTCTAAATATAACCTTCCTAATCCCTAAAAACACTAGTGTAATTAGTACCTATGCGTGTAACCCGAACGGGTAGTAAGAAGTTGTGATAAAAATTACATCTCACTAATATATTAGTGCTATTTTGTAGGTATCGATAATATTTATCAAATTTGACAGTTGCAAATCACATGAATTAACGAATGAATATGTGAAAATAAACCTAAAAGATTTTCTATCTCTCAAATAAAAATATTCCTACCCGCATTGGTGGTCACATGGCTTAAAGTGTCACTCTCGTGTTAGACGATTACCGGTGACAGGGACATAGGGATTTAAATCCCTGTTGAGTGTGCTGAATTGTTTTATTTTTACGAAATAATTTCCCACTCAAATGAGAGAAAATTCACTTCAGAAATCAAAACTGCCTTATCCATGTTCCACTAACGTAATTAATGTATACGTACAACTCCAACGGGTACCAAGACGCGGATGAAAAAACAAACAAAATAAGAGCTGTTTCATTAACTATTTAAAAGTTACTGACAACAATTTTCAGATTATCAGTTATCATTAAACTAATTTCAAATTAAATTGATAGAAAAACAAAAATAGCCCTATATGTAAATCATATAAATAACTTCCCACCCATTTTTAACAAAAACCTTGAGCCAATGTCAAAACATTTAATATTTTCAAACATTAGTTATCAGTAAACTGCTATTAAATGAATTTTATCCCCCCCCCTCCCGCCCCCCCAAATGTATACAGTGTTATTTTTCATGCCAAACAATCCCAAAAATATTCATTTTAAAAATAAAAATTAAAAATAGCCCCGAGGTATGACCAGATAACATCCAACTATTAAGTTTGAACAAAATCTACCAAATAGTTTCTACCGTAACCCCATGGATATATACATAAATATATGGGTACTGACATAATTGTAAAACCCAATTTTTTGGGTTCATACCATATAAAACGTGAATATCCATCATCAAGTTAATATATAAAATGTTCACGGTTACAATAATTTCTCTATATGATATAAGAAACCTTTTTTTCCCGTCAACATTGATAATATTTTACTATATTCTTAGTGTTATTTTATAGCTACTGAAAATAGCTATAGCTGCAAATAACATGATTATACTTGTGGATTAGGAATGTATAAGAGTCACTTTTTAACTCCGAGACAATATCGAGACGAGAATATGAAAAAATATCGAGATGCGAAAACGAAACGAGAAAACTTTCTTTGAAAGTATAAAAACGTATATTATATGTATTTAAATAAATACATAGGCCTAGTTGTGCTAAAGTTCCTTTTTGGCATTATTATTATCTTATGGTTCATTCACAGAATTAAGATAAGTTATGAGTCATACATATTTTAAATGTAATTAATGAAATAGTGATAGTTGCAATGTATACTATTTATAATTTATTTTATGATAT
>CABEEJ010000246.1:16697-35075 GCA_901482245.1 Timema douglasi | reverse complement strand
GGGGGAGAGAAAGGGCAGGTAGCCTATTTTTGGGTCATAACAGTATTATTAGAAATAATAAATCCTCTTTTTTAAAAAATTTCTTAGGGCCTTTCTTTGCAATTTCATTTTTTTTTTTTCAAATTTCTTGAATTTTTGAAAATTATTTTTATCTTTCGAGACGAGATAGAGTTGTTTTCTTTGAATTTTCAAAATATTTTTGAGTCTTGCACATCCCTAGTATGATTATCTTAAAATACTGTCTATATTTTAAGTAACTTTTGCAACTGTGAGTTATGGTCTTTCCAACAAGAATCCTACTATATTTATTTAAATAAAAGCTATTTGCTTGGACCAGTAAAGGTGTACACATCGGATATTTCTGCAATGTTTATTAATTATATCATCATCATCAACTTTCCAGCCTGTGGCCGGGTTAGTTTAGTAAAATGCCCCCATCTTAATTTATCATTCCTCCATTGGTCTCCTCTCACTTGCACACTTTCTGTTATCTGTTCCTCCCATCTCTATCAGTATATTTATCAATAATATATACTTTGAAATATGGAGGTAAGCCACCGCCTTTACAATTAATTGTACAGGGCCAGAGAAGCTTAGAAGATTAAAATTACCTTAAGTTAAGGACACGACCGCATCAAGAATAATATTAATATAATATTTGAAAAATGACAGCGCCAATGCTCTTAAATGGAATTGTTTCGTGCACCGAGTTATTCTAACCTTTGATTTGGATCCCTGTGTCCACGTGTGATGTTTAAAATTTACGAATAATCCAAAATAAAAGATTGTATTTGTGCATTTGGGTCACATCCCTGTAGTTTCAATTATATTGATGCAGCATTCAAATATTTTAAAAAAATTGCCCCAAGTTTAAAAGCTAGCAATATTAATTACTGTAAATGTTTGACCTGGTGCTCTAAGTGTAAGGTATCAGACTTCTGTGTTGGGGGTCCGGAGTTCAATCCTCGGTCCCGGCACATATTTATCTGATTGCCAAACCCTTCTTTCACCTCTGACAAGAAGTGTATTAATCACAACTTGTGAATGTGTGGAATACCAGGGCTCCACCATGGTTCGGATTCCACGTTAAACTGTAGGTCCTCCATTTCATTCTCACAATCACCCTACCATTACACATTAGCGTAAGTGCGTATAACCCGAATGGGTAGTAAGACGCGGTGATAATAATAATAATAATTCTGTAAATGTTTTCTCACATTTTGATTTATAAACGTGAGAAAATCTACCTCATTGAGTTTATACATAATATATATTAACAAAGTAATTTTATAATTAACTATCTAAAATATAATTAAATTGGATTAAATTCAACTGTTATAATTTATTATTATTTAAAAGTTTTATAATATGCTCAAAAACTGTTATTTGTGTATGGGTACATTTCGTTCGATTCATTAGCGAGCTAGGTAGAAGTTTTCTGGAACCTACATCATAATAGATTTAGTTGGCAAAAACAGCACGTATAGTGCCAACTATGATTAAAACTTTCAAGTGGGTTCGTATATTATAATTAGTATTTTATAAGTACCATCATGTAAGTAGATTTAGAGTGTAATATACATTTTGGAATTTAAAACTTCTATGGATTTTTAATAAAATCACCGCACTCAAATTTATATTTAAGAAAATATTAATTACATTTTGAAATATTCGTAAGTTTGAATACCCCTAATTAGGGGTGTTCTAAACTTTGACTTGGCTTCGAAACAAACATTAAATTTGACTCCGCTTCGAAACAAATTCTGGCTTTGAAGCTTTGCCAGTAAATATATTGATAGCTAAAGTACTCAATTTACATTTAATTATTGCCATTATGATCTGTTTTATACATTACAAATTAATATGTATCTGAAAAAAAAAATTAATTTAATTGTAAGTTGTGATAGATAGTAGCTTGATTTATCAGATGAACATGAACTATTACAAACGGCGCAATAAAATATTTTCCAAGTTAATCTTAGTGTATTTGGTAATATAAAAAACCACAATATAATATTTTTTAAACATAAAACAACTAAAAGAAAAAACTTCGATTCGGCTTCGAGTATATTTCCTATACTCGATTAGAGTTCGCTTCGAGTTGAAAAAGTGGACTTTATACACCCCTACCCTTAAGTACTTGCTGCCAAGATGAGTCTACGTTAGTTCTTACACTACACCTAATTTCATAGCTGAGGGAACTGCAGGTCTTATGGAGAAAAGATTTATCTTCGCTCTCTCTCTGTTACCGGTTGCCAAACCTTCAAGCTTTCGTTTGTTGGGAAGTGAGGGGGAAGGGTTTACTGGGAAATCCCTCATTATAAAAAAATGTGGCATGGGGAGTTTGGGGGGTTCAATGGACAGGCAAACACATTTCCTCTCGGTGTTCAGTCTATTCTAGAAACATTAACTCTTTCCACAATCGTATTTATTTCAAGATTGAAGTTTATTAACGTTTTTCTATTCCCCACGTAATTATGCTTAAACT
This sequence comes from Timema douglasi, assembly GCA_901482245.1. Lineage (NCBI taxonomy): Eukaryota > Metazoa > Arthropoda > Insecta > Phasmatodea > Timematidae > Timema > Timema douglasi. The sequence continues at coordinate 32,587 of CABEEJ010000246.1, read as the reverse complement.
ATTTTATGTATAAAGACTTTTTCTTCATAATTAATATAAAAACAATATGCATTACCATTTGAGCTACTGAACAAGTTCCGGCTATATTTTAACTGTTAACCATACACTATTATTAAAATAAATATATTAATATACACATACAACTATAATTCCACAACCTTACGGCAAAAAACAACAACACAGAACCAACACATACACACAAAATCTTAACGTGATCAATAAAAAAAATTCTATACAGAGTACTAATAAAATATGGGTTTATTTAGTGAATGTTTTTGAGCTAGTTATTAGGAACACGATACTCAGACTACTGTAACTTTACGACTGTGCTGGAGGAAGAAGCACCAAAAAATGGCAACAACGACAGTCCAGCATTGCCAAATTTGATATACATTCGTAGGAAGACTGATTACGACAAACAAAAGATTGACATCGCTGTTGCTCAGTAGTAAGAATGCAGTCCTCTCAGCAATAAAATCAGGTGTAACAGGGTATCTAATTTTTAATCTCCCCTCCTCTTAAAATCACGATTGAAAGTGGAGGATAAAGAAAACAGAAAGATTATGAGATCTGATACGTCAGACTCACATTATACTTGGTAGTCAAGTCTTACTGTGTGTACGGAAAATGATTTTCACATTTCCCATCCTCCTTTCAAGCATTTATTATAAGCTAACCCCTCTCAGAATAACAAGTGTGCTAAAAGTACCTTTAAAAAAACCCACCAACACTAGCAATGGGCACCCAAGCTAAGGCGTAAATTTTTTCTGGTCTATTTTCACAGTGACGAGAGCTAGGGATTTAAAATCCAGATGGGTGTACTAGGGATGTGTTTTTCTAAATTGTTATTAATTACACCTCCGTGTAAATGTGGGTACATTTCCTTTAAATTTTCCCTTTCTCTTACATACCCCTCTAGTATAATTCTTAGGAGAGCGCGGACGGATAATAAGACGCGGTGCACAAAACACCATTAACATCCGCTTAAACCGGCCCCGTGGTGTTGTGGTCAGTGCACCTGGCTACGAGCCGGGTTTGATTCCCGGCTGGTACCTTGGGTATTTTTTCTCTCCAGGGAAATTATACCAACGAACACCAGGGTTTAGTTAACAAGGTTTAAGTTAGGTAAAGACTCGCACCGGCTCCACAGCTTCATAATAAATATCATCACATCATCTCATTGCGGGTATGACGCGACGTGTGGACAACCTCCTATTGTGTACCCTGGGCAAAGTTCTGTGCTACCAGAGCGGCTATCTGTCTACACATAAGCTGACCGAACCTGGAGGTCATGTACCTCTCTCCCGGTCATGTATGACATACGATGAAAGAAAACAAAAATACATTTGTTTGTAAAAATGGATCAGGAACCCCAACTTATATAAAAAATATACTCTTAAAGTTGCCACTTAGCACCTACTTCCGGACTAAGTTCATGAGTTCTGTTTTTTTTTCTCCACCGCTTCTCACTACTCGATGTGGCTATATATACTGTACTTGTACTTACATTATAATTTACGATAGTGGACTAGGAACGAGCAATTGTACCTGCATTTGCTTGGAGTAAGATTGGGAAAACATTTAAGAAAAAAAAAATCCTCAGTATATCCGACCAGAATTCGAACCCCGATCTCCCTCTCATTGGTAATACAGTATATTGCTAGAGTGATTTCTTGGACTATGTGATCAACGATGCGGATAATTTCATGTTCCAATAGATTCTGTATATTATCTATTGCTTTATAATATCACTCACTCCGATGATTCCATTGATTGCAGGGGGTGCTACGACAGCTGTAGAAGACACAACTACACGCACCCATCTGAACACGTACAGCGTTTCTCCGCACTCCGTCTTACACGCCAATAAAAACGGGACCAGCGATGCCAACTGCAAGGAGAATATAACTCTTCTCCTAGTGCCAACCAACAGTAAAGTTACTTCTACAGTTGAACAAAGTACAGCTTTATCTATATTATAATTTATAGGACTTTTCATGCGCTTGGCTTAGGATTGATTTTTTTTAATTACTATCTTTGAGTGTTTTAACATAAAACTAAGGCACCAGTGCTATTTAAATTAAGGCAAGATACCGATTTTAATAATTAATTTAATATTTCAGTATTATATTATTCTATCTACGTTTTCTCTAGCCAACTTTAATTAAGTATTTCTATGTTTTGTAAGCTCGTGTTTATCTTCAAAAACATTACTTCGTGTTAAAGTATTATGAAGTTCAAATAAACTTTAAAAAAGTTAAATTTTGAGCGTCCAAAGCTCTCTTATTCACGTTAAAAAATAGAAATATAATCCTTTTGTATATATATATACATAAAATAATGTTTCTACTTTATATATATATATATATATATTACTAAGCATTCTAGGGTTTGATAGTGTAGGTAAATCGAAAGTAATGTTTATAAAGAGATTTTGTTAAAAATTATGTTTACTTCTTTAGATATTGCCTTTAAATGTATGTTGTTTTCAAAGTCAAATCACTACACAATTTGTATTTAAATCATTCAAAAGCTTGGTATATGTTTCCTATCAATTTTATATAGAATTACATTTTAAATAATTAAAATTGTACTTTATAATGGTTTACGAATAATGCTTCTTATTTAGTATTTCAATAAATACATTAAGCCCTAAAAATAATAATCTAACAACAAGTATACAATGTTAATTACCACGTAAAACATAATATCTCAGGTATAAATTTTGAACAGAATTATTTTCAAAGCGATTTTTTTTTAAAATTCTGAATTAAAAAAAAGTTATATCTAAAATACCTCTATTAAACCCCATATTAATCCAAGTAGGAATAAAATCCATTTAGCTCTACGGACAGCTAATATTGTTCAGGAGTACAAAGAACGTCAGGATAATCTCACGGTATAACATTTTTACGATTATAAAACTTTCTCTTTATTGAAAACTACAAAGTTACTCAATCAAATGTTTTTTTTACCAACCCCTTAACAATATTGTTCAAACAATACCCCTAATGGCTCACGAGCTGTGGCAGTGATTTTGGATGTTACATAAGCCTACATAATACATTTGGTAATTCAATTTTCACTTGTTAATTAATCTATGTACATTAATTTTAAAACTAATTAACTGTCAAAGGACTCTTTTAAGGTGAGGATGTAGGGTACGCAAGTTAAGGGCAGTGTTTTTTGCAGTTTTTATAACATAACTTTTTTTGGCCAAAATAAATCAAATAGTTATTTAGTAGAAACGTCGAGCTTAATTTTCCTCACATGGTGATATCAACAGTTGTTGAATATCTGTCGTGAAAATAGCTGTATTAGATGGGAAACTTTTTTAAGGACGGTCCCTACCTGTGACGTCAAGCAGGTCAAGATAGGATTGCCCATGTTAGTGAATTTACGTTTCACTCAGTAAGTTTTAAAGATATAACGTTGAAAAAACTCATAAATTCTTAAATGATTTTAAAAATAGTCTAAAAACGTCACAATTTATTTTAAATCTTTAGGTAGTTTTTTGTGAACGTATTTTTATAAGTCCTCTACAGCTTAGGCTACTTGGTCTTGGTCACAAAAATGGACTGTAGTAGTCCTCCTGATAGGATGTAGATTAAAAAAAGTTAGTGGTAGCATAATATATCTATCTAGAATAGGAAACAAGGAAAAGGTAAAATTAAAAATTAAGTGAATGTTTTCAAGGCGCAAATATTAAAGTGACTGTGTAAGCTCGCCACAGGAAAAAGGTTATCAGCAAATAGATAAGAGCTCTCTAAGGTGAACTTCTCAATTTCTTCCCTCTCTCTCTCTCTATTTCATACATTGGCTTCTAAGTGTGATAGCCATCTCACATGCTTTCAAGGAAAATAAAACTTAGAATATACAAAACAGCAGTTTTACCATTTGTTCTCTATGGGAGTGAAACATGGAGACATGAAAATAAATGTGAGATATTCGAAAACAAGGTTATTAAGAATATGTTTGGCGCAAAAAGGGAGCAGAGGAAGTTAAATAATGATGAGTTACATGTCCTGTACTCGTCACAAGACATTGTTAAGATAATCAAATCTCGTAGATTACGGTGGGCTGGACATAACAGAGCAAATTGAAGAATCTAAAACCGTGTTTAGGGTATTGACTGGTAAACCCAATGGGAAGAGACCATTTGGAAGACCTAGAGGAAGATGGGAAAATAACATTATAATGGACCTGAAACAGATAGGGTGTAATGAGGTGGACTGGATAGAGCTAGCTATAGATAGGGATAGGTGGCGTACTATTGTAAGTGCGGTAGTGAACTTTCACATTCATAATGCCATAAAGTAAGTTATTGGTTCTTCATTTTAACGTGATACTCATTAATATTTTGGGAAGGATTATTTTCCAGCAACGCAATACTTTCCATATACTTTTCATACATAAAAAGAAGAAGAGATAAAAGAAAACTCATTTATGCTTTTGAAAAGATGTATCTTACTTTTTTTTTTAAATATTAGTTACATTTTTTTTTCCATGATGCAGGAAACACACAACTTACTTTATTTAGAAATTGATAACACATTTAAAAAATGTTAGATTCAAAAATTTTCTCAAACTTATTAGAGTAATTTTTGATTCAGTACACATAATATGTATTTAGAGTTTAACATTTATGTTAATATAGATTACTGCTAGTTTTATTCATTTACTACAACTTACGTATTATAAATATAAAAATGCATTTACACACATTGGTGCCCAAATGCTCTAAGCCTAAAGTTTTAAATAGATCACTATCGTAATAAACTATATTGCCATGGAGGTTGGGGTTCGAATACCACCAGGCTGTAATGAAGGCGTTTTTTTCTTAAATGGTTAAGCCTACTTCTTCCAGAAAAATACCTGTATATTTATTCTAATTATTATCTTTCTGCTCTCTACGCTATATGTGTAATTAAATGCGTCCAGCCCAGACGAGCAGTAAGACACGGAGCTAAAAACCAAATCAAATTTAAATTTCCATTAACCTAGCTCTTTGAGCTTTGTTTCACATTAGAATTTTTTATAAGCTTGATAGACGGGCTATTAATAATTTTATACAAGATATAAGGAAGCTGATTTTAAAAGAGATCGCACCCGAATTAACAAAAAGAGGAGTTGGGAAAACCGTGATAATAAATCACACGTAAAAAACAATTCGACTGGGATTCGAAATTCGATCTACCTGTAACCGTTAATACATTATATTGCCAATTTGATACCACAGACCACATGACCACCGGTGTGGTAAAAATAAAATATATGTAAAACTTGAATGTATTGATAACATTCATTAAAAAAAACTATTGATTGGGTGTGTATCCGATTTTAACAAGAATATGATTCAAATTATTCAAGTGAAATAAAACATTTGACTGTTGAATTCGCACCTCGTTCGTGGACAAGATCGGTGAATGATTTGAATAATACGTTGTACGACCATTTCTGAAGGAAATTGGGTTTGAATCGTGGAAAAGTGAAATATATATTTCTTAAGTGCTGCTAAAGAAAGGCAAGAGGGATTAAAATGTTCCTTCGCGTCAAGTGCTCATAACCAAAGTCATTAAAAAGATACACTCTAAACATAACCTGATTATTTTCTTAATTTTATGTACGATTAATTTTAATGCTCTGAAAAGGAAAATTTTGATTAATTTGTACCAGGAGAGGCTTTAAATAAAGTTACAGAACTTCTTAACTCCCATATAATTAAAATAAATTAAAAAGGTTGGCAACAAGCGGCCTAAACATCTTACCCTATAGAGAAGCAAGAGTCAAAAAGTTGGCACTACTGATTTCATTAAGTAATTAAAGTTTGAAGCAAATCTTATGAAAAGGACTTGGGGGGGGGGGAACCTCTAATAATTAAGAGTTTTACAACAACCGATAATTTTCACGAAGAGAATTTAAGTCGCAGGGCTAGCAGGCCTGATTCTGAATTAAGAAACCGGCTAAATGCATTGTAATGAATTTTTATTTTACAAAGGTGTGGTTTTTATTCCTCTTTCCAAGTGAATATTATTACATTATCTTAAACGCATTTTTTCTTGGTGTATTTATCTATCTATTTACCTATATGTATAAATGCTTAGTGGGAATATAGCATAAGATATATTTATATATATGATATATATATATATACAGTCAGATTTTCATAGCAAGCCTATTATTTGAAAGCTGGAAATTAATGTCGCCACAATGGCAAGGAAATATTATAATAATATTGTATTTGCATACTTAATCCGTTAATTATTACTGTAAAGCGAAATAATATAGTAATTATTAAGGAAGTATTATTGGAAGCGTTTGATAATCTTATAGGTGAACATTATAATTATTAGTACATTAAATAAAACATATTTCTAGAATTCCAAATTTTTGTGACTTTATATCAATGTTGATGGTTGAAAGTAGGCTCCTATAAAAGTTAGGGTTTATAATTATATACATTGTATATGTGTAGTATAGGGTCTATATAGACACACATTAATGTCCTTAAGAACTGACATGTGGAACAACATTTGGAAAATCAGACCTTTTTTTGGGGGGGTCATAAATGATAACATTTTACTATATCATTAGTATTATTTTATAAGTATTGATGATACCCATCAAAATCGACAGCTGCAGATCACATGACTGGATGCATGAATATTATTGATTCAACCCTGATTCATTCAAGTCTCGTTGATTGCGATAGGCAGGACTTGCAGAGCGAACGGGAGATTCTAGAACCTTGTCCAAGGTATTGACTGGCAAACCCCTATAGGATGAGACCATTGGAAAGACCTAGACGCATATGGGAGGATAATATTAGAATGTACCTGAAAGAGATTGGGTGTAATGAGGTGGACTTGATGGAACTAGCTCAGGATAGAGATAGGTGTCATATTTTTGTAAGTGTGCAAAATGTACTTTCGAGTTTCTAATGCCATAGTGTAAGTAAGTAGCCCTGATTTATTCTACGAATACTTTTAATTCCTTCTAAAAGTGTAAGTAATATAATCCTTGGAGTAATTTATATAGATAGGACTGAATATAATTACATGCAAACATATATATATATATATATACACATGCAAACATATATATGTATATACATGCAAACATATATATATAAATGCAAACATATATATATATATATATATACATGCAAACATATATATATATATATATATATACATGCAAACATATATATTTATACATACTTACACACATACACATACATACATACATACATACATACATACATACATATATAGATAAATACATACATACGTACACACATACTTACATACCCACATACTTACAAACATACATATATATACATATACATGCATAAATACATAGGTACATATATATATATACATACGTACATTCTTACAATGTAAGATTTACAAATTCTTCTTAAAAAAAGTTCCTTTGGAATTTTTTTTCCAAATTTAGATATAAAATACGAAGCGGGACCTCTTCCATCATGTGACTGATTTCAATATACTAGAAGTAGCGAGAGAATCGGAAGAATAAAATAAAGCAAAAAAATTTGAATTACAGACTAATACAGATAATTTCACACAGAGTGGAGACAATATAGAAACTTTTCGTAGCTGATTGAGTTATTGATATTAGATTAATATGGATAAAATATAATACTACTACAAACGCTAAGGTGTTGGGATAATCTTATGTTTCTATAATCCAACCATTACGATCAAAGAAAGAGGTAGCCACCCGCGTCATAGGTAATATTTTCCAAGGCGTGCCTATTGTAATAGACTAGAATGCCGGTGCCGAGGAGGTGAGGGTTCGAATCCTGGTACTGATTGTGATCTTTCCTAAATGGCTACCCAGTACCCATTCTCCCTACACGCAGGTGTGGGTAAATTTCTTCTAATTATATCCCTACTCTATTAGTGTAGATGTGCGGTTAGCCCGGATAAGTATTAAAACGAAGTGCACATTAAAAAAAGAGTGGTATCTTCTGAAAGTATTAGGTTTGCAAACGGAGTTTAAGATCTCAATTTGGTTTTTTTCATGAATAAAATAGCTTCAGTTTTTGTATTATGATTTTAAAAGTGCTGTTTCTAAACACACTTTTAAAAAAAATCAAAATATGACTCACATAATAACTTAGCATATAATGGTACGATACTCGTATATTTCTAATAATGACACCTGGACACGGGAATCGAACCTGGGACTTTTGACTTAGCTCTACTGCTTTATGCCTGGGCTATCCAGGATTCGATCCGGTCCTAAGGGTCATCCTTCACTCAAGGATTAAGGCAGATTCTGTGAAGGATGCGTGGAAATCATCGGATATTAATAACTCAATCATTAATACCAATGCCACCGGCAATTCGTGAGTGGCCTTATGTTTCCGTTTGTATTCTTGATAGATCAGTGGTAGTGCTTTGACGCACTAAGCCAAAAGTCCCGGGTTCGATTCCTATGTACAGATGCTTCTTTTCAAATGTTATTAAAATGATACTTGATGTAGCTTTATCCGTACTAAAGATCATTTCGCTTTACTAAGCTTCTCTAATCAAGTAGAGTTGGTTGTACAAACGTATGCGCACGCCAATACAAGTTTGCCTACCCAGAAAAATTGACTTAATATTTACTCATTAAATAAAGAGTAGATTCAGTTTTTCGATGATTTCTTCCTGAATAAAACTAAGACCTCCTAGACCCGATGTCGAACTTTACTTTCCATGATATTTGTAATTTGAAATTATTTCATAAAGTTGAATAAACACTGATTTTTATACTACTTTTTCAAGCTATTCGAATATTTAAACTTGTGAATTAGGATATTGGAACGTTGAATATCGAAGAAGATTACCCGAAATTATGTGATAGGAGAGTATAAAATCATTTAGGAATTAAAAAACCTCCAATCAACTGATTGGGATTAGAATTCCGATCTCCCTATCACCGGAAATCTAGTCAAGACAATACTGACATCTTTTCCTGAGTGTCTACCAATGAGGATATTAATATTATCAATGCCAAAAAGGATTTTACAAGCGTTTATCACAATTTGTGGGTTAACCGTGCCTGGGAATGCGCACACAAAACTCAAACCCTCGTGCTTCATCGGATTTATCACCACGTGATGAATATATTTCGAATCAACCAGGACTCAAACCAGCTTAGATACAAGTACACCATGTTAACATTATCGACCAGGCCTGAGGAGAAAAACCAGTACTCTTTAAATATATGAAAACAAAACACTTTCTCTTTTAAATATAACTTTTTGAATTAAAAAATGTAAATCAAGAGATTATTAAAAAATAAAATAAAAGAAAGATAATTTATTTTCCCATAATCGAAATAATTCATATACATATAAAACTACGAAACATTTTCCATTAATTTTCGTAGTTTTTTTCCATAAAATTTCCATAAACAAATTTCGAATTAAAAACGTTGACAACATACTTCAAAAGTAAAATAATTAAAGGCTCTATATCGATAGAATTTTTTGTTGTTGTCATGAACCCACCAAAATGTAACGTGTAATGTTGTTTCTGTCGTGACTTTGAGGACTTGTAATTTAACCGTTAGCGTTTCGTCAACCCCTGAAGGCAACATAGCGTCAACCTAAAGTGTTGTGTCATGTTCCAATAAATATATATATATATATATATATATATATATTAATAATTAATGTTTATACTTCTACACTCTACTATTTATAGCCCGTTCACGGTAGCTTTGGTTTTTTTGTTTACTTTTGAAAATATACTAAAAACTGTAGACGTCAAGAATTATTTTTTTCTCAATTCCGATTCCTAGATTTTAACCTAGAATTTTGGATTCTCAACACTTACAAGTTTAAATACTTTTCCATGCACCCAACTTCACATTAAAACTATTTTTTTTAAAAATATTCTACCAACATTTGGTTGAAAAAAAACCTAGAAAGTGTGGATAGTAAAACAAATACTCAAAAAAGACGACCATATTTGATTTTCATAATATCACTTGAACACAAAGGCCGTATTAAATGCATTTACAATTTTCCGCTACTCAAGTGAAACGACAAAAGAACTAATAATGGTAACAGTGAAAAGTACCCAATTATGAATTTGGTCAATTCGTTCAAATTCCAAAACTTCCATTTGTCTTGTAACGCAAAAGACAAATTTCTGGGAGGATGAGTACGAAAGTGTTTTAGTGGTGATGTAAACTCTCTTCACTTGAGAATATATTTTTTTTTCTCACCACGTTTACTATCTGTTCAAATTATATGCATTTATGACAATTACTCTAACGGGGTAGGATTGAGAAAGGAAGCATTTTAGAGCTAATCTACCCTCATTTGCGTGTGAGAAGAGCAGGTAACTATTTAGAGAAAAAAACACCCTGAGTAGACTCGACTGGATCGAACCCTGATCTCTCCGTCATCAGCAGACTAGTCTAACACGAGAGTGACGCCTTAGACTATTCGGCCACTGAATTAGTTACTTGGGTAATTGACAAAATATATTAATGAGGCGTGAACGAATATATGGAACCAATTTTTAATAGATTTCTAACTATCAGCAAAGGCCAAAATAAATGTTAACAAACTTTACTCGGCTATAGTAAGATTCTGGTTAGAAGAAACCTAGAAAAAACACCAACTTTTTTAGGTTAACCTTGATATTATTCTTTCACATGCTATTATTATGAAAATTAATTTATAGATATTGATATAATCCATCAAAATGAACAGCTTTAGATCACTTGAATTGACTTGACGCATAAAAATATGAAAATTGTTGTAATACGGTATATTTTTAGCTGTCAAACAAGCTTCATTCGACAGTAAAATATCATTGCATGTGAAAACAACACGAACTAAAGGTTAAATAGAGTTAGAAAAGGAAAATTCTCCAGATTGTTTCCTTCAGCGTTTGTCTGACCTTGCGATACAAAGCTAAAGTGGGGTGGAAGGGGACGAGACAAAAGTCAAGTGTTTTTTTGCCGTTTTTAAAATTAAACTTTTTTTTTTGGCGAAAATAAATAAAATATTGATCCAGTAAAAATATATAGTTTAATTTTCTCGCGTCACCTACACTCCCTCCTTAAGACATGATTGATATATACGTTACCGAGTCTTTCTTACCTACTTAACGATACTCTCTAGACAATCGTTCAAGCTACATTTAGATTAATTATTTTCAAGGTATTTATTTCACATAGAATCAAAGTGTACGAGCCATAAAAGTAACTTTTATATACGCTATGTCGTGGTGAATTTAGAGGTCCTAAGTAACATAGAGATTTGATAAAATTGGGTCTGGAAAGCTGACAAAAGTGAAATGTGTTTTATTCTGATTCATTTTCAATAATTTTTTTTCACATGAATACTATTTTTTTTTTAAATTGCCACTTATTAATTTTATTTCACAACATTTTATATTTTAAGTATCCATAGGGCTATAATAAAAATACTTGTTTGAAAATTTAGTTGTAATATTTTATCATTAATAACTTCTAATTGTTAATTAAATGCTATTTTGTTTATATTCCAAAGATAATAAAAATCACAATAATAATTTCAAATTAAATAATGTAACCTTTTTTGTTAGGAACCTAGTACACATCATGTGTCATATTTTGAAGCATGTCAGTAGCGTTGGTTTAATTTTTTAAAAAACCTTTAAAGTTAATTGTTTTAACGTTAAAGTACTCATACCTAAAGTCTAATTGACACACGACGAAACTTATCTGATAGCTATATCTACTTTCACGCATTCATACGTCAAGTCATGTGACATTAGCTGTCACTTTAGGTGAATATTATCAATATTTATAAAGTAACATTAATAATATAGTAAAATGTTATCATTGTTGAAAGCAAAAAAAATATGTTTGTAATTTCCAAAAGACTTTTACTATGAAAATTGTATTATATATGACAGTTTATTTATTTTTAAACAGATTTGTATAGTTTTAAATTTACTAGTTAAATTTAAATTAGAGTGGCAAGTACAAAACATAGATGCAAATAACATTAGACATGACCGTTAATTATTTGGGTGGAAATTCCCTGCAAAATTATATTAAGTGTTTTATTAAACCATATCTACATAATATGTTTCAGGGCGTGATTTACGACAAACAGTGAAATTATATTAAATGATAATCTGAGGAAATGCGTTTATTTACACATTATCCCCTCAGGGTTAATTTAAATATTACAGTGCAACTTTATGTTATATGCTGATATTTTTTTAAGATTCTAATTAAGTAGTTGAAGTTACATTTTGTTTCTAGGGATAGTTACGTTTCATCTCCCCTGGGTTTTGGATAAATGAATGCAGACTTGTTTGTATTTGATGTAACTCAACTTTTATCTAAAGAAAACATCGACAACGTTGGGTCAATTTAAAAAGTTACGAATCTCCATACAATATTGGTAACTAAGATTTTGTAAAGAAATGTTGTTATATATTTGTTGAATATTTGATTGTATATTTGTACATAAATAAAAACAATTAGTATAAACTTATGTATGTGTGTGAAAATGCTTTAAAATAAACTACAACACTAAAGTGTATGTTTTAACTCAAATATATAGTGTTTTCACGGTAATTTTGGACTATTATGATAGTTGAAAATTGAAAAAAAAAAGTTTAGTATTCATTCACCGTGAAAATATATTTATCACTTTAAAAATCTATGTCCATTCACATGTAAAACACATTTTCAAAGAGGATAACAGAAATACTTTCAGTCAGTTTTTCTCGGTCATAAGAAAAGCCAAAATTAATCGTGGACAAACTATACCAACATTTTTCAACGGAACACTAAAGAAAACATCAGTGTATAAACACAAACATATTAGTATTTATTTTGTTTTTCAATAAATATTAATATCAGGAATTATCAGTTTTTAAAGTTGGTCAGCATGCGAGACTATGAGCCCCTCGCCGGTTGAGAAACTTTTTTTTTTTACCTTTGTTGCACAATTCAGCTATGTTGGATATTATTAAATGTATATGTTTGAATGTATTGCAGTATTTTGCTATGTGATGTATGCCCTATATTGTACCAAAAAAATGAATAAAATAACAAACAAACGAAATTTATTTAATTAATTGAAATTATGTATTTAAATCGTGGTTTCTGAGAGCCTATTTCCAGCACCTGGGTATTAGGACAAACTCTTTAATTTATATTTAACACCCTCAACTATCAGGGTAGACTATATAAAGTGTCTGAACCTTGACATAAACTTGATTCGCAAATTCGCTGAAAATTAAGAGCAAAATCTGTTTGAGTGTCGCAGAAATTAACACGCTATTAGAAACGCGGGACATCCGATGGCAAAAGGCCATCCGTTCTTTAAATCACTGGGAATGACTTGATAATTTTATGTTATGTTGTCCGTTTAAGTTGCTATCGTGTTCTGAAAGACATGATGCCGTCTTGTCCTACAGAAAGCTAGAGGCAAAAACTCGCAACATTAAAAAAAAAAATTACATGGCGTATAGTGGAGTAATTTATGCAAAGGCGCCGTTTGTTCATCGTCCGCTGTCTAGACATCAATACTCCCAACCGCTCCCGAGTGAAGCCTCGTTTATATTGTAACACAACATGTTGGCCAACACGATCCCGAAAAGTTGTGCTACAATATAAACGCACTCCCAGCTTGTTGGGGATGTTGGCCAACATATTGGTGTTGGGAGAACCGGTCAGAGCCACCAAGTTGTGTTGGATCATTTGTTGGAGAATAAACGACCAATCCAATATGTTGGATGATTTGGGAGGTTCAGCGCATGCGCCATAGAGTTGAATGAGTCTCTAACCATGACAACGCACGTGTTTTATTTTCAGATTAGTTTAACTTTTAAAATCGGGGCATGTATAATTTTGTGATCATGGAATGGAACAAGGCTAATACAGTTAAACTAATAATTGATGTATATCAAAAGTATTCTGTTCTTTTTGATGTTACAACGTGTACAAAGCTATCAAATCCGCTTTGCAAATGTAGGTAATTCGACGTTTGGCCGAAAAAACTTCAAACCCCCAACCGTCTCTTAAGTTTTTGTTTTTTTTCTGCAAGAGTACACTTCCTGTCAACACAATAAATGAAGAAACGGCAAGTAATACGTCGTTATCCATGGCTAGAAATGTGTAGACTTATTAAAAAAAGGTGGAGGATCCAGGATGTTGGTCCAACAAGTAGGTAACAATAAACGCAGCTTACTTTTCCACATGTCTTATCTCCCAACATGTTGGGTCCAACTTCTTACATAATAAACGAGGCTTGAGAGAATCCCCTAGTAAACAGGATTAAGTCCAGTTTTTATTAACACCTTGTCTTCCTACTCATTCTGGCTATACGCTTATGTACTAATTATGCTAATCGTTTTAGGAATCAGGAAGGTTATATTTAGGAGAAGTGTACCCGCATTTGCGTGGAGTGAGAGTGTAAACTCATTTAGTAAAAACCAGCTTCAGTACACCCGACCGAGATTCTAACCTAGATCTCCCCTTCTTAGGTAGTCTATTCTGTAAGCGTAGCGCCTTAGATAATGCGGCCACAGTATAGGGTTTATGTCCAGTTGCAAGGAGGTCTCCATCCAAGTGGGATTGATGTAAAATGAAGTGATATATTTTTTATTTTGCTAAAAAAAACTTGATGTTTTAAATGTTAAACTTTTTTAAATAGGTTTAAGGGGGGAAAAAAGCTACAAAACACGTGGCAATTTTCTGTCTTGTGTCACGTTACACTAAACGCGTGCAGAAAAGAGCCCCCCAGGGCCATGATTCTTTGCAACACAAACTATAAATAGCTGATTAACGACATGTTTTGGATAAACACGTCCTTAAGATTAATATCAATATGGATGTTTTCTGATCATTGTGTTGTGTCGAGAAACAGATAATATCATAAAACAATAACGACACACCTGATTTCTATTTAACAAGCTATTTCCAATCTTCCCATAATTGTTGATGTAGTCTGATAGCACATTTCTTTGTAGGTGCATGCATTTATTGAATCAGTAGGTTTAAGCGCATACGCCCTGATTGTGACCTTTGGTTTCAAGATTATTGAAGATGATGTTGTCGTGCAAAAAAAAAAAAGCCGAATACACTTAAAACTCTTCTGATCGGCTTAAAGAGCTAATGACATGATTACTTTTCTGTTAATGCTCTTGTTTTTCGGCGAAATTGGAATATTAACGGTCATGGAACAGGTTTTTTTTAAGGGAGTGTTTTTTTAACACCTTAAAACCCGTCCATATTATTCGCATTTTTATGACGCTAATACAGTATGAGTGAAGACGGTAGGAACCGGCTTCATTGGTTGAACAGTCTAAGGTATCAATTTCATGTTAGACTGGCCTGCTGATGACAGGGAGATCGGGGTTTGAATCTCAGTTGGATCTGCTAAAAGTGGTTTTTCATAAATTGATCCTCACTCTTCTTCCACATAGATGCGGGTAGATTACCTCTAAAAGCTTCCTGCCTCATCCCTACCTCATTATAATAATTATCATATATACGTATAACCTGAACAGGTAGTAAGACATGGCAATAAAAAGGTATAATTTAGAGAAAATGTGCCCGCCTAAGGAAGTGTTGAAGATCACTTAGGTAAAAAAAACACCATCACATCTAAATGGGATTCAAACTCCAACCTCCTTGTCAACGGCAAACCAGACAAGATGAGCCTGAAATTTATTCCACGTGTTCACCGATTATGGTAAGAAAGTTAAACCATCAACATTATAAATTAAGGGTTGGGAGAGGGGGAAGAAGAGTCGGGGTAAGAATTTTCATACAGGGTTGGGTGTAATAAAATACATCTTAACTAAGGTTTTTTTATCAATGTTTATGATGAGAAAATTAAAAAAAAAAAAAAA
>CABEEJ010000246.1:0-16670 GCA_901482245.1 Timema douglasi | reverse complement strand
AAAATACATCTTAACTAAGGTTTTTTTATAAATGTTTATTATGAAAAAATTAAAAAAAAAAAAAAACTGTCCGAAAATTCTAAAAGTTTTATTTTCTTCATGGTTTAATACCACTTTGATAAATCAATAATAATCAACCCGCTTCACTGGCTTAGTTAGCTAACGTGCTGTATTCGTGTTGAGCTAGACTGCTGAGGACGGGAAGATCGAGGTTCGAATCTCGCTTGGGTGAACTGGGGGGTGGTTCTTCCTAAAAGGTTTTCCACTCTTTCTCTTCGCAAATTAGGGTTAACTTCCTCTGTATTAAACCTTCCTAATTTCTAGCCCATTAGCGTAATTAGTACTTACGCGTATGACCCGAACGGTTAGTAAGATGCGGTGCTAAGTATTAAGTAGTAATAATAATTAAAACTTTTTTTATAGAAATAGTTGAAATTTATACTTATATTTTGCCACTATTAACAGTCCTTATGCATAGAAATAATTAAAATAATATATTTTTACAAAATCGTAAAAAATTACGTACGGTAATAGTGCTGGAGGTGGTGGTGACGTAAAATCTTACGTAGGGGAAGGGAGGGGGGATCTAAAATAGAGAAAAAAGTCTTACGTTATTTAAGGATAATCCTTTAACAATTTAAAGAAACGCACACTATCAAAAATTTGGTCATTTGAAAGAGTAGATTTTGCCTGTGGTTTTTTAAAGTCAAATCTCGGCGAATGAGAAGTGGTTTACTTGCACCCCTCAAGTCTAAGCTCATATACTCAGTTCTATAAACTGACTCAGATTGACAGAAAATCGATACATCCACTGATAACCATAAGGGAGAAGAGGAGGTTTTGCGGTGCAGGTGCTTCGACCCATGCCCTAATTGCTTCGACACAATGACGCAGTACGTTAACATATTTATGATTTTCTTGAAAAGTAATTACGAACTTCATCTCCAAGGCTACTCTTGGATATCAAAATGGATTGTATGTCTCCCAGAGAAGTTAAAGTACACATTCAATAAAATGGAAAACTTTAAATTGTAAAAACGTGGATGTTAAGCACAAGCTGGTTGAGAAATTTGTCATTTCACTAAACTGTGCACGCGAATCTTAGATGAGGCGAGATAAGGACAAAATAAACCTCAGTTTAAAAAAACCCCACGATGAATCATCTTTGCATTCTATTATTTATAAGATAAGAAATAATAAACATGTTGTTAGTTAACTAAGTTTACATGAACTATAGTGTATTGAGCTTTTATTTTATAAATCTGTACTCTTACCAGAATCCAGGGCTGCCTCTATTTTATAAATAAAAAATTCCTTGTGTTTTCCATGGCTTTCCGAATGAAATTTCCATTTTCTTCACTTATCTTTATATTCAATCATAATAAAATATAATAATTTAAAGTTTGCACCTAAAGTGTCCTAAACTTAAAAATATCCAGCTATTTTTCTTTAGTTTTTTGTGGGATTTTCTGTACTTTCCCTGTTATTTCCAGACACAAAAATTATCTTTGTTTTTCCGGTTCTTACAATTTTCCAGGTGCTTGGGAACCCTGATCCTGATATAACGGGTCAGGCTTTAATTTGTAATAATTGTATAGGGGAATCACCATAAAAATAACTTTTTATAAAATATAACAAATTAATTAAGTTCAGATAACATTGACAATCAATCTATAAATTTATCTTAAAACTTTCATGATGTGCGATATAGCCATCAGTTAAAAGTGACAGCTGCAGATCCACGTTCATGAAGGAAAGAGTAGAGGGCCAATAGAGGTGATATTTCAATATTCTTCTGGTACCCGCTCCGTGGGGAGGCCACTCGCCCAAAGTTATCTCTTTTACATTAATTAGCAAGTCCTACGACAATCACAGCACACGTGTATAAATAGCGGTACGTTTTGTTAAATTTGTTTACCGATTTTCTGAGCCTTGTTATTTTTAAAATAATAAAAATGTGTTTAAGGAAATCACCTATTTGAAGCGATATATCAACACACTGTGGTGGCTTGCACGGGAATGTCATTTCTAAAGCTTTAAAACCATCAAAACAATAATCGATTATACCACGTACCTACAAAAAAATAACTATATGATCTCATTAAAAGTTTATTTTATTCGTTTCATAAATGCTAACTCTATGATTCTTAATCTGAAATATGGAACATTTCACGTAAAATGTCGTTGAGAACGGACTATTTTCACCTTTTCATAAATGTTTTCAAAAATAATAAAAGATAAGTTTTTTTTAACTTGTCGTGAATCATATTTTGAAATAACAAACAACTTCAGCACTTCGGTAGGCGGCCCTAATAGCAGGAAGTATATCATTTTTGTACATGTATGTTAAATAAAAATGAATAAATAACATATTATATATAGTGTTGTAACTATGCTGTGTGAAATGGGACCCCTAAAATCTCGTTACCTAAAGTTATCTTGATCCTTCGGGCCATCCTGGGTTCATTGCTTGTAAATCACTCATTTTTTTTAAATGAAAAGATGACTGTATTTAATTTATGAAATAAAGGACTGTATATTTTGGTTTTGTTTCTCGTTCGAGTCAAGTATAATAGGTTAGGTAAATATTAGATCAAACGAGTATAGTTGAACCTTCTTATCAGACACACTATATTTGTAATTAGAAAAGTAAATATTGGGTGAAATTACAATCCAGCACACTACACCAACCTAAGGAGAAAAGAAAGCGTATAATCCTAACGGGTTTTAAGACGCGGTGATAAAAAAATTTAAAAAATAAAACAGAGAATAAAAAAATCTCTAGAAGACTGTGAAAGAAACTTCGCCGAGGAATGAAATGTTTTTCACAGGGCGAGAACAGGAAGAAAGGATCTCTTGGTTTTAGGAGAAACGCAATTAAAAAAAGTTCTAAACAAGATTAAATATCCATAAAAACCACTTGACTCAAAATGTTTAAATATTTATGATGTGAAGCTAAAATAGTTGAGAGGTTTTTTTCCAACGCGTCTTACTACCCATCCGGATGATACGTATTTTAATCCAACTAACGTAGGGATGAGGTATATATAGTTTAGAGGAAACGTACCCACATTTGAGAGCAATTAAAGGAGAAAAATAGCTAGGGAAACCCTCCTTCAATATGTCTGGCCAGTATTCCAAACCCGAAAAACCAGACTAGATTAAATTGATATTTATTCTACGTGCCAACCTATGATGGTCGTCAATCATTAAAAGTTATCATAGAAAATTTAATTTTATTCCAATTTGATTCTTTATATACAAAATAACATTTCTTAGGATTATAACAAAACATAGTTTTGAAAGAAGCGTACACACATCCTGTCATCGACAATCGACTTTATTGTGATACCAACATCTCAAACCGTTTGACCACCAAGTTCCAAATAATTCTTCCACCTGACACAATTATCACTTTTTAAAGTTTTAAAGTGTAACTTTAAAGTTGAAGTAATCCTTTAAGCATACTATTTATATGCACATCGGTGGGCACTTGGGCTAATGTCAGGCTCATTTGTTCTGGTCTGCTGGTGGAGGGAAGTTTGGTGCTAGAATCCTGGCCGAAAAGTAGTGAGGGTGATTTTCCATAAGTAACTTCCCACACCACCTCCATATAAATGCAAGAATATTTCCTCTAAATTCTATATTTATCATCCCTACTCTATCAGTGCAATTAAAATGTGAATAGCCATTATGGGTTGTAAGAAGTAATGGAAATGTATATTTTTAATGCATTACTTCTAGTTATCCGTTAAGTTTATCCTCAAACTACATGAATACTGGGAACATTTGATGTTGAGTGTGATTGTTTTTTAAATTGCATCCGTGTTTTCTTGAAGAAAGGACCTAAATCAACTAATGAAACAGGAATTTCTCCAGTGAATCATGTAATTAATGGGACCCGACCTAAAAGATTAAAGTATCAATAGGTTATATACTTAAATCAGCTTTATTCAGGAAACATTTTTTATTTTCCCCCCCCACACTCATTTAGGCAATACGCATTTTAATTAGTTAATTGAATATGGATGAGGAGTATATAATTTACAGTAATGTACCCGAATTTACGTGAAGGTAAAGGAAAATAACATTTAGAAAAAATAACTACCTTAAAATACCCGTTCGGTATTATAACTGCCCTACACCTTAATTTAGTCGATAGGGTGTCTGTATACCGAGCTAAGAGTCCCGAGTTCGATTCCAGCATGTCCAAAAAATATATCATTGATGAAAATAAGGGCTTACCCTTTCACAGTAATGAATTAACGGCCGGGGACTGGATATTGTGCCTAGTCCACAGGCAAGGAAATCCTTCTCTGTGGCCTAGTTCTAATCATAAGGTGCGGCAGAATAGAAGATCAAATTCCCTTTTGGGTCTTATCTTCCTTCTCTTACTGAGTATCTGTTTGAGGAGAGGAAATACCCCCACCACTCTATTACTTTCCCTACCTTGGCTTGTGCCACTCTTTTGGTCGATTAATTTTCTGTATTCTGAATGACAAACCAAGCAGAGACCGGTCGGCCGCCTCTACCTGAAGTTTTAGGCTCACAACGTGTTTGAATAAAGGCTACATTGAATAAACTTTGTTCCTATATATTATAATAAAAGGTAGTGTTTGCCTGTGTGTGTTTGTTTGTATGTTTGTGTGCAATGCCCAGTCAAATCCACGGCATGCAGAGCTCTGACATTTTTAACATAGGTGGATGGAAGGGGGTCCGAATGCACCCCGAAAAAAAGATTTTTAAATTTATAATTAGCTTCTTAGTTAACTTATTTATAACAAATTTTCGAAGAATCACGGGCAACGCCGTGTGGGATTGCTAGTTTCTAATACACACTACTTAGAAAACTGCTTTATTTTTCCAGTAAATTGAAACAGTTTTAAATATGCGTTTAGTGGATTTTTTTATGCCTATCGATTATTGCTATGTTGTTTTTAAAAAATGTGACTAATAATATAATGTAAAGATTCTATAAATTTTAAAATCAATTGGAAAGTTATTCATGCACGTTCTACCTCAAGGCGGTAAATTAATCAAAATATGATAGTTATTAGTCCCCTAACGGGAACTAAACAATTAGATTAGTAAGAAGACGCGCTAAGTATTCGGCTCAATGATCTAGAGCAGCTGTTCCCGAACCGTGGTACTTACACTACTTCCAGCTAGTACGCCGTGAGAAGCCAAACAAAACAAGCAAATTAAAGCTGTAAAAAGATAATGTCTCATCAAATACCATAAATATATTACGACCAAGTCAAACCAAAAGGAAAAGAGATTTAGACGGTTGTTGAAGGGGTAAATATTAAGTGTTTTTTAATATACCTTTGATACCTGTGCCCTATTATCCTTATTAATTGAGTAGAAATGTTAAATAATGATAAATAAAAACTATTAATCTATAAATAGTGTTGTGTCATTATATTCGTGGGCGCCATTAAAATGTAACTAAATATTAAATATTCAGCACGATCTCGGTGGCACTCCAAAATACGGAAATTGTTTGGGTGGTACGCCATTCAACAAGTTCAGGAACTAACAATTCTAGAGTTTATATAAATGCCTAGAAATAAAGGTATAGCCTCTATTCATATATTCATCATTTTATACAAGTACATAGTATATTCAGGAGCTACTCTCAAAACGGTGTGAGCCAAGCACGTAGGTAAGATTTAATATTTTAATGTGGGAAGGTATTTTAATGTGGGAAGGTATTTGGTTGGAAAGAGATTTTTTTACGGGGTAGCAGCCCTACACCCACTGAACTACCAATGGAAGTTTTTTTTTACATTATACACTTCTTGGACTGATTTAAATGTTTTTATTGTAGCTTTGGACTTGGATTAAGTCTTCCCCCATTGTGTAAAAAATACATATTTTATCGTGGCTTTTATTAGAAAGCGTTACTGTTGAACATATTTTGGAGAAGCACGCTATAGTTGCAGTTGAATAACGCGTTTGTTTCTTATTGCACCAGATCACAGGAACATATCACAATTATATATAAATATCTAGTATCCATTACAATAAAACAAATTTTTAATAATTTTACTGTAGGAAAAGTGTAAAGCTACAAAATTCCAGAAGTCATTACTAGAGCTGGGATTTCTTTGTAAATACATATTCCATTCCTCACCATTTAAATGTTCAGAAAATAGAAATCTCAATGAATCACCATATCGTGGGCTTACTCGAGAAACTCATTATGTCAAAATTTTTAATTTGTGAGAAATGCAATTTTTAGTTTATGAGTGAATGATACATTTAATTTTTTTTTTTAAATCATAAATCCAACTTAAACATTTTTTTAATAATATTAGGAACATACTTTAGAACATTAAGTGTCACCAATTTTTTTCATTATTTATTGTGTTGATTAAATTTAATTAATTAATTACTTTCACTTGACTTAGTGAGTTTTCACTGATAAGGAAGTATACTATTAAAGGGTGACTTAATGATCCGATTATGATTTAGTGAGATTTTACTGATTAAAAATAGGTGTTATAGAACATTGATTGAGTGACAGTCATTATTTTAGAATCATGATAACTACTGGTTAAACTATTTATTTTAATAATCATTCAAATACATTTGTTTTTTAAGGTCTTGAATCATAACTCAAGATTTATTACTGATTGGAACAAATTATATCCACTTAAAAATACATTTTAATGTTTACTTATTCAAATGTCAAATAAATGGCATTAAAATTGGAGTACAATTATAAAACCAACAAAAGGAACACAATTTTTTTCATGCTCATTACATAAAATCGGTTTGTTGAATTTCAAAAATAAAAAGTCATTTTGACAGCCATTCACTTAGAAAATAAATAATACTACATTAATTAATCACTTTAAAAAATACTCTGTCATGCTAAATGGAATAATGCCTACTATTTTAAATGTCAAAATAGGAAATAAAATTAATTTGACTTACAATTAAAACTTGAATAGATTAAAAAAATTACATTTAAAATCCGGAAACAATAGAGTGAGGTTACAGTGTGTATGTTTAAAGGCAAAACTTATCCAAGCATCTTCTTCTCAGAATCTAAAATCCCTGGTTCTGGGACCCTCTCATTCATTTTGCAATCTGAGATGGAACTATACCAAGAAAGGTATATTTCTGGAATAACTTTCTTTCGGCACAGATAATAGGTCTTGTTTCTTCTCCTTGCTTATATGAAGTTGTTTTTAATAAATATTTTGCACAATGCATTCAGTATCTAGTTGATTTCTGCCACGTTTCCCTACATACATTTCCTGATATTGTCCAAAGCAATAATACCTGTATTTTATTATATTTGGGCAGTCTTTTGAGAAACGAAAACCTTTTACCTTTAACCAACAAACTTTATTACCAGCAGTATCAACAGTAATATTCCTAACATTCTTTGATGCCAGGTTCTTTAGATCAAAAAAATCGGTGAATTTCAATTCCTTGACTTGATAGGGTCCACTCTTTTTGTTTCTGTTCCTCATTGATCTCGCTGTTCTAAAAATTGTCAGACAATCAAGAAGTTAATATAATGAAACATACTTCTTGGTGTTTTCTATTTCATTATGAACTTAGTCCACCTGACCACCTCCATGCATGAGTGATCACGCTCCATTAAATTTATGCTCAATTATGTATATATGTGTTTTCTGTACAATGTATAGCATAAAGGAACATATATATGTTGCGATTTTGACCGCCACTTGTATCAAAGAACAGTGATAATTCTTTCACATTAGAGGGAAGTTGATTCAACCACTGTAGCAAGCATGAACCTATTTCTGAGCTTCCTCTTTTTCCGTCTAGTTTTGTACATGCTTAACAGTATGCATTATTAGGGGAAGTAGATTCATAGATAATACAAAATAGCCTAAGAAGTAAGAAAATATTATTTCCTAACTATTGTTGTTATTGATAATGTTGAATGAGCAAGTGTTTACAGGATAGATTTAACTAACTAATTGTGTCAGTCAGTTGACATGACTTAGTGAGATTTTCTTGACTAAAATGTTTCTGTTGACTTGATGAGAATAAAAGAATATTTCATTGTTAGTTCAAATGACAACAAATGAATTAGTGAGTTGTTCCAAAGTGAAGAGCAATTATTTACCTTTATAATGGTACCAAAATATAAAAACATGAAAAAAATGACTTAGTTAGTTTTTCCAGCAAGCCCACGATATTCGGGTTAATATAATATATAAAATGAAAATAAAATATTATTTGATTTTCATTTCATATATTTTTACAAATTTTGACATGTTTGGATATTTCAAGTGATTTTACATAAAGCTACCTTCTTTGTGATTATTTAATATTCTTTAAATAATAATTATTGCAAATTTGTTGAATTTTTAAACATTGTTTGATTCGATTTGGTCTGTATAAATCAGCCGGAAGGAATTTTTCAATGAACTATTGAAAAGGCTAAAATCCAACTCGGGTAGTCAAGTGTTTTTCCACTAATTACGGGCCTTCTTTCCTCACAATAAACCTTTTTATGCATTTTTTAAAGAATATAGCAAACAGATAAGTAATTTCGATCTGGAACCTCCTTCCCCTCCAACAAAGTAGTCCAACAAATTACATTCTTATCTTGTAATATCTCCAAATGATTTTAGTTTCACATGACCGATTGAAAGTGAAAGTCTAACAATAAGCTACCATAAGATATTTTATTTTGTTCACCGTGACACCAGGTGAGTCTTGCTGAATACAAAATTAAAATAATGGGCTGGGATTAACAACTCCTTCACAACGGACAGTAAAGTTATAATGTGCCAAGCTTGCAACAAAAATATGGGACATTCCATTAAAATCACAATTGTAGCAACATGTGCGGCGCACACTTTGTACGTAAAAAACTCTGAATTATTCGAAGAATCCTTTTTTCAAACAAAGATTCGGGTGCCTTCCTTCCAGTTAAAGAAACTAATTATGTAAGGACTTGTGTAGTGCAATGGTCGCTGTGAACCTCCCATGTTTTAAATTCTAAGTGCCTGAGTTTGCACCCTTCTTATGACACTAAAGAAAGCAACAAATTCCTGATCAATCAATCTCCAGAAAGAATTATCTGCAAATATATTATGAAGAAACAATGGAAAGAATAATAAACTACATAGGAGATGCCTTCATATGGGTCGCTGTGGATGAAATAACGGTTGTTTAGGGTAATTTTGTTGTGAACCTTGTGGTTGGTAAGAGAGATCCTAAGGATATTTCCAAACCATATTTTATTTACTGAGGAGTGCTGGAATATACGTATCATGTTCTAAAATTCGTGAATGATGAATTGAAAGGGTGTGACCTAGTTGAGCTCACATAGAGAAGGCCCCGGTGTTATATTTGGATGCCATGGCATATATAATGAAAGTCACAAGTACTTTGAAGTTTTTCTATCCTGATATCCATCTTACAACGGCTCATGGACTATATCGTGTTGTGGAATACATCAGAGTCCAGTTCTTCCAAATGAATAGATTAATCTCTGTGACAAAATAAATAGACCTATTTGTGAAAGTCCCACATCGAGTGAGAACTTACTAACTCTTGTTTGATGTGCCGTTGCCTCTGCAATTAGTTCTAGTTCATAGTAGAAGTTGGCTGTTTTATCCATGTTCCTCAGCTTGAACATGGATAAAACAGACAACTTCTACTATGAACAATTTTGAGTTGTGACTTTTACTGCACGAGCATACATAAATATCTAGTAGCCATTACAATAAAACACATGTTTTCAATATGATAATATATAATACATTTTAATCAATAATGGCATTTTAGAGACAGTTTCTAAAATAAAGAATAAAAATCTATATAATTACTTTGTTTCCAAAATCTTTGGCAACTTTATTTTAGTCTTTTGTGCATTCAAAATATATTCTGGATTTATTATTTTCATTGCTCAAGTGTGCTTATGATCTATTGGCACTGGAAATATGCAATTTTAATAACATCTAGTTAATTTTGATTCCTTATCAATTTTCCAAAAAGTCATAATCTTTTTCTAAACTTTCAACTACCATAAATTTTTTCCCATACAAGTAAACAGATTTTTTGTTGGGTGATGTGAAGGTAATAATAATTATATTATTGAAAGGAGGCTAAATAGATCCCATTCATTAACATAATAATACGTGTAGTGTCCATTTAATACTACTAGTCACAGTAAATTAATTAGAGAAATTAGAAATCGAAAAGGGTGAGAGAAAGAACGTTGTGATCAAAACATATTCCAGGGAGGGGGAGGGAGTTGTGTTACGATCTCAGTATTTGAATATGTCAAGTTGAATTCATTTAATAATTTTAAAATTTTAATTTTTTAAAAGCTTGGCCTTGGCGTGAAAATGAACATTTATTTTGTAATGTGTTGCTTTGAAGGGACTTGTATTCAGCGCTGATTCAAGTCAGGTTTAGTTAAGGTAATTGGGTGTGTGATGTCTACACTTCCTTTTTTCCGAGACAAAGCCAGTTTGCTCAGGACGAATGTTATTGAAACAGGTTTTATCCAAATAGTCCGAGGATCCTTTCCAAGGATACAGCATAATATCTTGTACAATTTGTTCCTTAAATGCTTGATGTTTTTTCACTTTTGTGAAATAAAATTCACCTAGTACATGAATTTATACTATATTTATTGAACATAACCTATGCAATTCACAATATTAAACAATGCTTTGAGACACACGGGGGAAAAAATATTTTAAAAGTCCTTGCTGGAACTACCAATATTTTTTATTATCAATGAATATTATTGAATTCTACCAGCACTTGTATAGTTATTTTACAGTAAATAGGTAAACATTTTTGGGCTCTTCAAAATATTGTTCGTCTTGTAGCATTTAGCGACATGAGTGTACAAATAAAAGAAATTAAACATACCCCATCATACTGCAGCCGGCGTCAACAGGGAACACTAACGCGAGTTACTATCAAAACACACCTACTCAGCCGCGCGTTGGATATAATACTGAACCCCGATTGTTCAATCGGTCTGTGCCAAAGATCTTAGTGACAAAGATCTTTTGTTGTGAAGATGTTCTACTCACCCCTAGTTTAAGAGGAGCTTTGGACTTAAAAGAAACTTCTCGATGTATATTCTCATGCGCGTATGTGGTTCCCGAATATTCCATTTTTGTCCCCCACCCCCTTTTCCCGTCGTTCTTTTTCTGGGTTGCGTTGAATATATAATGGCGTCTGAGTGATCAGACGTCACTCTTGGACTTAATCAGATTGGGAGCAGGAGAAGCTCTAGCTTCGGTTGATATAAAATGTAAGGTCAACATTTCATTTCGGCTTCTATTAATATTTCTTATTTATATCATGTAAATTTCTTATTCAAAATTCTTTTTCGGTAATTTAATCTTAAATTTATAATAATTGAAAAGACGCTTGACTTCACTTATAAGTCGATTAGTTACACGATCGAGACATTTATATCGATGATCGATCTTTTTTTTTTGATCTTCAATAATAAAAAAAATCGGCTATAAACTTTAGGCTGTTTACGATATGTCACCATTGACAAAAGAGTCGATTTTTAATCTCATGAATATTGTATTATTCGGTCTCTTGATAGTAAATTTAAATATGTTTATGGGTTCAGTAAAGCTTCTAAAATTAAAAGATAGTTATTTTATCCATGACGTCTCAACGTTAACTTTTGCAATTTATTGTTGTTATGACAAAATGGTATAATTGTTAATAAAAAAAAGGAAAGTAAATATTTGGGTAGAATTCAGAATAAATATTATGTGGCTGGTTAAATTGTTGTATAGGTCTATATTCTAAATGTTTAGGAGAAATACTTTTTATAATTATCCAACTAAAGATAACTTATTTGATGATCTATTTTTTTCTTGTAACACATGAACTCGTAACTAATTTTCTTGATATTGTTTGTTAAGTGATTAATGCCATTTTACTGTATTGGGTTAATTTATGATAATGGCGATCTTACTAATAGATTAAAATTTATTTAATAATATAAACCATGAAGGTTTTTCCTAAATATATACATATATATATTGCTTGCATACGCTAATGATGTCTCGAATATTTCGTAAATGTCAATTTTGACACATTATTATTAATTATATATTTTCTCAAAGGATTAATTGCCTGTTAAATAAATACCAACTCGAAAACATTTCCTATTCTTATTCATAACTTTCATCCACCATATCCTAGGTATTTTATTTTATGTTGTGTTATTGATTGAGTCTTTATTTTGGTGTACCTTTTTTTTAAAGATTAATCTTCGTTCTTTTTAACTATCTCTGGAGATAGACCGTTCTCTTATTAAACTCCGCAACGGGTGGGAGTTGCGGGGTCTGAGTTTTGTATGTTTGTCCACATACAATCAAAGCAAAGAACTCCAAGTACTCGCTCCTATTGCCCCCTTTTGCCCCATTATATTTTTGTTATAATTGAACCTCCTGTATTCCCCTTAATCATGTTCAGGAGGGTTCAGTCCTCTAAAAATACAAGTTTCACGCTCTTTTGGAGGGCCCAGTCCAACCCAGGTCTACTTGACGGATAGCATATAGTTCGAAAGGCTACGCTGACCCCAAAAAGTGAATTACTATAGAAGCATAAAATTAATTGTGTTTTTTAGAAAAATATTCAATCTTCATAAAAATATTCAATCTTCAATACAAAATAAATGTAAATAATTTAATACTTTGTGTGTCGAGAGTCATCATAAGGTGCGTCAACTTGCGCAAAATTCCAATTTAATCCAATTTTGGTATTAAATATTATTTTACCACAGCTATGCTTTTATTGTTATATTATTTTTTTTAACATTTATTTAAAGTGGTTTATCATATTTAACATAATACATTTCTCTGTACATTTTAACCTACACTTTAGCTATGTCGATAGCACTTGTGCTTACTATGCTAAGGGTCCCGGTTTCGATACCAGGTAGAGTCCTTAATTTAACTTTAGTAAACTGTTATGTATGTCACAGTTAAAAGCTGGTTTTTAAGTTATGGGTGGAAATAATTCTTGTTTTCATAAATTGTACGTTAAAAATCCCCATTAGATTAAAACAAAATTTTTAAATGATATATTTTATGAAATAATATTGATGTAGGTTCACTTTCTAGCTTGCAAAGATTTTTTTTAAGACTCAGAAGAAAAATACATCTGAAATATTCTAACTAGTCCTCTGGACAAGTTTCAAGGCCATTAGTGTTGTCCTGTCAAGTGAACAATAGGATTACTACGGACTGAGTCTCGGGTTCTACCGATAAACTTCAACTCTCTCTTGGCTCCAGTAGGTGTGGTGGGGGTTTCCACCCCTATCTTGTAATAAACCTACATTTATGTAACTAATGACCGATTTCTAGCCGAGGGAATAGGTTTACGCAATTAAAAATATTATATTTGTAAATTACACACAAAACTTAAGATGGCATGTTTTTTGTTTTTTTAAATCCAGTCACTTTCAAAAATGCGATTTTCGAGTTAATTTTAAAAATACATTATATGCATACAAAATTAATTATATAATTCAATATCAATTTAGAAAAGTGTCCATACAGCCATAATAAAAAAAATCAAAAGTATATCATTATTGGTTCATTTAGAATTTCGGTCGCAAATCAGTAATTTTTACTGTGTGTTAGGAGCTATGCGACCACACCTTAAGAGAGATTATAAGGCAAACGAAGCTATGACAGGCTTAGCAAGCCGGTAGGGGAAAATATATGGCTTGAATAAAACAATAAACAGGCCACAGGCTGGAAACAGTGATGGATGTTAAGTAAAGTATTCTAACCCCGCCTTCATCGTAAACTGCAAACCAGACAAACCTGATATTTAGTTTAAGTTCCCAATGATATCATGAGTTATCAGCGGACATGAATATCAATGTATCAGGTGAGCTCTCACTGTCTTTCTCTCCCTCTCTCCTTTTCTTATTGAGTCGCGAGAGGGATGGAGGAGTGTTTACCGATACCATCCCTTCACACGATGGTACGTGACCAATAACAGAACGTTTTGTACAAGACCGAGCTCTGATAATAGAAATGTTTATCGATATATTCTGCCATATTTGTTGTCTTCAGTCCGTTTATATATTTTTTTATCACTGCGTCGTACTACCTCTAATGGGTTAGGGATGAGGAAGGACACATTTTAGAAGTAATCTACCCGCATTTGCGTGAAGAGTAATTGGGAAACCCATTTAGGAAAAACAACCCTCAGTACACCCGACCAGGATTCAAATACCAATCTTCCTGACAATGGCAGTCCAACCTATTTAAAGAGTGACGCCGTAGACATTCAATAATCGAAGTATGTACTCCCGCAATAAATTGGAGAGAAGGTGGGAAACTCTCATTAGAACTCACAAGTATAAAACCACCGACAATTGTTCACCAGGACCAGGATTCAAATCCCGACCTCGCCGTAAACACTGAATGAGTGCAATGGGGTTAACGGCACTGGCAGGGACTTGGGGATGCATATTGCAAATTCGTAGTTCAAGGCTCGAATTCCCGTATGGTATTTTAAGGTGGATTTTCCTAAACGATATTACCCTCCCCTCCATTTAAACGTGGATACAACTCTTCTAAATTCTACCTTCTACACTTCCTATCCTATTAGTGTATATAAGATGATAACCTGGACGGGTATTATGACGTAGAGCATGGGAAGAAAACTTTCAGTAGTACAGAAAATCTAGATTTCCAATAACAGTAATGTAATTCTTTAAAATATACAATTTTCCCCCTTTATCTTATTCACTATTATTTAGGCTCGCACACGCGCTGATATTTTTTTATGGAACGGAATACTCTTTCAGTGTAAGTTATTTTTTATTTGACGTAATAGTAAAAGAAACGTCAATCTAGGAAAGGATAAAGGAGGCCCGACTAAGGTGGTATGGCCATGTGAGAAGAATGGAGACAGAAAGTATGGCCAGGATGATAGATACTTCCCCTCCGAATGAAGCTATTCTACAGATTTTGATCACTCAAGAAAAAACCTAGCGACCCCAGTTGGGATTAAACCCACTAACAACGTATCCTGAGTCGAGCACTTTTAATCCAAGATCACGGAGATCGACTTCAGTTTAAGTGTAAAATAAATTTCTTCGTTATCGCAATTTATAAAAGTATTCCCTTTTTTGAAATAGACGCACTGTCATTACTTCGAAAACGTGTTTAAATGCTAATAAATTTTGAAGATATGAATTTGCATGTAAATGAATCATTTGAATGGAAAGCCTTTAACAGGAATGTCTAATCACTTTGGTAGTTCCGGTAGTTATTTAATGTTAATATGACACTTAGACGAAACCCCATATCTTTGGATATGCAGACTACATATCTGGCTCAACAAGACTGGTTTGACAGGGTCTAGTAAAGTCGTGCTTAAAATATTAGCAGGGTGTTTCCAGAGTAGTTATTACTGTGTGCGTGTGTATATATCTATATATAATATATGCTTATGTATGTATTTATATGTTTATATCTACATATATAAATGAACATAAGTATTATTAATAGTATTTTTAGGTGTTCTGTCTTATGATAGGTCTATTCCTTTTGTCAGTGAACCTAGACCGCCAATGCACCCTGTCCTCTGCCTCTTTATTCAAATCCCGGATGTTTTTTTTATTTCCTTCGGGTCATCTAATATTTGAATCTTCTTTCTTCCTAAGCTCATATTTCCCTCAACCTTTCCTTTTATGAAGTCGTGCAGAAGACAGTTATTCCTAAGAATGTGTCAGATCCAGTTTGCTTTGTACCTGGTGAATATTATATAAATATACTATATATGTATAGTATATACTCGCTTTGCTCGATCCCAGTAAGTTTACTTTGCAAGTGGATGTAAACTAATGAATTTCCAGAGCCGTTTTTTGACATATCTTACCGTTTAACCACAAGAGTCCTTCAAATAAAGGTCCGCACCGACTTTAAAGTGGCTCCGAAATTTTAATTAATTTCGAGGGTTAAATTTTTTTTTTTAACTCTTTTGAATTTTCTCGTCGGCTACAGGCTAGAAGCTATAAATAAGTTTGCCCAATTTCAAGTTTCTAGCTCATCTGGAAGTGGGTAAACATTAATGTCAGTAAGTTAGTCAGCCATGTGGCTTTATTGTAGTATAATAATAATATACTATATATAAATAATATCGTATATTATATATTATAGTATATTATATAGTATATTATATAGTATATTATATAATATAGTATAATATATATTATATAGTATATTATATAATATAGTATATTATAGTAGTATAATAATATACTATATAATAAATATAAGTTAAGACTTAGATATTGTTATTTTGAAATTATGAATCTATGCGTTAAGATCCTCGGTTCCGGCACAGATTTATCTGATTACCAAACCCTTCCTTCCCCTCTGACAAGACATGTATTAACCACAACTTGTGAATGTGTGGAATGCCAGGCCTCAACTGTGGTTCGGATTCCACATTAAACTGTAGGTCCACCATTTATCTCACAATCACCCTACCATTACGCATTTATGGTCTTACCAATTAAATTAGGCCATTAATAGCAAGTGTGTTAAAGCTATCACTGATAGAAAAACGTCAAATATCATGTCAAAATGAGAAGTTTCCCAGCACTCAATGAACCAACATACAATAATATTGCCTAGCGCCTGTAAACTAGA
>CABEEJ010000245.1:334755-347889 GCA_901482245.1 Timema douglasi | reverse complement strand
TAAACTGCTTCCCACTCTCCCTACATGCAAATGTTAGGAATATTTTCTTGTAAATTTTACCTTCCTCGCCCCTTCTATCACATCAGTTTAATTAAAAGACATGTAAGGCATGCTACGTATCCAAAAATAATATACGCAGTCTATAGACGGCAGGAACAGTCATATGGAACGCGGCTCTAGAAAGTAGGTCTTGTGTTGTTTTTATTCCGAATATATGGAAACAAGTTTGATCCTTTTCCTTAAATAACTCCATCGTACCAACGAAAGAGTAAAAGTTTAATTATTTTTCAAGCACCGCGTTTTACTACCCGTCTGTAATGTACGCATACGTATTACTTACGCTAATGTGTTCGGGATGAGGGAGGTTGGATTTAGAGGAAGTGTACCAGAATTTGCGTGCAGACCGTAAAACCTTATGGGTGGGGGGAGAAATTCAGCACACCCGACAGGAATTCAAACCTCGTCCCCGATCTCACCGTCATTGGTAGTCTAGTCCAATGGTATTAAACCTTTTTGTTCGCGTACTTCCGGATTTACTTAATTTATCTTCATCTTAGTATCCCTCAAGCTATTATTAGTACATAATGCAAGTTACACATATTCTGTTATATAGGCCTACATCTAAAATAAATTACATCCAAAATAATGCACCAAATAATAAGCTTAAAATGAGAAATATATGGGTTACATTTTGTTATTATTATTTTACGTATTTTTAACGCCTTTCGCCCACGAAACTACTCAAATAAGACTCAAAAGTGACGCGAGTGAAACTTAAATTACCAACCAGTAGCCTGCACGCTACCTTTTAATGTACTCGTATTTCACGGGGCTACTTTGAGCTAACCGGCCCAGCGTCGTGATTAGTCGTTACGTTCGTTATTAGTCACTGGAAACGAATCATTCTAGTCGCATCAGTTTGTTGCCCTTTGCCGCGACAAACGGTTTGCAGTAAATATTCTTTTCAATGTATGGATGCATCAAAAATCTTCTATGGTTACATAACTTATATCTGTAATAATAATAGAGACCCAAATCTTCCTTGGCATTCGAGTCACTAGACATTATATTGATATTCTCAAAATTTAAACCCGTGTCCAGGTGCCATGTGTCAATCTTCTTATTATGATATCTAGATGGAGTAATCCTCACTAAAAGCATAAATAATAGCTTTGGCTATTTGAATTATATTAATAAATATTAGATATTCTAGAAGACTGAAGGTGTTTGAAAGCTAAATATTGATCGAAATTCCGCCACTTTTGCCTAATACTGTCTGCGAAACATAGGCAACAAGTTAGTGACCATTTAGTGACTTTAATCACTAACCAGTCTGATAACGGTTGAGTAGCGTCTTGTCCGAAAGGCTTAAGATGTCTTCGCGTACCCCAGGTTGAATACAACTTGTATATTCTACTGCGGGAGTGATTCCTTTGTCCAAGCGGCCACCGAAGCGGGTAAGGTTGATAAATTATTGTTATTATTAGCACCGCGTCTTACTACCCGTTCGGGTTATACGCACTTACGCTAATGTGTAACGGTAGGGTGATTGTGAGATGAAATTGAGGCCCTACGTTTTAACGAGGGATCCGAACCACGGTGGAGGCCTGGCATTCTCCACATTCACAAGTTGTGATTAATACATGTCTTGTCAAGAGTTGAAGGAAGGGTTTGGTAAACAGATAAATCTGTGCCGGTACCCAGGTT
The DNA here is from genome assembly GCA_901482245.1 of Timema douglasi. Taxonomy (NCBI): domain Eukaryota; kingdom Metazoa; phylum Arthropoda; class Insecta; order Phasmatodea; family Timematidae; genus Timema; species Timema douglasi. Next base: position 346,182 of record CABEEJ010000245.1, on the reverse strand, counting down.
CGAACCCCGGACCCCCAGCACAGAAGTCTGACACCTTAATCCTAGAGCACCAGGTAACTTTTGATTGATAAATTAACATCATTTTACACTTAGAACAGTCTTACCTTGACGGACAATACAAAGGGCACATTTTTAATGAGAGGATTGTATCATCCACAAGGACGAATAAATACAGTCAAATTTTCATAGGAAAAGATCTTACCTGACCATCGGAAAAGTCACTAAGTTAGATCTACTTTCACTTATTCATACGTCAAGTCATGGGATCTGAGGTTGTCACTTTTTATTGATAAATATATTATATAGGTGTCTACTCACCTGGGAAACTTGGAATTCTCAGGGAGTTTCTCTTTGTATGGAAACTCTAAGAATGTTGGGGTTATTTAGGGAATCTTAGGGTTACCAAGGGATTTTTTTTAAATTTACAACATTTTAAAAATAACTAAATAATAAACCAAGAATGAAAATCTAACAAAAATAAATTGATAGAAATTAAAATACATTTTAATATAGTTTTAATATTTATAGAAAACTAGTTACAAATTGTGTTAATGATTTTTATGACTAGGACTACAAAACATTAATTACAAATTTTCTAAGATACGTAATTATTCTCTTTTTATTAAATTAAATACTTAGATTAGATGCTTTTTAGGAACTAAAATTAACTATTAAAATGCTAGGTCCGTGTACTTTTTTAAATATAATAGTATTATAGTCAAAATTATTAGATTTTTAAGCATGAAAAAAAACAGGAATTCTCAGGGGAGATTAATTGAACACCCTGTAGATATTATCAATATCTGTAAAATAATGCTAACAATATAGAAAATGTTATCATTGTACACAGTACAAAAGTTTGTATTTTTTAAAAGGCTCATCTTCTGACAGTTATACTGTCTTTGCGCCGTGTTGAGCTCATTTCAGGAACTGTACCCGAGTTAATCAACAGTAAATGCGGTTGCAACGAGTTCTCGAGCAACATCTGAAACCAAACTGGCAGCAAAAAAATCAATTTTGTCCGCAAGAGAGACTCGAGCGGTTGACCGCGCCGGCACGGTACCAACTTGCGGTATTATCTCTCTCTCTCTCTCAAGATCGAGAAATGATGGATCGCATCTCCGCGTGAGGAATTTATAAAAACCAGTCCTCCCAGGTTTCACAACGACTTAATAAAAGGCCTGCCTATGGAAACAGAACGGTAAAAACTGGATGTTCATCCGTAGCACGATTTTCTTACCGGCCTTAGAGCAGGGGTTCGAATACCTCGTTGGTCTTATAGTGATTTATTTTATTTTAAATGTTCATAAACATGCTTGAGCAAAATGTTTCCAGCTGGTCAATATAATCAGGTAATAGATAGATAAATAAAAATAAATTGCTTTGCTTCGCATCTTACTACTCTTCCGGGCTCTCTGCTTATTTACACCATTTGTTGAAACGCAATACGACTTTTGTAGCTGATTTTTATTAAATAAGTTTTTTTGGTGTATGTGAAATTTTAAGTTAAAAATTTCAACCGATTTCATGAACTTTAATTCCTCCTTTTCTTTAACCTCTTTGGGAAAGTGTTAGCACACCAATGAATGAAAAAGTGAACCCCTAGATCATGGTTATAAACTTCCTGTTCTGAGACTTTGGGTGTTGAGGGTTGAAGATGGTACTGCAGTCTGCCCCACTACGCTGAAATTATCTCTGAGGGAACTCCGTAATCTTCCCTCAGATATACGACAAATTTTGCAACGCTGCAGTAGCTCCTTCGTACCTTCCGACGTATTTGAAAGTGAGGAAATTTGGGGTCACTAAAAAAAATGCCAATTTTAACAAGTGTATAATTAAGCTATTAATAGTGATTCAATGATTTAAAATCATATGTGTGATAATATACAGATCGGTTCCTCTCACATTGACACAAAACATAATAACGGTTCGAAAAAATGTATCTAAATATGGCCCAAGTTGTGGTTTAGAAATCAGCGTCGTCATCATTTTCTACTTTGGGCTCTCATAATTTATTTGTATTCGCCCCGGCCACTCATAAAAATTATTTGAAAGCTATAATGCATTTTTAGAAACAACTGTTTTATTTACCATTTTTGTTCTTCTCAAAACACAGATTGAACTTGACACGTAATAACTTCCGACTAAACACTTGTGTCTGTTCAGCTTAAAAGTTTTCCACCAACCTTCAACACATTTTAACTTGTTTAAGATTTCCAAACATTGAATACGCATCCATCTTCTTTTACATTTTCATAGCAAGAGACAGAAGCCACGCGTTAGCATCCTTTCACCCACCAATCAAAAACGCGCGGGAGGCGCCAAATACAGACGTGGGAGGAGTTTTGTTACACATACGGTTGTTACAAAAGCTTAACTCATTCGCGGAAGTGATAGTAAAACTTGATATTCAACCAGTACAAATACGAGAAATATGGCCTTAATTTACCAGATGAATAAAATATTAAAATAAGAAATTAAAATATTATCTACGTTAAATGGCTACTTAACAAGGGGGTAAAAACCGCATAATTTCAATATCGATCTCTGAAAATCAATTACCTACAAACATCATTGTTTTATGTCCATCCCTAACCTGCACTTTTCTCAGAGGTGATATTCGGTGTAGACCTCTACACACACACACACACACACACACATTATGTAGCTCGCTAGCGACAACCCCAGCGGCAGACGTGAAAGTGACACGGACAACATCGAAGGGTGGGTGGACATTGTGTCCCGTTCAATTGCCGGCCCATTAGCGACGAAAGCGACAAAACAGTGCCTGACGGCTGATTGGCGGGCTGAGCTGCAACCTTCTGCTCCGACAGGAACCTTTTCCACACTTCAGATAACAACACCCTGAATGTCCTCTGGGACGACTCGAAGGGTGGGATGAAAGAGAACAAGAGTGTTTTTTATTTATCATCATGGCATGCTACTCTTTCGAGCTACACGCTTATCTAATCTACCCATTTCGTCGGTAATGGGTAAAGTGGAATTTAGAGGAAGTATTCTCGCATTTACGTGGAGGGAGAGGTGAAAATAATTCAATACAAATCACATTAAGTACACCTGACCAGTATTTGAACCGTGATCTCCCATTCATAGGCGTTACAGTCTCTTGCGAGAGTGACGCCTTAGACCAGGAGACCATCGCACCATGAAAAATGATTTGCCGGAGCCCTCATAAAATGTGTTACAATAATATTATTTTTAAATCAACGCCCCGAAGGTTGTTTTGCTGTGATTTATATCCAAAATCCGTCTGGTTAGTGCTGACTGCACCATCTGGTAGAAACCCCATGTACTAGGGGAGTTCATGACGTGTGGTGGTTCGCCATTGCCTTCCACACTGGATTTCAATGAGAGCGCGCGAAAGGGCTTACCAATTTGCTGGTAAATATATTTTCACATCCCTTACAAGGTTCTTATACTTGCCACAATCGACACGGGACCGACTGTTTTTACTTCCCCCCAGAAGGGAATTGTGCTACTACGGTTTCTTATAGCGCAAGAAAAATCCACCAACCTTGGCAGGCTATGAACATCGGGTCCTGAGGCAAGCACTTTACCACAAGACCACCATTGTAGTCACATTACTATTATGAACACTCAATAACAGAAGTTTTTTACAGGTATAAAACAGACGGAAAAATTACATGTTTTGGCTGCACCTTTGGCAAAGATCTTTTATTCACATTTGAACAAAATTGGCAATTCTAATTACTGGTGCTATTTTATGATGTGAAAAATATATAAATAATATTCTAAAATTTCCTCACAAACCTGAAATAACTATGGCGGAGCCCAATTTGAAAAACGCTACCTTAGAGGCCTAAACCTTGATATATATTCAAGAACTGTTTATTTATATAATCATGCGAAGAAAATTAAACTCCATGTTTCTATTGGAGCAACATTTTATTTATTTCGGCCAAATAAAGCTTTTATATAAAAATCTTCAAAAACACTGCCCTTATCTCTCGTTATCTTCCATCTCACGGTCAGTTAACCGGTTTGTTGGATAGTAAAGCTAGGTGACCTGGTGGTCTAGGAGTAAGGTGTCGGACTTCTGTGTTGGGGGTCCGGGGTTCAATCCTCGATCCAGGCACAGATTTACCTGATTGCCAAACCCTTCCTTTACCTCTGACAAGACGTGTATTAATCACAACTTGTGAATGTGTGGAATGCCAGGCCTCCACCGNAACCCTTCCTTCACCTCTGACAAGACATCTTGTGAATGTGGGGAATGCCAGGCCTCCACCGTGGTTCGGATTCCACGTTAAACTGTAGGTCCTCCATTTCATCTCACAATCACCCTACCATTACACATTAGCGTAAGTGCGTATAACCCGAACGGGTGCTAATATTAATGATAGTCAAGATACAAGATTACACTCAAAACAAAAAACTCATTGGATTATTGTTTTCGACATTCTTCATTTGACAACACTGCCATTTTAATCAGTTTTAATTGTTTTTACGTTTTTTACAAAATAATTATTTTTCTATTTTGATGTATTTAAAAAAAACAGTAAAACTGTTTCACTGGTCTTTATCCGATTGTTTTCTAAAGTAGAATGTAGAAACCCGCACTACGATGCAGCGTCTGGATCGAGTTGTTTTACCTACTATTATTATTATTATTATTATTATTATTATTATTATTATTATTATTATTATTAGCACCGCGTCTTACTACCCGTTCGGGTTATACGCACTTACGCTAATGTGTAATGGTAGGGTGATTGTGAGATGAAATGGAGGACCTACAGTTTAACGTGGAATCCGAACCACGGTGGAGGCCTGGCATTCCCCACATTCACAAGTTGTGATTAATACAAGTCTTTGTCAAAGGTGAAGGAAAGGTTTGGCAATCAGATAAATCTGTGCCGGGACCGAGGATTGAACCCCGGCCGCCAGCACAGAAGTCTTGACACCTTACCCCTAGACCACCAGGTCACCAGCCTACTACTACCTAAAAGGTTATTATATCCGTGGGGGGAGCTGGCCCACACATACATACCAAGGTTTGGTGTTATCCGGGGTGGGGGCCTCTTAATTGTGACGTGACGACCAAGTTCCCATGTTATTAATTAATTATACTGGTACTTGTAATGTTTACAAGAGTCTCTATTTTATTGGAACCGATTGTACAATACATACAAACTCGGGTGAGGGGAAGGGAATATTTTGTTTTATGTACACAGTGTCTTACCACCCGTCCGGCCTCTCCGCATATTTACGCCTATGAGGAAGGGTGAATTTTAGAGTAAAAAGTATATACATTTTCGTGGAATTAGTTTGGTAAACAAAGAAGTAAACATCCTTGGAACAACGGCTGGGTTTTGAACCTCAATCTAGCCGTTAACGGTTAACCAGACTAAACAAGTCTGACGCTTTAACCTCTGTGCCCACCGATGCGACTTAAATTAACTAATTCATGTGAAAATAGTTGGAAAGAAAAGTGCCCCTATTCGTTGGTATTGAAGACTGTAAATCATGTCTTTATGGGCGAGGAACCTTGTTTTATTTTAAGGGTCTTGGATATCACCCAAATTCGAACCAAGGCCTCCAAGACTTGTTGGGCTCTTTAGGATGCAGATGTGTTCCTCTTGAGAGCGGCGATGTATTCGAGTGGTCTGCTCACCGGAAGTACGTGTCGTGTATCTACTGGAGCAAGTGACCAACCGCTGTGTTCCCATTACCTCCCGGACTGACACGACGGTATCTTTGAGAACTACCCCTGCGGCGACGAACCTGGTTCTAGTTCTTCTGGGGAAATTCTGTGTGGATCAAAGATTTAAACATTTTATTTCGTTATTGAAGAGCTTGTATGGACTTGTTTTAAAACGGAGACTTTTTGGTTCTTCTGCGATATTTTCATTGTAATAATACTAAAAATGTCAGGCATTAAAGATATAATTAGTGGAGCATATCGAAATGGGTATGCTCAACCTTATTAGCTAATGACAAACATTGTGTAAGGCATAGATATGTATTAGGAGTGTGCGAAGTCGACGCGAAGTTTAGAAAATGCGAAGCAATGTCAAAGGTAAGTTTAATTTTGTTTTGCACTACGTCTTACTACCCGTTTGGGTTATCTTGTACAATAATTACTCTAATGTGTTAGGGATTAGGTATATTAAATATATAGCTAGTGTACCCGCATTTGCGTGAAGGGAGATTGGACAACCATCTAGGAAAACTACCCTTATTACACCCGACTGTGATCTAGTTTATTGCGAGTGTGACTTAACCATGCGGCCATCGAAGCATGTAAGTTTTTTTGTCCTTAAGTTGGAGATGTAGATAAGGCGAGAAAAGGTCACTGAGCTGTTTTTAAATCAAAACCTTTTTGGTCAAAATCTGTTAAAGGTGTCTTGGAATCTAATGACAACTTTTTCTCTTCATTTAAAAAGTTTAATGCTGCTATGCACATGACAACTATTTAACATTACTGTCGATATTACCATGCGGAGAAAATTGTACTTAATATTTCTATTGGGGCATTTTTTATTTATTTTGGGCAAAAAATATTTTGTTATAAAACTGCAAAAACCCTGCCCTTTTTTCGCGTTCCCTACATCCCCCACCACTCCTGAACTGCACTGTTAATTTTCTAACTATCCATTAAGTGCATCTACAATCTAGGTCAATGTGGTACAACTAGCGGTCCACTTGCCAAATGCAGGCCACACTCACTGAAATTGTGACCCTCACAAGTATCCTGGAGGAAAATCAAAGGGAACCCCTCGGTGGCAGATGTGAAATATACAATGATTCAAATAAAATGGTCATAATTGCATTTTATTTTGCATTTATTTGATTAATAAAAATATTAACCGCTTCGGTGGCCGCATGGTCTAAGGCACTAATATTGCCATATACTAGATTGCCAAAGATTGGGAGATCTAGGTTCAATCCCAGTCGGGTGCACTGAGGATGGTTTTCCACTCTCCCTACATGCGGGCGTACTTCCTCTAAAATAAACCTTTCTAATTCCTAACATATTAATGTAATTAGTACATAGACGAATAACCCAAACTGGTAATAAGGAGGGTGTTGAAAATGTATAAATAGGGTCTATATATTAATTATAATGAAAAGTTATTTTATGAAAGTCATGCGTGCATATTTCATAATACATTTTTAGTATATTAATACACTTTTTTTTTACCGTAACTTAATGTTTGAAAGATTATACCAATACAAAATACAATTTACTATAAGTATTGAAAGTAATCGTTTATCAAGTGTATTTTGTAAGCCTATATATATATAAAGTGGATGAAATTACTAAATACATATTTGGCAAACTGATAGTAAGACTTGGACCTTGGGATGAAAAACGTTTTGAACCACCCTGATGTAGGTAAAGTGAAATATATCAAAGCACTATATTATTTTATGATGAAATATCTGAGTTTATCTTTGCTTGCGTTAGAGATTTAGATTAATCACCAGTCGGTGTTATAATAATGTCTAGTAACTGTTCTAAAAATGATATATGTTGAAATAATCTCATTATGTGAGATATTTCAAGTATGACCATAATATATCCAATTCTTCCTTTTACTTCGAAATGTTTCTTAGCTGTGAATGTTATTGCGGCTCTCTAAGCAGAAGCGGAGGAGAACTGACCCTCAACTTCGTTATTTCGAAGCTTCGCAAACCTCTAATAATGAAGATTATTACAATGACTGCAAATCTAATTTGATACTCTTTGTGGCGATATTTGGAACCGATAGGTCGTGTACTTTAAAATGTGAATACAAGCCGCACCGGTAGTCAGGTGGGTTAAGTCGCCAGACTCGTCTCGTCTGTTTTGTAAATTACTGGGGAGGTCAGGGTTCTAATTCCGGTCGGGTTTACTGGGAATTTTATTTTTCATATGAGTTTTCCCGTTCTTTCTCTGTGAAAATGTGGGTACACTTTTTCCCAAATCCTAACACTCTCATTGTCGCATAAATTTGCGAATAGCCTAGATGTGTAGTAAGACGCGGTGCACAAAAGGAAAACCACTTCAATACACACCGAGACAGTCTGTCCCGTCAACACACAAGTTGGTGGACTTGGGGATTCACACGAACGTCTGGCTGCGAAGACGAACATGTGCGGGTGTTAGTTGCCACCCACCCTCCCATCTCTATTCTTTGGTCCTGCGAGTTTTTGTGAAGCTGAACCCGCCTCAGCCAGTTGCAGCAGCTCGGAACAGCTGAGATTGTTTGCAAGCATCAAGCTTTAGGAAGTTGCCCCAAGGTCGCGACAGCTGGGGAGCTCGTGTAGCCAAGAATATACAGCCCAATTTTCAAAGTAAGGGCCTTTTATACAATACAAACATGTTTCTTGCGTTATTATATTGGTATTGGTGGGAGATTTAGAAAGAGATGCATGGTAAGATGAACCGGTGAAAGAGGCAGCGAGAGAAGAAAAGGAAGCATACAAACGAATGATTGATGTGAAGAGTGAATCAGAACGTAAGATATTGTGGCACATATACAAAGAGAAAATGATGAATGTTAATAATATAGTAAAGGATAGTAAAGAGCAAATTAGATTAAAGAATGGGAAAGAATGCTGAGAATTTTTTAATGTAATAAGAAGTTGTTCTGGAAGTGGGTAAAGAGAACGAAACAAGGAATGCAAGAAAATACCTTTGGCATTCAGAATGAATGTGGTGGGATGATCTGGGATGAAAAAAGTATAAAAGAATGACGGAGAGAATATTTCGAGGAGTTGTATAGTGAAAACGCAAAGAATGTGGCAGAAAATAGGGAAATTGTTAGGACACGTGAAAGAATTAACGAATTTGAGGTGTTAAAAGCTATGAAAGTGTTAAAGAATGGAAAAACTGCGGACGTAGATGGGATCACGAGATGCTTAAGTTGGTGGCGAGGGGGGCATGGCATTACTTGCCTGATTGTTTGAGTTGTTCAATGTGTGTGCTGGGATTTCGAATGTTCCTAATGATTGGAAGAATGCTGTCATTGTTCCTTTGTACAAAGGCAAAGGCAGTAAGAGTAAATGTAAGAATCATAGGACATTTAGTTGAGTATTCCATGCAAATTTTTTGTGAGATTTTTAATTGATGGCGGTATATAGAAGTGTGTTAACGCCAACATTGTTTTAGTGGATGTGAAGCGTGGTTTTGTCAGGAGAAACACAAGAGCAAGATGAATGCGGTTTGAATGAGCTATCTAGAAAATGTATATGGAAAAATTCTTATGTACAGAGTCGATAATTATTAGGTGGTGCTGAAGGAGTACAGTTTGAAAGGGTATCCAAGAAGTCAGTGTGAAAGAAGCGCGCTACGTTGGTTTGGGCATGTTGAAAGGATGAGTGTGGTTCGAGTGAAGAAACACATATATGAAGGTAGAGTGTGTGGATCAAAAGGAAGGGGTAGATCATGTAAGATGTAGCTAAATGTTGTAAACGAATGTGTGAAAAATATAAATATTAAGAGTTTTAAGAATAAAAGAGCATGTATGACTCTTTGTTTGGATGTTATTGAAGCGAAGGGAGTAGCCAAGGATAGGAAAGTATCAAGCACGTTAGTAAGAATGAATTAAGTACGGAGTATTTTTTAGCTTTATGTACAGTTTCTTGCCTACCACGTAAGGGAACCACGGGATTAGGTATATATGCATATATTATATAGAAAGTGACAGTTTCATGTCACATGACTTGATGTATGAATGCGTGAATATGATTTAGTCAGGTTTCTGGATCCTTATATATACGTGTCTCGGCTACATCACTCGTAGCTCACTTTGTGAAAGATCCGGTTTTAATGTACCTACCTTTGTCCTGATGACACCCTTATGTATAGTACTACTAGGACATCCTTTCCGTGGAGTCTCTTTACATGTCCTGATGGGATGGTGATGATGAATTTGGATGTATTGATATAACCTTTAGAAACTCTTAAATCTAACTTAGCCAAATCAAACAAATCCTGGTGACCGTTGTGATAATAATTTACCTTTCTGGAAAATTAGCCATGCTACCAGCTGGGTATTGAACCCGGGACACCTAGATCTTTAGCCAGGTGCGAACCACGATTCCACGCAGCCGGCTTAGACGTCATATAAGGAAGTAAGGTCCTTCCTAAGAGCTACGGGTCTGATTCTGATAAGTGAAAAAACTTTTTAACTGTTATAAACGCTTTGTATATGGTCATAGCAGGGTTGGGGGGGGGGGGCAAGGGGGCAATTGCCCCGAGTCTCACATTCCAGGCTGCCACATTTCCCCCGAAAATTATTAAATTCAATTACAGTTGTTATTTTAAATTTTGCATCAAATAGTGTATCAGCAATACGTATTCGCTTAGTGAAAGGATCCATCCCAGATTCCTGAAAACCCTAAATGTATGTAATTTAAGATTTAAGTTATTCGATTAATGTGCTGCAGTACAGTAGGATAAGCCATCATTGTGCTACCGCTGAAGGCCTACAGAAAACTACAGTAGCCCCATGGCTTCTTTGGTGCTGACTGAAAGCTTTAAAAAGTTACCAGACCAAATTACGTATCCCTACGCCGAACCATATGATCTGCAAAAACATATGTTTAGCAGATGTCACTTTTGACAGTCAAAATTTAGGTATACCTAAATATTGACTGTCAGAAGTCAGCTGTGAGCTGTCAGTCAGCACCAAAGAAGTCATGGGGCTACTGCATCAGTGCAATGGTACAAAGAGAATTTATTTATGTAACTTAATTGGAATAATTTTTTTTCCTTTAATAAAGTAAAGTCATGTAATGGGTTGATCAATATTTCACTAAACATGATAAATAAGTACCGAGTACGTATCAATACATTATAACGACTTATTGATAAAACTGAAAAACTGCCGTACAAAGGGGAGCCTCCGATTTTTTGCCCCGAGCCTCACATTTTCTTAAAACGGTCCTGGGTCTTACGTGAAGTCAAGTTATCTGCAGCTATCACTTTTGATATAGGCCTACATTAACAATACCAAAACAATAATAATATGATTAAATGTTACCAATTTAGGACTAAAAAAATATTGTATTTTCTAAAAGGGTCTTCCAACCCAAATTTTACTATAGATAGCTTCAATTATGTAACAAATCCGTATTGTTGCTATTACGAAGGCTGTGCAAGTGGAAAGGTGGAGTTGGCCGTCAGTTGTGTGATATGTTCGCGATCACTTGGTGGGTCACGGGTCAAGGTCACTGCTGTTGAAGGAATAAGGCGGAGGGGGATGCTCAAACTTTGTGTGATCTGATGTGTTTGCTTTTGGCGTGACGCGACGGTCCCGGTATCGATTCGCAAACACATTCGCCCACTATATCGTCCTCCCATGATGCACCTGGGCCGCACATACTAGTCAAATTGGTTTCAGGGGTTGCGTCGGCGAGAACGCGGTTTTTGAGGTCCCGAGCTTATTGAAAGGG
>CABEEJ010000245.1:302770-334582 GCA_901482245.1 Timema douglasi | reverse complement strand
GGTTCAAATCTCGCCAGTTATTATCATATGGTTTTCCATTCTCCTTTACTAGAATGATGGTACATTTCCTCCAAGTTTTATCTTCTTCAAGTATCAAGTCTATACCGTTCTGGAAGGCGTTTTATGCTACCGAAATATTACACAGTAGGGTTCTGGGGACCTCGGTGGTCTTGGGGTAAAATGCTCGCGTCAGTCTCCGATAATCGTGAGCTCAAATTCAACCGAGGTCGACTCTTTTTCTTGAGCTATATAAAACCGTATTACTACTTCCTTCGGAGAGGAAGTAAGAATTGAAGTGAAAACCGTCGTTCCCATGACGATTGTGACATGGATAAGAACCCTGGAAGGTATATAAAGATATCTTGCCGGCAAAAAACTAGTAGGCACTTTCGCGCTCGTTCATGGACATTCATTGGGGAAGGCACCGGGGAACCACCACACTTCCTGAACTCCCCTAGTACATGAGATTTCTACCAGATGGTGCAGGCAGCACTAACCAGCCAAAGGGCTAAGTTCAAGCTCAGCGCCACCGTATGACTATAAAAAATCACATCAAACCAACCTTCGGGCTACTTAAAGAAGTATGTTTCTGGAACGAAATAAGGCCTTGCGGAACGGGCTTCCTACGAAAATCAAGAGCAAAGCTACTCACCCTCCCCCCTTCTCCCCCTTCTTCTCCGGTAGACTTAGGCTCCGAGAATGTTTTATATAACCGGTATAGAACTGGTGAACTACTGAATTTGTAAAACTATACAAACGAACTGAACTGAATCACGTTTGAATAGTTGCTTCTAGCTGGGAACAGTTAATTCAGTTCATCTCAGATGTGCTTGAGTCTCAGGATGGGGGACGGGTGAAAGGTTGCGGGGGGGGGAGGGGGATTTACAACTTCCTGTCCACATCTACACATTCCAACAGTCGGCTAACTTCTCGTCTTTGGGCCAGGGTTCAAGGGCCCCTATTCTCCCCACCTCCCCATCACCCCCTTTCCCTTCAATGATACCGGATGTACCGATGACTGAAGAGGGAGGAGGTCTCAGGTTGAATTCATTTCCCTTCTCTTCTCCAAGGTGTCTTTTGAACAATTGAGGTATGCGTTAGTTGGCCATCGTGTAACTAGGGCTGGCAATTTTCCCTAATATATTGATATATTGCAATGTGCTTAGCGAAAGTTGCGATGTATCGATCATATTATAGCAATATATCGGATGTTTGCGTAATATTGAATTTTATTGATCTGTGCAAACTGGAACTATGCTATTAAGATGACTGCTAAACTATAATCCAATTCTTTGCCACTTGGTACTTTCTCGCCACCTTACAGGTAGAGAAAGTATTGTGTTCGTCAACAAAAAAAAAATCCAAATCGAGATTTTACGTTTGTCTGTACCTTGGGCTAGAGCATAAACTATTCACCGATTGGGCTAAAACGTGGTATCTAGGGTTTTCATAGGGTTGCCCCGAGGGGTTTTCAGAATTGGATATCCAACCCTAAAATTAAGGGTAGTTTTCTTAAGTGCGTAAAAAGAAAAAAATCGGCTCGAGCTATTTTGATTAAATTTCATTTTAAAGCTTTGATCAATATTTCAAACAAAATGGCTAATCTAAATTTTTCTTCAAAATGACTTTAAGGGTTCCGTACTGATGCGTACATTATAATTTTTAATTATCTCCTCGTAATTCTTTGAGATATTAAATTACTTATCATTGCAAATATGTATGTCTATTTATAATAAAAATCTTTTACTTGAAATACATTTTTATAAAACCAATATAACTTTTCGAACCCTTAAACCTTAAAAAAAACCCGGGATGTTGATGGATGTCGGCGTTTCATGACCCTCCCCCCACCCTAAAAAGTTTTTTTTTTTTGCAATGCTGTCTGTGTGCCTGTCTAACCCTAAAATGAAGAGTAGTTTACTAAAGGGCGAAAAGAGAGAAACTCAATTTTCTCAAAATAGGATTTAACGAATTTGATTAAAATTTGTATCAGGGTGTTGATTAAGATTATAAACAAAATTGATATTTTCATTTTCCCATGAAAATGACTTTTAAAGTACTTTACAGAGGCGGAAATTTCCATATCTCAGCAACTAGATACTAGATCGCCTATCATTGCAAAATTGTAGTACTATTGAAAATAAAAAACCTTTGTTTGAAATATATGTTTATAAAGTCAATAGTTTCTGAGATATTGGCAAATATATTAATATAATTTTGCTAGCTTTAGTTGTACAGATATATTACTTAAATTTTGATGCAATAATCTTTATAGGTAATGCCATTGAGTAAGTAAGTCTCTAAAAAAGTCGATGTTCTTTTTTCCTTTAAATTCAATGACCTGAATCAGTGTATCCCCTAGTAAAACGTCGAAATTTTTTACTGGAAGTTGAAATTTTAATACGAAGTGTTGATCCTTGTGGATCCAATAGCGACCTTTTTTTATTGGTCAAAGTATACAAATGAAGACTTCTAATTCTTTAGAAATAAAATCATGATATTTAAAGCCGGGCATAAAAAAATATTTTACGTAAGTATAGCGTAGTTTGAGCTCGGGTTTCCTAGTGTATATTATTTCGTTTCACATATATTACGAGTTTTGAGTATCTATTTACATTTATAGACAATGGAGCAAGAAAGTCAGTGCGGACCATTTATTAATGTTTTATTTAACTGTTGAAAGTTTAATAAAAATTAGAGAAAATCAACTCATTTAAAAAAAATCACTCAATTCATTTTGTTTATTCACAAACTTTAAAGCGTAGTTTGATATATGAATTGTATCGATAAATTGATCGATATATTGGATACTAAAACATAGATATTAATATATCGTTACTATTCCTACGTGTGTATTCTTGGTTCATCCTAACCTGAGACCGGAAGTAAACAAACAGTACCATATCACTACGCGAAGGACATACATGATTGGTGGAACACCAGTGCGATATTTTAAATAGGCGCGACCATGTATAGTGAGTGTCATGGCAAAGTAGGTCACTACAAATTTTTGTATTTTATAATACTTTTAATTTTCCTGTCTTATGTTTAACAAAACTCGGGCCAGACTCAACAAACGCCATAAATATACGGGAAGCACTTAACACTCAAATCATCACTTAACACTGCTGAGATGAACTGTCAACTGACCGTTGCTGACTTGATGTTAACTTGTGATCAGGACTGTACAATGGATTACATCAACGCTGTGACAAAAGTTTGTTGGTATTCGAATAGTGCTTGCCATAATCCTAACATCCCATCTGTATCTTATTTTTTTGCAACATCTCTCTTGCCTTTCCCCCCCGCCCACTTCATCACATGTACCGCTCCACTACTGAAAGATAATAAACACTGTCCAACTAACAGCTGGTTCGGCTCGTGTCGTCTGTGTAAATGTTTCCCCAGATGGGTGTCAACACTGCCCGCCAGTGTTGGGGGCTAGTTTATCTCCGCTCTTCAGTATATTATTATACTGGGGTGCTACTGTCCTGTGCGAAAGCGAAGCTCATTGGAGAACATCGCGTTCGAAAGAATTTTTTGTTTGTAATAATTAATAATCGATAATGTAACTTTCACATTTTAAATTAATTGATAAAACACAGTTATTGTTCATAGTTTTAGTCAATCTTGTCTGTACTCGTTGCAACAAAACAAAATATGATTGATTAGTAAATCCTGTAATTATTTGTGGAATCTCTCTTGTTTTCGGGTAACTTCGCCCTTATTCGGGCAGCCTAGACTTTGCTCGTAGAACCTCGTCTGGGATCGGGTAACTTCCCCCGTGTTCGGCTAACCTAGACTCTGCTCGTGAAATAGTTAAGCGACCCTCAGGGAAATGAAATAATCAATTTTCGCACAGAGATTACATTTTGGCTTTCGCGTGGAATCAAAGGGTGCGCCAAATATCAGAAAGAAGTTTTTAAAATCAAACTAATGCCTAGAGAAAATGGCAAGCGACTAAATCCTAGCGACAGGAAAAATTGGTGTCAGAATTGGGTGACTTTGGGTCTCCTATGTAAAGGACATTGCTTGCTGTTCTGGCGACCAGGTCGCAAGTATGGCCACGCCTTAAGGTGCAGCAGAAGAGAGCGCAAGTATTTTTACAGTTTTTATATAACATAAATTGTTGTGTGAAATTAAATCGAATATTTCTCCAGTAGCAACATAGAGTTTAGTTTTCTGCACATGCTAATATCAACTAATCGTTAATATATTTCACGGGTGTCCTAGAATTTTGTCAAAACTTTTTAAAAAAGAGAAAAAGTTTTGACAACATTTCAGGACACCCTTGACAGATATTCAAGTTCTGTTGATATTAGCATGTGCAGAAAACTAAACTCTATGTTTCTACTGGAGAAATATTTTATATATTTTGGCCAAAAAAATGTAATGTTATGAAAACTGTAAAATTACTCGCGCTCCCTTCTGCCGGACCTTAACAAGGGACATTGTGGGTGATTTTTTAAAATCCTTTCTCCATTCGTATCCTAGTGTATACACCTGTCCATCTAGGTTAAGTAGTTAAAAGCTCGAAAGAACCCGATTATTCCCATTCTGAATTTGTTTTTTGTGTGAGCATCGCGTCTTTACAACAAGTTCGGGCTATTCTCATATAAACACTGATAAAGTAGGGCTGAGTGAAAAATAATTGGTTATAAATAGGGAATTTAACAAAAAAAAACTGTAAATTAAGGACATTTAACTGGAAGCTTTATTTATCAAGCCTTTGCAATGGGGAACAAAGTGAACTTAAGGACTTATGACGCAGAGTCGAACATATTAATATGTCTCGTTCCCTCACCCCCTGAAACAATTCAATTAATGTTGTTCTAACCCCAATTACCCCACCCCAATGACCTCACACTAGACACTTAATGAAAAATGAAATTTCGTTCTTCTCTGATACTCTCTAGAGTGTATAGAAAAATATGAATTATTTTTGAAAACACTAGGAATTTCGGATTAAGAGGATTGTGGCAGCTCTGAATTAAATGTACCCGCACTAGTGTGGAGGAAGGGTGCGAAACCATTTAGGAAAAACCACTCTTGTACATCTGACTGGGATTCGAACCCTGATATCCCTGTCAACGGCATTCTATCCTATTGCGAGAATGACGCCTTAGACAATCCACTTCCATGTAGTTATAATATTACATTGATGAACTATGAACATAGTTTATTCAAATAATTGTCAGTCCAGCCATTCAAGTCGTAGGTTAATATTATGAATTCTAAATTTAAAAATTAAATTAAAGGAAAAAAAAAGTCCCTACTTTATCCAACGATGATTAAGTTTTTTATTTTGTAATATTTTGTTTCTACTTTCACCTTTGTTCGTAAGAAAAACATATTTAACGCTCTGTTCTCTTTTGGACAAGCGCGGCCATTAATTCTGTTTCAGTATTAAATAGTTAAACTGGCGATAGAAAATGGAGAAGGTCTTGCACAAGCGGAATGTCCGAAGTCTTCTTGTCTGTGCTTGTCCTGGAAGTTAAGAGGCCCGTTTACACACTTCGGGCCAACTTCTACTACTTGCTTGTCCTGTAAGCTACAAGGCTCCCCCGCAACTCCCCCTCCTCCTTTCCAAAATACCCACACACGCGCCCATACATCAAGTGTTAACATTAAAAACAAATTAAGTGTTTTTTTGTCAACAATGTAGACTATAGATTGGACTAAGGTTTGGATTATGGATTGAACACATTGAATGCCTTATATTCTTGTGAGGAATTCCTTTCTTTAGAAGTGTACAGCTTCCTCCGAATACTGGCTGCCCTTCCCATATGTGTCGCTACAGTAAAGTGCACTTTTTTCAGGGGCTGCACAAGATCGACGAAAAACTTCATACAGGATAAGAACTCTCTTTAACTTACAAAGTTATACAAGTTTATTATTATTTATTAGCATCGTGTATTAATACCCGTTCGGGTTATACGCACTTAAACTAATGTGTAATGGTAGGGTGATTGTAAGATGAAATGTAAGACCCACAGTTTAACGTGGAATCCGAGCCACGGCGGAAGCCTGACATTCCACACATTCACAAGATGTCTTGTCAGAGGTGAAGGAAGGTTTTGGCAATCATATAAATCTGTGCCGGGACCGAGGATTGAACCTCAGACCCCCCGCACAGAAGTCCGACACCTTACACCTAGACCGCCAGGGCATCTATACAAATTATTAGGCCTAGTGATGAAGGAATGAATCGCTTTATCAACGTTACAAACAACCAACTGGATGTTTCCGCTTTATCCACCTTGTACAGTAAAAACTCTATGGTGTCAGCCCGTAATCGAGTCATACCGATCGAGCGGCCGCCGTATGTTGGTGTAGATAGTGCCAACTTCTGTGTATAAAGGGTGTCATGGTCATCAAAATTTACTTTCCGGTTGTTATACTCAATTTTCTTGACTGGAGCTGCTACCTATTTATTCAAGTAGCTCCTAATTTGTCCCCATGAGGATGACTTTGACCCTATTCCAGACCCACTGTTTCACGGATAAATTTTGGAAGCGCCGGGGATCGAACCCTTGACTTCTGAATATGTAGCCAGGTACTCTTACCACTAGACCACAGAGACGATCGCCTTACATAGCTATAAATAAGTTAAATTTGTTAAACTTTTTTTATTCTTCTTTACAATAATAACAATAATAAAGTAGAGCCACTATTATTTTGAAACATGGAGGCCTATACGGAAAAAAAGTCATAAGAAAAAGAAACACAAGTTAAGGTTTTACCAAACGGCACTTTTAAAGTTTTTCTTGCAGTTATAATGAGGGAAAGGAAGTTTTTAATAAATAATTTATTTTATTCACTTTAATTAATAATTTTCACGCCTCATCTTCTTGAGTCTTAACACATACACACAAACGAAATAAACAAAATATAGACTATATTTATTGTATAGCTGGCTTGCTTGGACTGGCCTCATTAGCTAGTGTAAAACTCGCCCCAAAATGGTAAGGGGATTGACCTTTAGAGACATCTCACAATGGGTGTAGCTTCTCTAAAATGGCCTGTCGAAGCTGGCCCGTGGTAGCTTCTATAGTCAGTCACTAGAGCGCTGGTACAGTCCTCGCGTGACGTTTGGAGCTAGGAATGAATAATTTTGACTGGAATATTGTATAAAGAATCCAATAATTCACTGTGGACTGTAGAGAATGGTGCTCCACTTCATATTCATGTTTTTTCCAAAAAAAAATTAGAATACAAAGAAATAAATAAAAAAAAGTATGTTAAGAAAATGTTTGTGAAGCCCCTAACTACGCTGGATTCGCTGATCCTCTCCCGGGCATTTCGACCCACTCTTTAGGCACGCTGTGCGCTCCCGAGCACACTATCCGGACACGCTGGTCCACTCACTTGGCTAATCTCGACTTGGACTGGAGTTATCTCTCTCTCTCTCGCTATCGCTGACCGTGTATACATTGGGGTCACAGTTAAGAATCTAAAATTCTCAATTTCTAGAACACTGGGTTAGAATGGTTCTTGGTTATGCTGGGATCACGATCAACTTAACGTTTACATTACGTTACGTTAAGTTAACAAAGTTTCGCTTCGTGTTTTATTTTAAACGGAAACCATCACGATGCAGTTAACTCAACTTAAGAGTTGTCCAGATAAGAACTTTCACGTTGCGTGAACGTTAAGTGAAGGGTGCCACGCCAACAGGTCTATTTAGTACTTCATTTGTTTGTTTGTGGAATGCAGACGATCCTAATCAGCCATAAATGATTAGGTTTAATTTAAGTGAACGATTAATTCCCAAAATTGTCCCAATCCACTATGTTGTGTTTTGCTCGCGAGCTGGTACGTTAAGTTACTAATTTCGTTACATTAATTGAATGTTACGTTATGTGAACGCTAAGTTGATCGTTATTCCGTTATTAAGCTGTTATTCCAAGTTTTCCCACAAAGCTATTCTCTGGGTACCGCTATTAGACTTGTTAGTCTGGTGTGACTTGAGACGGCCCTAGTATAAGAGGGCCTCCCGCCACATGTTGTACCAGTCCGAGCCTGTCGGTCTTGTTTTTTGTCCCGGTGACATGGGGTACTGAGTTGGAGGATGAGTCGTTGCCCTTGCTACCCGAACCACCTACAGTCCGATTACGATTGGAACAACTTTATCATACAGCTAGAATAACTACAGTCCAATATTTGTAGGAAGAACTTTTATCCGGCAACTAAAATAATTACTAAAACTACACTTCAATTTTCTTAGGAAGGGCCTTTCAGTAAATAGATTGTTACTTTTTTTCTATCAACATTGGTAATATTTTACTGGTATTGATATTATCTATCAAAAGGGATTGCCACAGATCATATGACTTGACGTATGAACACATGAAAGTAAATCTAGTTCCTTTTCTGGCTATTATAAAAATTTGATAAATTGAGTCTATATATAATAAATGTTCTAGGGATGAGGAAGGGTGACTGTAGATAAAGTCTAGCCGCATTCGCGGGAAGTGAGAGTGGTGAACCACTTATAGGAAAACTCATTCCACTCGACCAGGGTTTGAACCCTTATATCTCTATCATCGGCATTCTAGTCTCTTACGATAGTGACGAATTAGATCACGCGGCCACCGAAGCGGGTGAATAAATATATATTTTTAACGTTAATTTCATAAACTTAATTTATTGGCACTAACCAATAACACGAATATTATAACATGACTATAAAATGTATCAAGTACAGGTATCGTTTAAATGACAGTTCTACTTTCTCCAAATTTAATCAGTAATTTTATGACTGCTGTCCTCGAAAATATCAAGGAGAAAATAATTGCCACTCTAGGTAAAGGACTTGTTGAAAGACAGAACCCATAATAATAATAATAATAATAATAAATCAATCATATTTGACTTAGTTTTTGTTAAATTCGGACGAAGGTGCGCAGGGTCGACAACATGATGTATTATATTATCTTAATACGGGCGACACGTGTAAGTACGGACTCTCTTATCAATCCCGTTAATGTAACACTTGTCTGTCGGATATGCCGTTATGGCTTTCACAGGGGATGGAACCATTGACCTAGACACGGAGATGCAAGGGCCTTTCCTCGGTCGCACTCAACAGGATACTACTGGCGTGGTAACTGATAGCAAAAGTTATCACATCTACTCTCATGTATCCATTCTCCAAACCATATAATCTGCAAGACCATGTGTCGAGTTAATGTTACTTTAGAAACTATTCAAAACTTTCACAACATACTATTTATTTATATATATATACATTGTTTTAACATAACTGAAACTTTTTTTGGAAGCCGTGTCCGTGGTTCACTTAAAAATGCTTCACAAACTGGAGCTTTTAAAAGGCTGCGCTATTTTAACAAATTACCATTGTGAACTGGTTGAAATGAGCGTGGTTGATGACCTCATACAAACCGTATTAGGTTGTGTTAATGCGCATGTTTTTACTAAATATAATTTTCGAGATTACTATTTTGTATGGCTTTTTCTTTTAAGTTATTCCAAGAAACGTATTTATTGTTTCCATCCCTTGTCATCATTTATTACATTTTACTACAGTGTTTTTACCCGCTTCGGTGGTCGAATGGCTTAAGGTGTCACTTTCGCAATAGACTGGACTGCCGATGACGGGAAGATCGTGGTTTGAATCCCGATCGGGTCCACTGAGGTTTTTTTCCCCAAACGTTTTTTCACGTAAACGGGAGCACACTTACTTTAAATGTAACCTTCCTCATCCCTAACACGTTAGCGTAATTTTTTCATATGGGTACAACCCGAACACGAATTAAGACGCGGCGAAAAAATATACTTTATGACGTTTATAAGGAAGGAGGACTTTTTGGTTAGCCTCGCAAGAGAAAAATACAAGAGGGTGAATATTTAATAGATAGTCCAGTACTTGCCTGGGGAGAGAATGAAAAAACCGCCTGTAGAGCATCTGGTCGGGATCGGGTCGGCCAGGTGTGCATACAGCTCGCCTATTGACGATTTTTTTTAAATGGCAACATTCTCCTTGTTCACCTCAGCCCATGTGCGGAAAATCTTCTTGATTAAAACTTTTGATTATTTGTTTAAGAGTGGTCCTGCATTATTTTTGGTTATGGTCGATGACTGAAGTTATTACTTTATAGGACTTGTCTTTGCGGTGTTGCCGGACCGCCTCGCGCAAACTGTAACCATACACAGGGACAATAAATTAGCTATTTACGCGGGACAGTTCACTACGGCGCCCCGGGCGGCTTAGTCTGATCGAGTGATAATCGCGCCTACATAGTATAGACTCGCCTCGTTGACCGCGTGGTTCAAGGCGCTACTCTAGCAATAGACTAAACTGCCGACGTCGGGGATGTAATGGTTCAATTCCGGTCGGGTGAACTGAGGGTGATTTTTCCTAAATGGTTTACCACTCTCTCTCTCTCTCTCTCGCTCCACGCAAATGCGAATACACTTCCAAAACCAAACTTCCTCATCCTTAACTCATTAGCTTAATTAGTACATAAGCGTATAACCCGAACGGGTAGTAAGACTAGGTGATAAAAATGTATCACAAAGTCAATATACAATTTTGAACATATTCTTAAAACTATAGTAGGATTCTGGTTCTGGTGGACCTTTTAGAAAATATAAATAAATATTTTCGATCAACATTGATAACATTAGAGTTATATTATTAGTAGGGATATAATCCTCGAATCCTTAAGGAAATTCGAGTTTCGAGGAAATATCAGATTCTTAACTAAAATAATTACATACCTTAGCGTATAACCCGACGCGGTGCTAAAAAAATGTTATAATTATTAATGAATCATATAACAAGAAATATTAACATTTAGTTTTATTTCTGTTTTATATCATTCTATAATATTTCCTATTTTGTTTATAATCTGTCTCAAAATTTTGATTTGGGATTCGTAGATAGAATAAAGATTTGGATTCGTAAAATAGTAGATTTGACTCATTTCTAATTACCTATTTATTAGTATTATTTTATAGGTCTTGCTAAAAATACATCATAGTGAATACGTGAAGATAAATCTAGAATCTTTGCAATATGTTGGAAGGGGCTCGTATATTAACCTAACGGAACAGGTTATAGAGTGTAAAAAAAATGAGCTCTTACAAGGGCACAGGATGGGATCAAATCCTGACCTTCTGGCTCAGATTCAGCGCATACTTAACTCTGCTGGTAGGCCTAATCATAGTAATCATGATTAAGGTTGATATGCAACCAGGATTTTGGCGTGACAGGGAAAATTTGTCAAGTCACTAAAATTTTCAGATTTTTGTTTGCAATTTTTATTATTTCGTTTCCAATGGATGCGATTTTGCAAATAGAACTGAAACATTTGTTATTCAATGATTCTTGTTTTTAGAATTTAGTAGAAAACTAAGAATTCTGAGATTTATTTTTTAATTTAACTTATAGCTTTATATATAAAATAGTGGGGGAAATCATTATTTGATCACGTGGTGATGGGCATTTTATGTCTATATCGAAGTATATCAGCCCCTGTGAATGTTCTTCTCAAGTTTGGGAGACCCCTCTATCCCTTTCCCCCCACGATGTTTAAAGAGAGGGCAGTCGACTATCGGGTCACACACACCTCATGCCTGAGTCGATATGACAACAGCGCGGCCTGCATCAACTCTCTGGATCGATGCTTCCTCGCGCTCTTAAAAAAACAGAAAAAAACTTTGGGCTGTTGGGTGGCGGCCCATTCACCAACTACAGTGCCCTACTACTGTTCCCACAAACGAGCATATATAAGTATAGAGCACCCTCTTTTTTTTCAGGCCCTGCTTGGACTGGCATTAAATCATTTTGATCTGGTTTCATTTTGTCCCCACTTGAAATAGCTTATAAATGTTTTATCAGATTTATTGGAACGTTTACGTCCGTTAGATTCTAAGGCGTCACTGTCGTGTTAGACTGGACAGGGACTAGGAGATTGGGGCTCGAATTCCGGTCGGGTATACTGAGGATGATTTTTTCCAAAATGGGTTTCCACCCCTCTCCACACACATTTGGGTATACTTCTCTGAATTCAGCCTTTCTCATTTATAACACATTAGCTTAATTATTAGATATCCGTATAGCTTGAACAAGTAGTAGGTCTAAGAAAAAAACACGGTACTAAAAAAAAGTTCCGTTAGAGTGACCTCAAATCGAGGGGCTCCTGTTAAATACTTAAAACATTTATAAAAACATAATATTTTTCTTTTCCCTTATACCATTGTTAAACCAAAGTAATTATTTGATAACTAATTAATAGGTGTACACAATAAAATAGGCTATTATCAATGTATTAAACAAATAATTTTTAATGTACAAGCAGTTTAAAAATAGCAGAATTACATCATTTTTGATCATATATAAATACCGTTCATTTTTTTAACACGATAATTTGTTTTCATCTCATTTTGTAGTACACTTTGTCATTATTAAGAATTAATTTTATTTTTCAATCTAATTCCACTCGTTAATTGTATTATTCGGACCTAATCGATCATTGCAAAATTATAGATGCAAGGTGTATTTAATAAAATTTCTTATTTTGACTGTACGGAATGTAGAAACAAGACCTAGTAGCAGAAAGCATAATGTCTACCAGACAGAAACCGGGTTGTATTACCAAACTAATGACTCAACCAATTAAACAGTAAGTTGGAGAGTTCCGAGAGTGAGTGATACTGTACTCTTATCTCTTCTGCAATATTTCTCTCATATCTTTTTTTCATTTCGATACTCATTTGGAGCTTAAGAAAATATTCCACTGTTTCTGTTCTGTGCATGATTAGTTACTTATTTTGTATTTAAATATTACATTTTACTTCATGAATGTATGAGTTTCACTTGTCTTACTGGCTTTAAATTAAATATTAAATAGTATATAAACAACGCAACAGTGCTGAGAATATAATATTATAAGCTAATATCTTATGTCGTGTGAATATGGCAGTTTTTTTTAAACACAGAACTTAACTAAATATTATATTAATTTTGTGTGTTTATTAAACATGGCTAAGTTCAATACTAAAAAGCGACGCACATCTAATCCATAAAACAAAACAAACGGGTGAAATCGTGCCAAAATCGGTATAAACTTAAAATGATGAGAGATTTGATTATTTACGAAGCTTCGTTTCTCTATATAATTTCCTATTTTGTGTGTGTATGTGTATGTGTATGTGTCTTTCCACACCCTCTAGAAGCCCCTAGATGACCTAGAAAAGCTGAAACTTTGGACATCTATAGTATAGACCACGTTACAGAACCAAGTGAACATCATTCTCGATTTTTTTTTTTCTGCATTTTTTTAAAGCCTTTCATGAGTTAAAAGAATAGATTGAGAGGTTTACGTTTTTCAGCTTATATTAAAAAGATAATATGCATCCTAATTATTCAAGTTTAGTTCGTCTGCTGCCGATAGCCCTATAATATACTAGTACGTGATACACATGTTTATTTGTAATGTATGTAATTATATTATTATTATAGAAATAGTATTTACGGAGTTGTTAGAGTTGGTTAGGAACAAAATCATACATTCTACCTACACCACATGGAGTTTCAAGTGAGCAGGCCACCATTGAAACCGGACATAATATGGTTTGATAACCGAAGAACCAATCTACCAGTGGTTCAGAAGCTGATAATGTTGGATGTTCCAGGGGTAAGGAAGCCAACGAGTCATAATTTGGTAATGTTGGGTGTTCCAGGAGCCAAGCTACTAGTGGTACATAATTGGCAAATATTGTATGTTCTAAGGGCTGTGAGTTATTAAAATATATTTTTGTCCAAGCACATATTTTATAAATATAAAGTATTTTAAAATATGAATGCCTACCTATTTTTCGCACTTGAGTCTCAATTTGCTGGGACAGACACACATCACACTCCGGTGCAAAAAATACAGAGCATCTGACAAGTTAAAATAGAAAACATTGTAAGCCTTGGTCACAGAGAAGTTATGTCCTTGTCTGTGGCCTTGGTAAATGAATGGAAGAGAAGTAGTCTTATCAGCTAGACCCCGAGTTTCATGTAAATAGTATCATTTCTACAGTAAAGACGTGTGGGGTGTCATTTTATTCAGTTTTTTGTGTGTAGATTACAAATATGGCAACCCGGAATTCGAAATTGGTAGATTTCTCATATGTTTTGCTAAAATATTTAAAAAAAAGAAATTTGTGCTGTTTTTAGTTTTTCCCCTTACCAAGCAAAGATTAAAAAATATATATATTCGTACACCATTTGTTTAGCTCTAAATTTTCTACAAAAAAGGTTCATTTCATTTTTAAGGTTGAACCAACGATAAAAGCCCTAACGAGGGTCAAACCTAAATAATATTCCACTATTCCGGTTCTTAAATGCACATCATATGCATTCATATGCTTAAAATCCCCCAAACTGAATTTTATAGTAGATTAATATGTAATTCCTATTTACAAAACAAAATTTGTTTAGTTTCTTTTACATCACTAAGTCTTTTCCGTTTTAGTTTTACTGCTGACACAAACAAGTACGGTAAATTCATATTTTGGTAAGGTTTAATGCATATTTATTTACACATAGCTTAGTAATTAAACATATTAGTTATATGGTGACTTTTGCTACATAAATACACATTTATAATAGTTGTTAAAAAAAACTAATGCTATTTTAGAACCAGAACTAGAATTATGGAAATATTAAGAATTCTAACTCTTTGTACTGTATATCAATTTATAGCTTCACTATCATTCTTCTTCAAAATCATCATCGTCGCCATTAACATTGTCACCATCACAATCATTATCTGCGTACTTTTCATATTCTGTATCCATTTCTTGTTTACCACACGAGCAGCTGCAGATGTCAGTGCATGGGAGGCTGACATCTGAGCACGTGCACGATTCTGGTTGACAGGATTTGCAGTTGTTGTATCTCCAATACTTCCTCAGGAGGGGGCTGACTTCCAAGTCACCTAGGGCCAGTTTCATAGTCAAATTTAGTACGCCTCAAGTGCGGCGCTACACTAAATACAGGACGACACCTACCTAAACTCGAATGGAATGGGCCGTTCTCGCATAGGAAACTGGCCCATTCCATTCTGGTTTAGGTAGGTGTCGTCATGTACTTAGTGTATTATTATTATTAGCACCGCGTCTTACTACCCGTTCGGGTTATACGCACTTACGCTAATGTGTAATGGAAGGGTGATAGTGAGATGAAATGAAGGACCTACAGTTTAACGTGGAATCCGAACCACGGTGGAGGCCTGGCATTCCTCACATTCACAAGATGTCTTGTCAGAGGTGAAGGATACTTAGTGTAGCGCCGCACTTGAGGCGTACTAAATTTGACTATGAAACTGTCCCTTAATGGAAATTATAGGCGCTTAATTGTAAAAAAAAAAAAACTTTGTTGGTACTCTATAAAAAGGGTTGTGGGTGTGGCATAATATTTGCAAATTTTCAAGCGCCGCATTTAAAAAATGGCCAAAATTAAGGTGTGATTTGTTAGTCTCAATATATGTTTAGTAAAATAAAATTAAAATTAATTTAATTTAATTTTTTTTTAAATTGCACAAAAATGACACACAGGCCTACAATACGAGTACTACCACTAACCAAACTATAATGGAAATATGGTGACAAATGCTAGGCTGTCGGTTCACGAGTGGCGAGTGCTGCCAACATAATCGCGCTTGCTTGCATATCAGATGGTGGTAGCACCTGCCATTAGCTTCGCTAGAAAACACTGTTCACAGCGCAATCCAAGATAGAGCTAGCCCCATAATATTAAGGCTTTGAAAAAGCTGAAATATTGGTGGGGGGGGGGGGGCTGAGCACCCCTGAAATTATTTTTGGGAGTACTTAATATGCAAAGCACCCCGGCAGTCCTCATACCATCCATGTTCGTATGAAGTGGGAGCCATCTGAAAGCATGTTAGAGATATCCTCTATATAGTGGTCTGGTAGTTGGCTCTACTCACATATAAGCGTAATGTTGAATGACAAGGCTCTGGCAGAATATCTCCTCCTTTGCAGCAGTAAAAATCTTACTACAGTTTATATAAGTCCTCATTTTTTTCCTCGCCGTACATTTGGGGCATAAACTTATCTAGGCTATCATGTATGTGCTCACTCACCATCCATTCTTCTCGAAGGGCTTTAAACGAGTCAATGTAGTGTGCTGCATTGCTCATTGAATGGCCTCCTCTTTCCTTTGCCGTAAAATGCTGAAACACTGTCAAGGCTTTTGAAGCAATGAAATCCGATCGGAGCTTTCATTAAGTTATCGGTGTTGCAGCCATCGGATAGTTAGGGTTGTGCTTGTCACTAACCTTTTGAAGGGATACAGTCCTATCTTTTTCTTGTTTACCCATTCTCACAAAAACTTGGCACTTAATTCGTTGAATGACATCTAACAGAATGGCTAGGACATCGGTGTAATCAGCATGAACAACAACTGCAGGAATGTTCCTTTCTTCAACTTGTGCAGCATGTAAGGCTAGACTTGTGTCGGCCTCTTCGTGGTCACAAACAAGTTCAGTAAACTCTCTCGCTTCAACAAACGTTACTTTCCAGCACTTGTCTTCAATACCAATGAACATAATCTGCAATTTGCTTTGATAGATGGGTGCTCTCCACAAATTAATTATAAATTTAATGAGGTTAGACTTGTTTGAACTAGCTGTAAGGAACTACAGTCAAGACTTAACTTTGAAGTATCCTTTGATATTTGCATACAATGCAGGTGTAGTATTATCTTGCCGGTGAGCTCTCTCTTTCTAAGTCTTTAATCGAGTTAGTTTTGTAAAAATAGAAAAACTATATCGATTCTTTTTCCTGGGCTCTGGCGTAACTTTGGGAAGATTGTCTCACCAATAGAAATTGTCCATTGTTTTGTGAATATCAGTAACACACAATCATTATTAAATTACATTTATTATTCTCGGCAATTTAGTTTGGTGGATTTTAAGCATATTAACTTTGTGTGTTGCATTTAAGACCCGGAAAAACATGATATTATTTAGGTTTGACCCTCTTTAGGACTTTTATTGTTGGTTCAACCTCATATATTAACTGAACCTTTTTGTAGAGAATTTTTAGATAGACAAATTTTGTACGAATTTGTATTTTTTTATTAAGGGGGAAAAACGTTTTTTTATATCTTTTGGCAAAAAAGATTAGTAAGCTACCAGTTTTGATTTCCGGGTTGCCATATTTGTAAACTACACCACAAACTGAATAAAACAACACCTCACACGTCTTTACCGCAGAAATGGTACTATTTTTTCACCTAGCTGATAGACTAAAGCGGCAGGTCCTTCTAATTTCTAAAGTTATTTATTTACAAACATCTGAAATAAGCTCTAGCAAGGTTACTTCCGTGTTGGCTAGCCATCGCCACTTGCTCCCCTCTTGCATCCCTATGTTACCAAATCATTATAGCCTCACAAGGTCTTATTGTCGAATGACCTTAAGGTGGGATGGCAGACAACTCGAAAGGCTAGAATAATTGTAGTTTTGTATGTAACTTTTTTAAACAATCAATAATATAATACATATTACAACACAACGAACGTTTTATTTCTCCTAATACTAGCCAAGAGTACCTGTACTTGAAATAAAGACCTCTCCTAGTCTTTGCGCCTCGAAAACTCACTCTCCACCTTGTCCCACCACCTCTCCCCCAATGTTTTTGTCATATTGTACTAAAGAGTTTTTTTTAATGATATTTAAAAGATAATATAAATTTCTTAGAAATATTCGTTAATAAGGGGATACATAATCTTCCCTTTCATTTGGGGCTTGTGAACTCTGAACTATCCGCGTGAAGTCCACACCGAAATTCCGACCAGTCTCTTTCCGAGAGTGTTTGGAGATCGTCTGAAGCATTACGCTCTCTATGGGATCTATTGGTGACTGTCGCTGTGTGTGTGTGATGCGCGAGGGATCCGAACCACGGGCTCCTTGACTCATCTAACAAGATGCTGCGACACACACACATCGGATGAACAACACTACAGCCGGGAATAGCGTCTTCTCTCTCGTTTAGCCCTCCGTGCGGCGAAACACGACAGGAGCATGGTGCCGTACTCGCCGACAGGGACGTACAAACATAAGGTACAAGGGAAATGGGGAATAAAGACCCCTTCCCTTCTTCACCACCATAATCCCGACCCATCCTCCCCTTTCCCCCGCCGGGGTGTTCGTCTCGTCGGGCAGAGAGTGTTGTGGACCTGTAACTAGAAGACTTCTTGTTGACATGTTACAGAGGCGCTGCTGCAGAGCCGGCCGCTGCCCCACATTCCGGACCTGCCCGACGGCGAATCCCCGGCCTCCGCCGCCACCACCGCCGCTGCCTCAGGGGCGCCCGTCGGTCCGGGACCCACCCCCGGTACCCCGTTACCCCTCGAAGGGGCAAATCGTTGGACGTCTAAGGAAAACTTGCTGGCCCAGGAGGAGGACGACAAGGAGCTTTTCGTGGCTCTGTACGACTTCCATGCGGGAGGGGAGAATCAGCTCAGTCTTAGGAAAGGTACGATACAACTCCGTCAATTAGTATTGGCCAAACAAGGAGAGTTACATACCGCTCCATCACTTTATATTGGCTGGAATAGGAGAGCTACGATACAACTTCATTTTATATTTGTCGGACTAGGAGAGTTACAATACAGCTCCATAATTTTATATCGGTCGGACTAGGAGAGTTACAATACAGCTCCATCATTTTATATTGACATGACTAAGAGAGTTATGATACAACTCCATTTTATATTTGTCGGACTAGGAGAGTTACAATACAGCTCCATCATTTTATATCGGTCGGACTAGGAGAGTTACAATACAGCTCCATCATTTTATATTGACATGACTAAGAGAGCTATGATACAACTCCATTTTATATTTGTCGGACTAGGAGAGTTACAATACTGCTCCGTCTTTTTGTATTGACTGGACTAGGAGAGCTATGATACAACTCCATTTTATATTGGCTGGACTAGAAGAGCTCTGATACAGCTCATTATTTTGTTTTGGCAGGGTGGGGAGAGTCACATAGTCACAGGAAATGTTTGATACTGATATTAGTATTGTTCAGGGGATGAGAGGGAGAAGAATGACACATAGTGCATATCCATAGCTATTTCTAGCATGAATTTTGTAATACATTTCCTTCTATCTGCATCTATTAAACATTACAGATCCATCAATCTTTTACAATAAAGAGGTTAATATAGTGGGGCAAATAACTTGATAAGTCTCAAAATAATATATATTTATAAAACTGTATCTTAGTATTGTTTGACAATCCAAAACCTAAGCTCAATTGCTTGCCGGATCACTGTTCCACAAATACAGCTTTAAAATTAATTTTTCATAACGTTGCACACTTAAATTTTATTATTTAGCACCGCGTCTTACTACCCGTTCGGGTTATACACTCACTTAAAGTTATGATAAAGTATGCAAATAAAATCGGTCCCCAAGTTTGACCATACCCTTAATTTAATTTAAATTTGTTTGAAAATGACACCTGTATGTGAGAACTGGCCCGGGTTCAATCCCCGTGTCCATGTGTCATTTTTAAACTTATTTAAATTGATTGAAATGTGGTTCTTTCCATATGGAAATTGTGTAGTTACAATGATTTACATCTTGTGTATTGATACTCATTACACCCTTCATTTAATATGTTTTGTGTATCTTATTGCAGGTGAACAGGTGCGTATCCTGAGCTACAACAAGAGCGGTGAGTGGTGCGAGGCCCACTCTGCCTCTGGTCAGGTGGGCTGGGTGCCGTCCAATTACGTGACACCGGTCAACTCCCTCGAGAAACACTCTTGGTACCATGGCCCCATCTCGCGCAATGCAGCCGAGTACCTGTTATCATCCGGCATCAACGGCAGCTTTCTGGTGCGGGAGTCTGAGAGCAGTCCGGGCCAGCGTAGCATCTCCCTCCGCTATGAGGGACGCGTCTACCACTACCGCATCAATGAGGACACGGAGGGCAAGGTGAGGAGATTCTTAGGGACATAAACCCTTGCACATTCTCCTTTCTATCAATTTGTTATAGAATATTTTGGCTAATTTAATAATACAAATCTTTCCAATCTCTTATTATTTATTATACAGTGTTTTGTCTTGTGACAGGACCATTCCTTTTGTCATTGAACTTATACCGCCAATGCACCTTGCTCTATTGCCTCCTCATTAAGCTTTCACAATGTTCTTCTTTCCTTCAAGTCATCCACTATATGAATCCTCCTCCATCTTAATCTCCTCGTTCCCTCAACCTTTCCGTATATGACGCCGTGCAGAAGACAGTTCCTCCTAATGATGTGTCCGATGCAATTTGTTTTGTACTGAAGAAACATCCAAAATGGTTCTCTTCTCACCCACTCATCTTAGTACTTCTTTATTTGTCACCCTGTCTGTCCACTTGATCTTCTCAAGTCTTCTCCAGCACCACATTTCAAAACCCTCCAAGTATTTCTTTTCCATCTTCCTAAGTGTCCCAGGTTTCTGCTCCATACAGTGCAATGTTCCAAATGTAGCATTTTATCAGTTTCTTCCTCAACTCCAAACTCAACTTGCTGGTCAGCAGTAAACTTTTGTTGAAAGCTTTATTGGCCCTGGCAATCCCAACCTAATTTCCTTGGTACAGTAGACATCCTTTGTCAACAGGCTTCCCAGGTACTTGAACTGCTCTATGTTTTCCAATTTATGGATTCCAATTTTGATTTTCAGTGACTCTTCATTTTTTTAAATTCCCATCTCGTTTGACTTCTCACTGTTGATGTCCATGCCATATTTTCTCCCTATTTCCACTAACTGGTCCATCATTTTCTACAACTTTTTTGTATCTTTGGCTAGCAATGCTAAATCATACATGTATTTATTTGTGTTTGTGACGTGGCCTTCTATACTGAAATTACCACTTCTCTGGAGGGCTTCCTTGACCAGTCACTCTCCATACAAGTTTAACATACTGGGTGACAAACAGCATCCATGTCTAAATCCATAATAATCATAATCTTTGCAACTGACTAATTTATTATTCATTATCTTTGCAAGCTCAAATATTTTATTAATCATCATCTTTGCAATCTCAACTATTTTAATACTCATGATGAGTTGGCGGTCTAGGGGTAAGGTGTCAGACTTTTGTGCTAGGGGTCTGAGGTCCATTCCTCGGTCCCAGCACAGATTTATCTGATTGCCAAACCCTTTCTTCACCTCTGGCAAGACGTGTATTAATCACAACTTGTGAATTTGTGGAATGCCAGGTCTCCACCTTTGTTTGGAAACGGTAGTTCCTCCATTTCATCTAATAATGCCCCTACCATTACACGTAAGTGCGTACAACCTGAACGGGTAGTAAGACACAATGATGATGATGATGATTATTATTATTATTATTATTATGATGATGATGATGATAATAATAATAATTTAATACTCATCACCTTTGTAAAATCTCAGCTATATTAGTAATCACCATCTTTGCAAACTTGGCTTTCTTAATAATTATAATTTTTGCAATCTTGACTAACTTAATAATCATATATTTGCAATCTTGGCTATTTTGATAATCATAATCTTTGCAATCTTGGCTATATCATAATCATAATCTTTGCAATCTCGGCTATATCATAATCATAATCTTTGCACTCTCGACTATATTAGTAGGTGATCATAATATTAGCAAACTAAGCTATTTTAATAATCAACATCTTTGCATTCTCAGGTATCTTAATAATCTGACTTGAATTTACAGCTATCTTAATAATCATCATCTTTGTTATCTCAACTATCACAATAATTATTATCATTTTTCACTAATGTAGAACTTTATGTTTCGGCCTACAGTTAATTACTCTCCCAAAGTTGTTTTAGCGTCTATTCAGTCATTTCTTCCCCCTGGGTTGGTATTTTTAAAAATTATTGGTTAAACCATTGGACATTCATTCTTGAGAACTGTTGTAGTCATTTGCACTTGTAATTTGCCTCTTTTTCTAAAATTTTATTATTACTTGATGTTCTTGTACTATTTCTTTATTCGTTTTATGATCCATGAATGTGAATACAACTGTTTTCTTAGTAAAAAAACTCATTTCTGATGTAGTCAATCTGTTTGCGTTTTGTTTTTCCAATAGTCCATATTTTAGCTGTGGCTTAGACGATTGGATTAACAAACTGAAAATTAAATTAAAAACTAGTATAGTCCCAGAGGACCGGTTTTATTTAGTTATAATAAAACAGAGACTGGGTTTGAACTACCAGATCTAAGAGTAGTATGTTGCGAAGCCTAACTTTGGATACTGTCTTGATCGGGTTATAAACATGAAAATCTGGTAGAATGGTCTTGACTTACATGTGTTCTTCTCAATAGCGGAAGAGAGGAACTACCCTAAAAACTACCATTGCCATAAATATGTAATATATAAAAACACACAGATTGAACCCTTTTAGTGTACACATTAATATTACCACACTGAATCAGTTCAAACATTTTTGAACTGTCAAGAGATTGATGGATTCATTTTTCAATGCTGGCACGAATTCTCAACAGAAAACTGATGTTAAAAACAAAGAACAACAGGACGAGAGAGTTATCAGGTATCTCAATAAGGGGTTGCAATTTTTCTTAAATCTGTAGCCATAAGAGAGAAAATACGAGAGAAAGTGGAGCAGAAATGATTATTACAGAGAAGCTACCAATAAGTAGGAACTCATATCTGAGTACAGCAAACTATCCATGTATGAGTAATGGCTAAAGACCCTGATTGAGGTAAGTAAAATGTTTGATCTTGTATAAAAAGACTGTAAATAAAATATTTTTTTGTTGAAAAGGCTGACAAACCAACTTTTATTTAAGTGTAATAGTGCAACTAATTTAAAAATTACGGCTACATTTCTAAATACCTAACAAATCAAATATAGAATGTTAAATAAATCATACATCTTTTTTAGACATTGTTTCTTTTTCTTCTTCTGTATTTGGTCACAATATGGCCGTTATAATATCCAGTTCACACACATAATTTACCATTGTTCATTGGCTTAGGCTAAAGGTAATTTGTTTTTGTAAGTAAACTATAATTGTATAATAACATTTAAATTAAATAATTCATATTTTGATAGTCATTTTAATATTCTAATCAAGGGCATAAAAACGTGTTTCTTGAAATGTTGGTGTATCTAGTAATAGATTATCTATACAAAATATTTTAAGAGACAAACTATTAATCATTAAAGGACAATCAAGTTTTCTCATCAAGTATATCCAGTTTTCATGAAAACAGACTGTTTTAAAGCATTGTAGCCAGTATAATATCACAGCTGAGTATGTGTATGTGTGTGTTTAGGTGTATGTGACCACAGAGAGCAAGTTCAACACTCTGGCGGAGCTTGTCCACCATCACTCCATGCACTCAGATGGGCTCATTACACAACTCCTCTACCCTGCGCCCAAACACAACAAGCCCACTGTGTTCGCTCTCAGTCCAGGTGAGCTTCAAATGATAGAAATACATTCAGGTTTTTACTGTGGTTAAAGATAGATCAGACCCAGAGCACATATCTAGAAAAAAATCCATGTAAAATTATATTATGTGCTAATAGTGATCATCACATCTTATACCCTCAAAATTATACTTTTATTCATGTATTATATATAAAAAAATAGCACCACGTCTAGTTACCAGTTCAAACTATAGACCTATGTAATAATTACACTAATGTTTTAAGGATAAGTAAGGTTGAATTTAGAGGAAGTGTACCTACATATGTGTAGAGGGAGAGTGGAAAACAATTTTTGGAAAAATCACCCTCATTACACCTGTTTGGGATTCAAACCCCAATCTCCCCATCATCGGTAGTCTAGTTGATTGTGAGAGTGACGTTTTAGACCATGCAGCCACCGAAGCAGATCATATTTAAAAATAAAGCTTAGGATAGAGTAAAATTCTTATTTTGTTAAACTTTAACTGAAATACATACGGTAGATTTTAACTAATTTGATATTGGCTAACTTAGTTCAAAAAATTTGAAAATTTGAACCCCACCGTCATTCCTCATGAAATTTCTTTTCAAATCCCTGGTAAAATATAACATTTGATTCAAATTTTAGAAGCAAATATTTGGATAGTAATTTTAAACTTATATCTTATTATTATTAGCACCGCGTCTTACTACCCGTTCGGGTTGTACGCACTTACGCTAATGTGTGATGGTAGGGTGGTTGTGAGATGAAATGAAGGACCTACAGTTTAACGTGGAATCCGAACCACGGTGGAGGCCTGGCATTCCCCACATGTCTTGTCAGAGGTGAAGGAAGGGTTTGGTAATCAGATAAATCTTTGCCGGGACCGAGGATCGAACCCCGGCCGCCAGCATAGAAGTTTGACACCTTACCCCTAGACCGCTAGGTCACCGTACAATATCTTGATTTTTCATGTAGCCCTATATATATTTTGTGTATGTGTTATAATATGCAGCATATTTTGAGGGTATTGATTTGTTGTGTACCTACCACCTGCCTAAATACCCATAAAAATGGTTAGTTCAAAATTTTGATATTTCGAATTTTTCTTAGATAGCTCTTGGATTTCAAATTAAAAAGGCTCTATTGTATTTAATGAACCTGCTTCTATTTTAAATCTCTACAAGTTGTTAGAAGATAGGTCTATAGAATCCTCAATGTTTAGGCTGTTGGCATCTCAATGATTCAGAAAAATTTAGATTCAACATAAAAACTTATATACAGACACACATATACATATATGAATATATATATATGTGTGTAATTCTTTTCACAGTTTGAATTACGTATTATATATCAAATTAAAAATTATATATTGAATGTATTTAATCATGAATTTGAGTATTTATATTATAAATAAAATATATTTTCAAATTTTGAATCTAAATTCTCTAAGAGCAACTATAATAATTCTTACAAGTGGCTTAACCCGACACAATAGGACAAACCAAATACCAGACCATTATACTATAAATTAACGAATCACGAATCTACAACAAACAAATTTGCCATTTAATCTCACATTTTATTTTCTCTGTCAACTAAAAGATTATTGTTAACGAAATATAAATTGAAGGGGGATAAGGAATCATGCCCATATGGGATAGTAAACCTCTTAGGCTTGTCATGTTTTCTAAGATTTTGATTCGAGATTCTTAAGTAAAATGAAGAATCAAATTCAAGAAAAGTGGATCCCTTTCTAATTGTTAGATTGTTTCCAACATATTTATTGATTTTTGCCATTTTGAGTCCTGTGGTGGTAAATGTGATGGAAAACCCCCTTCATTTTGAGGTACACTTTTCTGGTAGTTGTTTCATGTGGGCAACCCGCTACGATGTGGTCTGTTTGGGTACTGACACTGTTGCAGAGGGTCCTAGGTTCAAATCTCAGTGAGTTTGTGTGTTGTAATATTAGGTTAATATATGTTCTCCCTTCTACGTGACTAATTCTAGGCAGCTTTTTATTTCATGATTCATAACTTTTATCCAAAGTATTCTCATTTTTTCCCCATTTATTTAAGGTATTCAATGTGCATTTTCTGAACCAACTGATTATATCAGCACACAAGAATTTCTATGAGCAAGAGCGAAAGGGCCTACTATTTTTTCCGGGATAGGTATTTCAAATACCTTCCAGAGTTCTTTTACTTGCCACAATCAACTTGCAATTTTGCTTTACTTCCCCTCTGAAGAAAGTTTTGATGTGGTTTTTTATGGCTCAAGAAAAATCTGTCAGTCGACCCTGGCTGGACTTGAACCCATGGTTTCCAAAGTAAAACCACAGTATTTCATGGGTTGTGTAATTGTCATAAAACATTTCTAGGGCATGCAAGCAAGGGCCATTGTAAAGGGTACCAGAAAAAATATTAGCTATACAGAAAGGCACTATGCATTGCTAGTGATCAAATTTTAGTAAGATTTGTTCATTTTGATAGTATTAATTTATCTTCACTTTATGTTTCAAACTTATATTTTCTGTCTATATTTTTAAGACCCACTTTTTTTTTTTTCCAATATGTAATTACATACCTAATTTTAATTTCAAATAGTTCAGCTCTAGGTTTGGGAAGTGCCATGTGTCCGTTTGAACTCGCTATTGAGCTCAGTAGAAGGGTAATGTGAAGTTTAAACTTGAACCCTAATTAGGAGATAGGTCAGAAAAGATTGGGCGCATCATGTAAAGTTGGGATGTTTAAAATGGGTCACTATCTTATTAATCGTTAAGTGAAACATTAACTAACTAAAATTCTTTTGAAAAATGAAGAAAGCTTTATACGATTTCTCATTTTAATATGGCTTTTAAAATGCTGATATTAAAAAAATATCCTTCTCTCACTATTTCATTATTGCCAAAAACTACTAATCGCTTTTAACAAAAGTTGACAGAGAATGTAATTAAGTATATAAGGTTTTACTTGCTTACCAAACAATGCCCTTAAGGACTTTGCCTACATGTAATGTAATGAATGGCAAGTAAAGATATAATTCTCCATATTTACATTTTATTCAGCGGCTTTAAAGACAATAAATAACATTGAAACATAAACCATAGATTCTTAAATAATTTTAAAATACATTCTTATAATGTCACAACATTATTTTGTTGATCTTATAATAGTGGTTTATTTTATAAACATGGTTATCCTTTTAAACTGTTTACAACTCAACAATTTTTGGGTTATTCATGAAACTCTCCTGTAGATTTATGATATCTTCCTTCCAGGATGTTGATTAATTAAATTTGTGGAAGCACATGTTTATCTATAATAGGAACAAAGAAATAATCTATTTTTAACTAAAAATCTATGTCAACCAGACATAAATACTAGAGTGAGTGTGTGTACTCGTCAGCAGAAGAGGGGAGTGTTATAAGCAGATAAATAAGAGGTCCTAAAAGGTAAACTCATCATTTTCTTCCCTCTTTTTCTATTTATTACATTTGCGTTACAATCTTGGCCTCAGGACAGAAAGTAAGGGTAAATAAATAAATTTGTCTTTTAAGTGTGATAATGCTTAGAGTGGTTAGGTGCATCAAGCTAAGCTGCAACCCACAAAATAGTTTCAAATTCCCCCAAGTAGGCAATGTCGTTTAACAAGGTGAAAGGTGTTAAGGGTTTCCTAGCGGGTGCATTGGGGTAAAACCGCCAAGTACTCCAGGTTTATCTGAGTGGTGTGGTGTAATGTTTGCCAGAGCCAGACGAATGGGAGATGGACCGCACGGACATTGTGATGAGGCACAAACTTGGAGGAGGGCAGTACGGGGATGTGTACGAGGCTGTCTGGAAGAGGTACAACATGACGGTTGCCGTCAAGACGCTCAAGGTGAGAGCCGCAACAAACACTGCTCACTGAGACTGGATTCATACTCTAGAACTACCAGCTAGATAGTTGTACTCTCATTTGAGTTTCAATGATGAAAATTCTCACCAAACCTCAATTATAGAAGTAGAAAAAACTTCGACCTAAGCATATTACTGCTAAATGTATTACAATTATTCATAAGCACGCTTAAAAAAAATTGTTTTATCATTTTAAAAGCATAGACAAAAAAAATATATTTTTTTAGCATACTTTTTTAATCTCATATACTCTTATTTTACCCTGATAGGTACAGTCTAATTTTCATAAGAAGAACATGTCTGAAATCTAGAAAAGCTAATAGATCTAATTTCAAATATTCATACATCAAGTCATATAATATACTGTTGTCATTTTTGAAATATATGATCATTGCCAATAAAATAACACATCATCATCATCATCATCATCATCATCATCATCATCATCATGTACAGTTTCCAGCCACTGGCATGGTCTGTCTTGAACATAAGCCTCTCCATTTACTCCTGTCCTCACAACCCTTTTGTTCCTCGACGCCGGCACGATCTACTCCACTTTTTTCCAAACTTCTCCCTACTCCCTTCGACCACCTGTTCTTATGTCTTCCTTTTGGCCTTCTGCCCACCACCTCCATTTCAAGCATCCTCCTTGGAATCCTCCCATACTCCATCCTCTTCACATGTACATACTACTCCAATCTCACCTTCTCTATTCTATCCTGCAGGGGTTCCTCCTTCAGTCTCTCACCCTTTCATTTCTCATCCTGTTCATTCTTGTCACTCCTAGTCTAATCCTCAGAAATTTCAGCTTGAATGCTTGTATCATACTCTTATCTCTTTCCTTTACTAGCCAGATGTCTGATGCATACTGCGATAGAGGAACATAATAATTTTTAGAAGTATCCTCAATACCAGTTTTTTTCTTAGCACTGTGTCTCATTACCAATTCAGGGTGTATGCATATGTATTAAATACACTTACAGTTCAGGGATGAATGAGGTTGAACATAGAGTAACTGTACCTGCATTTGTGTGAGGGGAGAGTAGAAAATCATTAAAGAAAGTCACTCCAGTTACGCCAAACCAGGATCCGAACTTTGATCTCCCCATCATAGACAGTCCACATTATTGCTAGAGTAACACCTTTAACCAGTGTTCTGCAAACCTTTTAAGGTAACAGTATACTTAACAATTCTTAATTTTTTGCGGCACACTGTTTTGTTTTGGGTATGCACCACGGCAGAAGAAATTTTACCACGCACCCAGTCCAACAACTGTGCTATAAATAAGAATTATGAAATTATATTAACTTCTTCTTGAAATAAGTTCAAATTCAAGATTAATGGTTATAGTTATTTTTCTGTTCCTGTTTCTTTAACATTTGGAAACATTTTGTTCAACCCATTAGTAATTTGATTAAACCATACCTCCAACTTTGTGTGCAAACTTTTGATTTTGTCAGATGTATTTAAATTATTAGTAAGTACAAGTAAAAAATAAATGGGGATCACGCACAACTGCTGCTTCTACCAACTTTTTTCTTGATAATATTGAACAGTGATGTGTGGCACTCAGGGCTGTGGACGTACGGTAAACTTAATTCACCATCATAGCACACCGTTTGCTGAACACTGCCTTAGACTGTTGGAGTACCGAAGTGGGTACTAGTTTTATTAATGATTGAATCTAATAGCTATGAGTCAGAATAATTGAATATAGGGAACACCTCAAATAGCCTGAAGAGTTGAGAAAAACCATAGTAAAACCACCCTCAATAAACAAGGCCACAGTCAGTTCACAGCAACCAAGTGCAACGCAATCTTCGCACCTTATACTGTTTGACCATCAGTGTGGGGTTAGCAACACTGTTGAAATGTGTTCACTATTTCCTCTTCTCATGTCATAAGCCCTGTGGTTTGTCTTCCTATCTGTCCCTATCAATCTTATTTAATTGCTTTCACGTGCACACACCGTATTTTCAATTTCGTCAAGTTTGTTTCATAATGTGTTCTTAAGGGAGTAATGCTAATCTGTCTATTCTCTGTTTCAGGAGGACACAATGGCACTGAAAGATTTTTTGGAAGAGGCAGCCATCATGAAAACAATGAAACATCCCAACCTGGTCCAATTACTAGGTACATTCTTCATTTTACTTGAGATCACTTATTTTACCCAAACTCCTTACTTTTCCATAGTATTTTACCACCTATCCGGGCTATCGTCATTTTAGTTACAATAATAGTTGAGGAATGAGAAAGGTAGAATTTTTAAGTAAATGTACCTGAATCTGTAAAATTCACCCTCAGTACACCTGGCCAAGATTCAAACCCTTAATTACAAGTCAACAGACTAGAAGAGCTTGATGCTCAGTCCACTTGGCCACCACTGTGGGTCTCATAAAGTTTTTTATTTCATTTATTTGAGGTATTTAAAGTGCACTTTATAAACTGACTGATAACACGAGAATTTCTATGAGTGATTGTAAAAGAACTTCCTAATATTGATGGAAAGGTATTTTACATACAATCTAGGGTTCTTTTACATGTCACAATTGACATGGGGTCGGCAGCTTTACTTCCCCTTTGAAGAAAGTTGTGTTACGAATTTGTATTGCTGAAGAGAATTTGTTAACCCCGGCTGGTTTTGTACCCACTAACATCGGGTCCTTAGACGAGCACTTTACCCCAAGACCCCTGAGCTTGACCTCATAAAGCTAAATTTTAGTATATTATCTAGGAAAAACATAAAATGATATGGATAATTATATGACAATATAGCTAAGAGTTGAATTTTTACTGGAATGGCTTTATCTAAAGGATAGAAATGCTTTTTTTTTAATCATTGTGTCTTACTACTTGCTCATATTATACACAATATATAATTACTCTAATGGAATAATGATTAGGAAGGAAGTATTTTAGAGGTTCTTTACAAGCATTTGCATGAAAGTAAAGTGTGAAACTATCTAAGAAAAACCACCTTCAGTAGAGCTAAAACAGGATTTAAACTCCTATCTCCTTGTCATAACAGGCTAGCTAGTCTAATACGAAAGTGTTACTTAGACAATTCAGCCACTAAATTGGTCCTGGAAAAGTTACTAGATCTACTTTCATGTATTCATACTTACAAGGCCATGTTGTTTGTATCTGTCACTTTTTATAGATACCAGTACAAATAAAATAACATCAATAAAATATAAATATATATTTATCCCTTTTGGTCTTCAAAAAAAGTTTGTATTTTATTTAAGGCCCTTCATAATAAAACCAGTAGTAAATATTTTTGTTCCTCAATGTATAATCAGGAAGAATGTGTCTTTTGACAGGGGTATGCACGCGAGAGCCGCCTTTTTACATCATCACGGAATTCATGAGCCAGGGCAATTTATTGGACTATCTACGCAATGGCAGCAAGGATCAGATCAACGCTGTGGTACTCATGTACATCGCTACTCAGATCGCTAGCGGCATGAGCTACCTGGAGAGTCGCAGCTTCATCCACAGGTATTAACATTTGTTATCAATGATTGACGCTAGCAGATATTAATTTAAATAGATTTTGTAAAAATAATGCCTGGACATGAGATTCAAACCCATTTTATGTGTGTGTACACTTGGACAATGTATTGCTAACTACTTATCGCGGAGGGTGTCTCAGAGCAGGAGCTCCCAAACATTTTAGATCTAAGGATAACTTGAACCAGAAAAAATACATGCTGGAGCCCTCATAAAAATGCTGACACTAAAATTATGAACATTCAATAGCGACAGTTAAATTTGACAAGTATAAAACAAATTAAAAACATCATAAGGTCTGGGTGCGCCTTTGGCAAATATCTTTCATTCACAGATGAAAAAATTGGCAATCCTAGTTATTGAAACTATTTTAAAGCATGATAACTAAATAAATAACATGGTAAATTTGCCTCACGAAGCCTGAGATTGCTATGGATGATCCCAAGAGTTCCGCGAAGCATGGGTTTGAAAAATGCTTCCCATTACAGTGGTACTCAACCTGAGGTACCCAAAGACATTTGGGGGTGGGGAGTGGGCATGGGGGGAGTATGTAAAATGTAATGTACCTATATAGAATACAGTTATCTTTATTTTGGATGTAGTTTGTAGTTTATTTGATATATTTTTATTATATATTAGAGAATATGTATAAGCTGGCTTATGCACCTATGCGGTTACAAACTTGAAGAGAAATTATATCTGTGGGGTACACAAACAAATAGATGGTACAACACAATCACACAAACTTTCTCATGTTGTATATTATAGCTCCAAAGAAAATGTTCAAAAATAGGTT
The DNA here is from genome assembly GCA_901482245.1 of Timema douglasi. NCBI lineage: Eukaryota > Metazoa > Arthropoda > Insecta > Phasmatodea > Timematidae > Timema > Timema douglasi. The sequence goes on along the minus strand of CABEEJ010000245.1, from coordinate 302,909 downwards.
TTTAGTAAACTACCCTTTAATAAGTGTAAGCCATAAAAACAAACACATCATCTTGTTAATCACAATAATCACTCTTTATATATACATTTTAAACCAACTTGTTAAACTATATTTAACAAAACTAAAAAAAAAAAAAAAA
>CABEEJ010000245.1:237434-302211 GCA_901482245.1 Timema douglasi | reverse complement strand
CTCCACCGTGGTTCGGATTCCACGTTAAACTGTAGGTCCTCCATTTCATTTCACAATCACCCTACCATTACACATTAGCGTAAGTGCGTATAACCCGAACGGGTAGTAAGACGCGGTGCTAATAATAATAATAATAATAATAATTATAACAAGTTATAATATCTTATGATGACATATATAATACAATCATTGAAGTTTTAACAAACATCTAAAGTTTTAATTATATTAAAATATTAAAAATTGTGAACTTTTGAGTCAAATTACATTAAAACAGTGATATGAAAGATAATGTAAACATGCATATATTAATTGTCTTGTGTTGAATTGGGAATTAAATAAAATTATTTATAAAATAAAGATTTTTATAAAGAAATTAAAAAAATTACTTAAAAAATTGAATTCTTTCCTTAACTGTAGTCCCCTGTTCTTTGTATATCTCTGCAATCCCTGCAACGTATTGAGCTTCTACATTTTTTCGATGCAGCAACGGCATCATCAAGTCAGAGTTAAAATATGTGTGGTTGAGTGTTCCAAGTTGTTTGAGAGACTTGGAACACTCACCCACACAACTCATAAATGATTTTTTAGCCCAAAAATAATTATACACTGTTATTTGTCATGTCACACAAGCCCGTGATACCCAATTGGAACTAAATTACTAGATCATTTGTAAAACATTTCAAGTTTTTGAAAAATCAGTCGTCAGTAAACTACTCCTTCAAAAAAACGTTTGCTCACAAACCAATTATTTAATACTATTTTTCATGTCAAACAAATCCTAGATGTGCATTTTAAGCAAAATCCCTAAAGCCCTTTTGGAAAAATTTGGAACTAAAAAAAAATACTTGTAAGTAAACTACCCTTAAGTGAAGGGCTAGAGTAAAAAATAAAAATAAAACATTTTGCTGTACAACCGTATTAAATCTAAATATTTAGTTTAACAAAATCTGTCAAACTGTTTTGGATTCATCATCAGGGACAGACGGAGAGAATTGTAAAATCCACTTTTTTGGGTTCGTGTTCACATAAAACTCAAAATGTTGTCATAATCTTGAGATTGATTTTTTCATGACCATAATACTTTCTTTTGATATGAGAGAGTAAAAAGAATTCATCATTTCATAAAGTTATTATAAAGACATATAATAATAAAGTAAATAAATTTTCATGTTCTAACACTATATTAGAGTTATTTAATAAACTTGGTATTTAATTTTTCTTTTTTAACTAGTTGGATTATAAAAATATTCTTTAGACACTAAAAGACTAGGGGAGTAGGCTTATCCTCCTCCACACAATGTTTCTCTCTCTTTTTTTAAAATATAATTTCAAGTTTTTTACAATATAGCTGTAATCTTGTTCTGAAATGTGTGTAACACAAGTACAAATACTGGCACTCAGGATTAGACTAATGTACCCTAGATCGTCATCATGCACTCCATCCACTTATTAAATTTCAACTGCATTGAGGGTCTCTCGAAGGTGTTAGCCAGTGAATAAAGTGCAAACATTGTTCACACCAGTTAAGGTCAAATTTAAATTTAATACTAGACACATACATATTATTCTAATACTTCTACTTTTAGCACACCACAATAATTTTATTGATCTTATATAATTATTTCCTCTCTTGTGTCATCCTAAATGTCTCTGGCTTCACAATAATATGCTAGGTGTTTCTGTTATTTCACTATCAATGTTTCCAATAATACTATTATTGTATAAAAAACACAATTATTTTTGGTTCTAAGCAAATAATTTAAACAATTAATATTGAAAATGTTTTTTCAAAATCAATTTATGGTTAGTTAGTTTTAGCACCGCGTCTCACTACCCGTTCGGGTTATACACACTTACGCTAATGTGTAATGGTAGGGTGATTGTGAGATGAAATGGAGGACCTACAGTTTAACGTGGAATCCGAACCACGGTGGAGGCCTGACATTCCCCACATTTACAAGATGTCTTGTCAGAGGTGAAGGAAGGGTTTGGTAATCAGATAAATCTTTGCCGGGACCGAGGATTGAACCCCGGCCGCCAGCATAGAAGTCTGACACCTTACCCCTAGACCGCCAGGTCACCCAATTTATGGTAAAGTGTGAGAATGGTGTGATTCTGAAGATACTTTTTTTTCCCTTCTACAACTTGAGTAGTACTGCACACACAAGCCTACATTCTTAGATGAGACATGAAGATGTTCACATATTAATTATTGTGTATTTGTGTATTAGGGACTTGGCGGCTCGCAACTGTCTGGTTGGGGAAAATCACCTGGTAAAGGTGGCAGACTTTGGGCTGGCACGGCTCATGAGGGACGATACTTACACGGCCCACGCCGGCGCCAAGTTTCCCATCAAGTGGACAGCGCCAGAAGGACTAGCATACAACAAGTTCTCGACTAAGGTACGAATGGGGATATAACTGGTCCCACGAAGGTACATTTACTAGCTTTGGGTTAAGTAAGACCATTCAAATAAGTTTTGGAACAAATGGGATCAAATAAACAGTAACATGAGCTAAAAAAAAATTGTCTATTGACAGTGATTTAAGCTATTTGAAGAATTTTACTGTGGGCTTATACCACTTCCTTGTAAACAATATATTTATTTGCTACTCTAGTTGAGTAAGGATGTCCTGAACGGTCTAAGAAGTCACTCTCATGTTAGACTGGCTCGCTGGTGTAGAGGATATCAAGGTCCATATCTCGGTTGGTTCTACTGAGGGTGGTTTTCCTTAATCGGTTTCCCATTCTCCTTCCACGCAAATGCGGGTAAGTTTCCTTTAAACTGCTTCCTTCCTCATCTATACCCCAGTAATCATTATCATGTATGTGTATAACATGAACAGGTAGTAAGACATGATGATACAAAAAAGTAAGAATGAGGAAATAGGAATTTGAAAGAAAATACACTTTCATTTGCATGGAAAAAGATATAAAACCAATTATCAAAGATCACCCTCACTACACTGTAATGATATTGGTTTGGATTACTATAAATTATGTAAAAAGTCATGGCTGAAGGTAATTTTTCTTTAAAATAATGTAGGTAGAGTAACCTTTTAATATTCATTCATGAACAAACATGAGCTTCTCAAAAACAATGTCAAAAGGATCTCACCAATTAAATATATTTTTTATACCATCTTTCCTTTTAAAAGAATAACTGCGTCAATTCTTGTTAAAAGGAACAACTTCATAGTATTTGGCAAAGGACGCCATTTCTCTATACCAATAAGAAGCTAACCTTCACAAAACCTGTCGCCAGGACTCTTTCTATTAGTTAGATTTTACATTGTTGACCAGGGGAGAAAAATGCAAGCGGTATGTCATATATAAACCATTGTGCGTATGTTTAAGGCATCTCCGGGATCCAAACATCTACACCGAGATCTCGCTCACGCACGAGTCAGTCACAATCTAACACATTATAAAATAAGTCACATCAATATCACAAGTGTGCATTGATATAAAACATTTCTTTGAAATATGTACAAGTAACTAACAGGTGTAATTTAAATAAACCGTGTGTGAAATAACAGCCATCAACAGTTTTCTTTCTTCAATTTTATTAACATACCTATTTAATTAGTGCTCGAACACGGAGCTATAGACAACTGGTTAAACAGTATCTTTTTCGTACAGTGATGATAGGCGCTCGATCACGGAGCTTTAGACAACCTATAAATCATACCAGCATTCTTATATCAAGGAATTAATCCGCAGTGTTTCAATCGACGCCCAAAGTGGGGTGATTTATTCCATAGTGTTACAATTGATACCCAAAGAGCGGCGCGATGATTCCATAGTATTACAACACCTTAGAGGGATTTAAACCTTGATCTCTCCATCACCTTGCACCAGACTAAAGGAGCTTGATATTTAGACCACGTTCTCACATCAGTGAGGGCTATGGCATAATTTTACTTTAACTAGGCATACTACTAAACTATTATCTTACATAAATTTTATATAACTGTATGTTTGTGATATAAAAATTAAGAGTTGACTTGAAATCACTATTTTATGAATCCGAATCTTGAACAAACTTATAAAGGAAGAATAAATATAATATAATAATAGAAAATACAAATCATAACTAAATGTCAACATTCTTTCTTATGACCCATCCATTATAACGTTAATACATTCAGTTAAGTGTTAAATTACTAGTCTGGGGCCTGGTTGTTAGCCTCATCCTATAAAATAATTGTTTCTGAACCACCAAAATCCAATAATAAACTTCTTAAACAAATTTCACTTGAAAGAAAGAAGCATTTTTTTTTAGGATTTGATTTCTTAATCCGGGATTTTTTCGAATCCTTGAATCTCAAATATCCTCAAGGATTTGGAGGTCGCATTCCTCATAAAAATGATTAATTCAAAATAGAATATTGATCTTTATTAAATTATTGTGTATAGCAAGTGTTATTTTTTCTGTGAAATGTTGGCGCTAATTCTATTTTTTTATTTTATTTTCCTCTTCCAGTCTGATGTGTGGGCATTTGGTATCCTTCTGTGGGAAATCGCAACATATGGAATGTCTCCTTATCCTGGGGTTGATCTCACGGATGTCTACCATATGTTGGAAAAGGGATACAGGTGTGTGCTAGCAACTAAGGTTAAATTATATAGTGCTATAACAAGCTCCTGGATTTAATCCATATAGTGGTTTGTGAATACGTACTCGAAAAATTGAGTTTATTTTAGTAGTTGTTTGAACATTTTAATTACTCAAGATTTTCGATTTTATTGTAAAAATTTCATTTTAAGAAAGATGGAAAGAAAATAAGAGGGCATATTTAAGAGTAATAGCTGTAACTTGCAGTGTTGAAAGATAACAGGTTGCCATATGGATACATAATTGAAAATAATAAAATATGCTATAAATAAAAAATATAGGGTTTTACAAACTTGAAAAGTTCGACTTTGCTTTGAATATTCATTCACTCCGACTTCGATTCGAGAGAAAAATTCCAGATTGAACAATTATGAAGCTTTGCCAAAAAAAAATATTTAAAGTTAAAAACACATTGTTTATTTATGTTTATTTAAAAAAAAATTGTATTACCTTTTGTGTTAGTAACTTAATATATTATTTTAAGATGAAATATATTAATTACTTTTGGAATAGGCCCTATAGCATTTTGCAAATAATATTTTGTACCTAAATTTACATAGTTATGCTAACTATGATATTTTTATCCAACATTAAATATTTTTTAAATATTTAAACTCTGATTCAGCTTCAGGAATATCTTATATTATTCGATTTGACTTTGTTTCAAATTGAAAAAAAATTAACTACACTCCTAAAAAATAAATACATATAACAAAGTAAGTGTTTAAACCAGGTTCTGGTTTTGATTTGTTTACCCACTGATGAGCAAGTTCTCATTGTCTGGGCCGATGGTTGTTAAAGTTATTAGGTGATTATTTGTTTTTATGTTTACAAAAAAATGTGTTTACAATTTGAATTACAAATAACTTAAATGAGAATGTAAACTTCCCAATACATCTATTTGTAGAGTTGATTCTTGTTCTAACAAGTAATATTCCTGCGTACTAACAATGGGGCCAACTTATCTTGTAACATTCTTATGAGAATATAATTGTGTCCCACCTGTTTTAAGAATGGAGTGTCCACCAGGCTGCCCCCCCAAGATATATGAGCTGATGCGTCAATGTTGGCAGTGGGTCCCTGGGGAACGCCCCAGTTTCCAGGAGATCCACCATTCCCTGGAGAACATGTTTCAGGAGTCCAGCATCACTGAAGGTAGGTCTTGTTGACATGTTTACTAATACTACTACTTCCGGTTCTCTCAGTATCGCCTTCACAATAATATAAGCTCTTAACTTACCATGTTCACCCGAGAATGAGCAGCCCCTTAAAAATACAACCGCTTTGACAGAAAAATATACAGTGAAGATGAATAGAAACATATAAAAGGAACAAACACAATATGGCTTTTACAATTAAATGAAGAACACAGTTCACACTTTACATTGCTGCCATTGGTTTCCTCTTTTAGGAAATGGCGTTGACCATTTCACACTACCTACTGATGAGTTTAGATAGAATGAAACATAAGTTGGGGGGGATTGGCCGTAATGATTGATTTTATTCAAGAGGCAGCCATTACCTCTTTGTCCAATCACACCGATGCAATGTGCGAATTGTGTTCTTAATTTCATTGTAAAAGCCATATTGTGTTCGTTCCTTTTTATGTTTCTATCCACCTTTCCTTTCTTCCAAATATAATACAATTACCTGATAAGGCAAAAATAGTTTTCCCTTTTGAGAGATTTGACAGAAAAATAAATTATTAATGTTTGAAAATAAATCATCATCATCATCGTGATCAGTTTCCAGTCACAGGTCGGGTCTGTTTGGAACGTATCCCTCTCCACCACCTCTCCTCCTTCACCATGACCCAGGCTTCTCCTCTCTCCTCCACACCTCTACATACTCTCTTCAGCCTGCACCTTAGCTATACTCTTGGCCTCCCACCCCCCACTTCAATATCCAACATCATCTTTGATATCGTATTATCAAGATTTTTAGATTTATATTGTAATCTGCCGATTTTTTCCCTATATTATCGGCCACATCTAAGATTTCATACTTAGTTCATCAAAGGTAAATTTGTTAAATATTATTTAAGGATACAACTATAGGCCACATTAAGGTCTCATAAAAACTTACATTTATTACTGTTTCCAGCCTCTGGCCTAGGTCAGTTTTTTATTCAATACTGTGAAAGGGTAAACCCTAATTTCACTAATGATAGATTTTTTGGCCATGCCGGGAATCGAACCCGTAACTCTTAACTTAGTAGACAGATACGCTACCAACTGAGCTAAGGTGTCAGAATTTTATCGGTATTGATAATATCTATAATAATAAAAAAGTGACAGCTGTATATTGCCTGACTTGATGTATGAAAACATGAAAGTGGATCTTAAATTTTTGTAGCTATCAGATAAGGCTACTCATATTAAAATTTAACTGTATTTTCATTATCTTTGAGTTAAGTTTTCTTGGTAATAAATGTTTATGGAAAATTGTTTAGGGGATTTGGTGAAATTAATCAAGTTATTAACTATTTACTATAACTATTATTACCTATGCATTCTCTAATTGGCATAATATATTTAAGAGCTTATTTTCTATAAAAATTAAACTACAGCTCTTTAGATCTAGTGCTTTCATTAAATTTTATGTTATTTTTATCTTGATTGTCAGGGAATGATAACAAAGTTTGGGTGTTGTGTATGACAGAGGTGGAGAAACAGCTCCAGGGAAGCGGAACTCCTCAATTGTCCTATAAGAAACCTCACGCGGGCAGTACGGGTAACATCCATGGCTTGGTAGTGATGTCAGAGCAGGCAGCCGCAGCAGGTCTTGTGTCAGGTTGCTACTCTTGTCTAGTTCTTAGTCATAAGTGTTTAGAAATTATTCATTAGTTATTTTATATTATTATTATTATTATTATTATTATTAACACCACGTCTTACTACCCGTTCAGGTTATACGCATATACTATCATTAACAATGCCACACTCGATTACTCATGACCCTAGATTTTTACTGAAAGTTGTGTGTGGATATTTGAAGTTTTATACTTGGCTTTGGTACAAATATCAGCTTCGACTTAGCTTTAAAAAAAATCTATCTTTAACAATTATAAAACTTTGCCAATAAAAATATTGATGGCTAAAATATTAAATTCATAGTCAATTATTGCCATTCTGAAATACTATATACATTACAAATCAATGAAATTATTATTCATATACCCGCCTCGGTGGCGTAGTTGGCTAACGCACTAGTCGTGTTGAGCTCGACTGCTGAGGACGGGAAGATTGAGGTTCGAATCTCGGTCGGGTGAACTGTGGGAGGTTTTTCCTAAATGGTTTTCCACTTTCCCTCCACACAAATGCGGGTTCACTTCCTCTATTTCAACCTTCCCAATTCCTAATCCATTAGCGTAATTATTACTTAAAGCGTATAACCCTAACGGGTAGTAAGACGCGGTGCTAAATAATAATAATAATTATTATTATTATTATTATTATTATTATTATTATTATTATTATTATTATTATTATTATTATTATTATTATTATTATTATTATTATTCATATAATAAAGATCTAAAGCAGGAGACTGTGTCCGGTTGATCTCGCAGCAATTTTCAGCCGATGGATAAGAAATCTAGGCCCTACATTGTCACTCATTTTAAGTCGATCTTTAAGTCTTCCAAACTCACAAATATATCAAGTACTTTCAAATAAGATTCTTTCGTGACCAAAATAACCTTGATCGATTATAATTTGAAATGTTATAAGAAAATTAAATAGCTTAATATGAAAATATACATTTTATTCATTCCAATTTATTTATTTTTTAGAATAAGGGGAGACATGAGTATCTGAGGAAGGTTGATTTTAGGGTATAGATTTAAGATGTATTGACAGAAAAAAAATTGAGTGTAGAAACTACAAGTGATCGTGGGACTTTTGATAAGTTTATAAGTCAATCGAGGCCCAAAATAGGTTGTTGACCCCTGGTCTAAAGTAATTCAATTGTAAGTTGTGATAACTTGATTTATCAGAATAAAATGAAACATTTGTTTAATAAAACATTTTCCAAGTAATTTTGGTATATAAAGTTGTATACAATTTTTTCCAGTATTAAACCACTACTAAAATATATATATATTTGAGCCTCGGTTCAGTTTGGAGAATATCCCATAGAGTTCACTTCAAATTTAGAAATTAGACCTCGCACACTCCTACTTTCTGATATTGAAAGAATCACAATTTTTTATAGTACCTTGATTACTAGCTCTCATATCCCAGTAAATATTAATAATACTAACAATAATACAACAAACAAAAACAATAACAAAAAGTCTGAACTACTTCAATCTGTAGGTCAGTTTTTGCTGTAAGATTATCCAGTACCATAATGTACCATAGCCCGGGGGTTGCCTAAATGTACTAATTCAGCATCCTTTTCATGGAGGCTCTTTCCATGACCCTTTAAGGTAAGATGATGATGAATTAACCAAACCCTGGTACCAGCTGGGAATCGAACCTGGGACATCTAGGTCAGCAACCAGGGGCTGTGTCCACTATACCTCAAGGCTGGTTGTCCTAAGTAAATGAAAGTTTTGTCTTTTAAATTACACAACAATATTCATGATTGGGTAATTTTTCATCGAGGCCATTATTAGTTATTTTTTTCATTTCACTTTAGTACTGGAAAACTATAAAATATCCTTAACATGACCTGTGTGTTCTGGTGATCTTGTGCGGATCAAGATTTTGACTTTTGTTTGAAGAATATTTTTTTTATTATCTATACTTTTTAGGTTGTTTTCAACCACATTACAGAACAGTATGAAAAATAAGAGCTACGAGTGGGTTTGTCCCTATCTAGGTCTAACCTAACTCTCCTGTCAAGTTAGCTTCCTTCATTATTACTTGTAGACATGTTTTTATAATTTTTTATTCACCATATTAAATGGCTTTCAAAATACTTTTAAAGTTCATTGTAACATTTTTTTAGTGTATTGTACACACAAAAAATAAAACCACATGGAATCTTAACCAACCATTGATCTTTTATTTGCTAATAGTGGTAATTTATTTTAATTCTAGTCATGATAAAAAATATCTCAACGAAACACATTTTTGTTTCCTAACAGGCTTTATTGTTATTTGCTTCTTTTTTTTACTGAAATTGTTAGAAAAAATAGTATCAACTGCACTATTAAAATTGTATTTTAATCATGCTAAACTAAGCAAAGTTTTCAGTCCAGAAAATATATTTCCCTAAACCGAACACCATTTGTAAACAAGAAGTAAAAATATTGTTTGAAATGGCTAGTAATATGGCATTCATATTGTGACAAAAGACTTATTATTTCATATGTTTCTATACACCTTTCCTATATCTTCATCCAATATAATAAATTTAAGAATAGGTAATTTGTCATTAATTTTTCTAACCATACCACTTAAGTTTTGAGAGGATTTCTTAAACCATTTTTGGCCAAATTAAATATTTTATTTATCAGCTTCAAGTACTGAAATACAAATTTTTATATAGTGAAATTCGTGATTTTATTTATCACAAATTAGGGTCTTTATGTATAAATAAATGAGAAAAATCTATGTGAGCCTAGACACATTAAGAATATTTGAAATTGTAAATACTTAGGAATCAAAAAATTGCTGTAAAATTATAAGAATTAGAACCAAGATACACAGGAATAATTATATCTCTAGATATTATACATTGAAGGAGGGATGGGGGAAAAGGATAGGAACACACACACACACACACAGTAGGAATTTCCACAATGAAACAGGAACACAGTTTACGCTTTACACTTTTGTCACTGGACTATTTGATGTTGCAGATGGAGCTATGAGCAAGATGAGCACATTCATGGGTGGTCCTTCGATCACCAGTAAGAGTAGTCTGGTTCAAATGCGACGGCCCACCAACAGAAAGGGCAAACAAGCTCCTGTTCCACCAAAACGCACCAGGTATGGACCTATACCTTACACCTGTGTCTTCCCTGAAGATTGTGTTGTAGCCGTTCCTTTGCCAAGACACAACAGGTAGATTATATTAAAGTGCACATTATCACTTTTAATTATCTATACATCTACTTTTAATTATCTATACATCTAGTGCTGTAGTTGGTTCAAAACTCACAGGAACAACGTTCTTTGAATATGAAAATTTGGCAAAGAAAAATCAGCTTGGTTTGTAAATTCATAATTGAAAATCGATTTGAACGTTGTCATGCCACTTTGGTAATATAAAGTGATCATATTAATGCTGGCACTTTGTGATAAAGTGCATTTTGTTTTCAACTTCTGTACTTCCTAACTATGAAATTGTATCTTTGCTGAGCTGACAATAATTCTTCATATAAACACATGTGTTTAACCTCTTAGGGAGGCTATGTTTGTTATGTTTGAAATTTTAGCTACAATTTAGTACCTTTATATATTTTTGATATTTTTCCCCAACTACAGCATTGAATTTACATAATTTTTATTCCTAATTAAAATACATTATGTATTTGTTAAAGTTTCAAAACTTTTTTTTTTTTACTTTATAGTTAGATATTTAATGTGCAAAGTATAAAAATGATTTAAATGCAAACTATTTGTAAAACGTATTTAAATTGTCATTCAGCAAAATCATCATCGACTGTTTTAATTAAGCCTGTGGCCGGGTCACTTTAGTAAAATGCCTCCATCTTTCTCTTTCCTTCCACCACTCTTTCTTCTTTATTTTCTTCCATTCTTCTTCCCCTCTCACTCACACGTTTACGGTTCTTAGCTCCTCCCATCTTTTTATTGAGATCCCTTGCGGTCCTTTCTCCTAAATACTTCATCTCCATCATTCTCCTTGGGATCTTTTTCTTTTCCATCCTCATTACATGTCCACCCTTGCTTCCTCTAGTATCTCGTATACTCTATGTTCTCCAACTCTTGCTCAAACATCTCTATTCCTCATCCTCTTTCTCCTTGTGACAGCTACCATGCTCCCCACCAACCTCATTCCCATGTCCCCCATTATGTAATTGTATTAAATTGTGATCTAATGTGTTATAATGTAAATCAAGTTGGGCATTAATATTGAGACCCATTTCGGCGGCTGCATGGTTTATGCCACTACTCTTGCAATAAATTAGACTGCTGGATATAAGATCAAGGTTCAATCCAGTTGGGTGAACTGAGGGTGGCTTTCTTTACGTAGTTTCCTACTTTCTCTCTCCACAAATGCAGGTACACTTCCTCCAAATTCATCTGCCATAATCACTAATACATTAGTATAATTAGTACATAGGTGTATAACCTAAATGGGTAGTAAGATGTGATACAAAAAAATTGAGTGTTTCAGTTTTAACATATTGATACTGACAGCTCGTAGTCTCCTCTCTTCTTGCAGTTCATTCCGCGACAGTCATTACGGGGAGCAGGACACGACAGCCATTGACCTGCAAGACGACGCCTCCACCGATCTAAATGGTATTGATAAGATTTTTGAAGGTACCCGTCCCCCTCCTTTATCTTTGTTCGTTTCCATGACTGCTTGATGCATGGCTGTTGTGGTGGCAAGCCTGCCTGTGCGCCCATTACAAGTACTGCCGCTATTCAAACCTATATTTATAGAACTAAAAAAAAATCATAAATTGAAGTATTTGAATATAAAGTAGGCTATATACAAAATAAACAATCATTAAGGTTTTATTAGATATCAGCATGATGAGTATTTATTAATAGTTCAAGATTAGGTCAAGATTGTCTTCATTAGTCTTTATTAATATTTTTCTCAGTTTGGTTCATTTATAATTTTCTAGTTCAGTATGTAGAGTTTTTTTTTATATCTGCTAACTTTATTTAAAATGACAAATCTTAGTTTTTCTTCTTGATAAAGTATTGGCATGAAAGTTGAATAGTAGAACAAGGCTTGAAATTTTCTCATAAAAACCTCAGTTTTACTGGATAGCATAAAAACACAGATCATCGAATAAAGTAGAGATGTGAGAAGCTTCGAGCAATTTCTGGCTTCAACAGTTATGAAACTTAACCAAAATGGTCCATTATTGCCATTCTAAGCTCTTATTTACAGTACTAAACAATATTCATATGGAAAATTTTTGAAGTAATTGAATTGTAGGTTAAAGCTAACTTGATTTATCAGAATACAACTAATTACAAACATTTGGGAATGGACTTTGAATCGGCATCAAGAATATTTCATATGGTAGATTCGAGTTTGCTTCAAAATGTAAAAGTGGACTTGCCCACCCCTAGTCAATAAAGTAATTTGATTCACAGTTTGAAACTTAATCACAACAACTGAAATGAAGAAAACTCTATTGTTCAAACTCCTAACTAGGTTTTATCAATGTTAAATAGAAGCTCAGAGTCGAACTGGTTTATTTTATAGGTTTTAAGTTCAGCAAATTCTGCAAACTCGAGCTTGTTGTATAAGGCTATTTCTGTGAAGTGCTGTGCTTCTTAGTCTGGATGGGATTAGGAGTAAATATTTAACAATAAACAACCCTTCACTTCCCTTCCTATCTGGAGTGCTGACCTTGACAATACACCCCAGAGAAAGACAAGTATATCCCTACTGTCAAAGAAATAAGTTAAATAAGTATTTTTAAGATGTACAGAGTACACTTTGCTCTGAGGTGTTCTTGATTTAGTCCAGCACTAAGTTATTTGTGTTATACCAGAAAAGGAGATGTGTTTCTATTTCTTCTTTATCTCTGTATCCTACCCTCCTCCATTCTGCAACCAGTTTGCTCGTGCTGACCTTGACACCATTCCAATAGTGGATGTCTGTAAACTATGTAAATTGGGTAAACTATGTAAATATTAAGTTTAAAGTAAGGAGTGATTATAATGAAAGTTAAGACTTAGATAAGTTGATCTAGAAAATTATAAAATTAATTTATAACCAAGCAGTTAATAAAATGGTTAAATGTATTATGTATTATATTTGGAAGAAGGTACAGGAAAGGTGGATAGAAACATATAAAAGGGGGACAAACACAATATGGCCTTTACAATGAAAAGAAGAACACAGTTCACACTTTACACTGCTGCCAATGGACAAAGAGGTAATGGATGTCTCTTAAAGAAAATTGATCGTCACCGCCCAATCCCCCGACCTAGGTTTCATTCTATCGGAACTCATCAGGGAGGAGTGTGAAACGCGCAACGCAACTTCCTAAAAGAGAAAACCAAAAAACACAAAAGAGGAGAAAAAGTAAAATGGTAAAGAATAATAGAACACATAGATAGGAACAAATAAAAGGTATAACAAAAAGGACAAACACAGGAAAAGGACATGGATGCGAATATATAATGATATAACTCTATAAGGAAAACCTCTTTTCGCTTTATGAGGTAATTGTATTATATTTGGAAGAAGGTACAGGAAAGGTGGATAGAAACATAAAAGGGGGACGAACACAATATAGCTTTTATAATGAAAAGAAGAACACAGTTCACACTTTACACTGCTGTCAATGGACAAAAAAGGTAATGGTTGCCTCTTAAATAAAATTGATCGTCACCGCCCAATCCCTCGACCCAGGCCATATTGTGTTTGTCCCCCTTTTATATGAAAGTAAGTTGAGGAAGATCAGGTGTTGGTCTACCAGTTTTAACACACTCACTTTTAAAAGCAAAGTCTTGAAAAGTTAAAATAGACTTCACTAATAATTTACTAACTACATATTCCTTGTTACCCACATATTGAAAATATAAAAATTAACACCTTAATAAAACAAATTATGACCCGTACAAGACCTGCCAGTAAACACAACTAACGTATAACTGACACTGCGCATGCTCCAACATTGACATTGAGCACTAGGTGAATATTTACAGTTATTCTTTCATTCCAAGACAGTGAGCGGCAGTTTAAACCTACCTTTTATTCTACCTCTACTGATTGAATAGGGGACATATAAGATGAGCATGTGTCTTAGCTTCTTTCCCTTCCTTTCAACCCTCGTGCCATTTGAAGGCCATAAAGGCAATGTTGAGATTGATTTTAGTAAGCTATTCCGCTATTGTCGGCTTCATGGAGAAGACAACCCCACAGACACACTTGGAAAAAAAATAGATTAAAAAAAAGAGGCTGCCAAAATATATTATGTTTGGGATTTTTAAAATATTTAAATTATTTAATTTATTTAATAGAATAATAATTATTTTGCTGAAAGTAGGCAACCAATGCTTTCAGTGCTTACATGGACCGACCACCATTTGCATATGTATTATCAATTTAAAAATTCTACAGTTAAGTTTGAATACATAGTTCATGTGATTTTACGGTACAGCCTCAGGCAATATGAGCAGTGACTTCAGCCACTTCAGATTCCTCTGTTGGCATTGTGTTTTTCCTTGTCTATGAGGTTATTGACCCTGCCGTAATCCTGTTCATTCTTGCCCAGTCACTGGCTATATGTTTACATTCTGCCCATTTAGCCCCATTTGAAGTTTCGGTATGTCCTTTTATTTACTAAAACTTACTGTTGACTTCAAGAAGAACAAAACATTTGGTATTTATATTTAAACTTTTTTTTTTCTTTTGACCTTTATCTGACATGAATCGAAGGTTACAAAAACACAGCACACAAATGTGACTTATCATAACAAAACGATGAATGCCAACAAGAAAAAAGCTAAAATATTTCATTCATTCTTTCCTCTTTTCTTGAAATGATATATTAGGTGTTAGACAAAATAGAAATATAACATATTATTTTATAAAGGGCCTAGCCAGCTGGTAGTGGAAAAATATATGACTTTAATAAAAAAGCTGATCCAAGCCATAGGCTGGAGAAAGTAATGGGTGTGATTTATAAAGCCTATCTCTTATCTTGTACTTATAAAAGCCTTCTTATCTTGTTACTTCACATAACTTTTTTTTTTTGCCGTATGCATTTTACTTTTAGACTACTATTATGATAATTTTTTTGAAATTAGCTTGATAATCCCATGTTAGAGACTTATCTTTAATTTCAATAACTACTTTAGTCACTTTTTTATGAACCAATCCTGATTCAATATGTGCACTTTAAACTTAATTTGACTTGTAACACAATAATTAAGTGGAGATTATTAAATACTACTGTTTAATAATATGAAACTTAAATAAATCTAGCGCACATGACAATTCTAAACTTCTTTTAAAGTCAAAATGTTCTATTTTATGATTTTAAATTTGAATGGTGTGCCTTTCAAATTCCTAAACACTTAAGAATATTTTAGATTCAGGGTTTCAAACAAATTTTGAATTGAAAGAATAGCCCCCCGACCCATATTTTGAATTTAGTAATTTTTCTTTTTGAGCTATTATGACGCTTATTAGTTTTTTTGTCTGGGGCCAACACCGTAGCTCAGTGGCATGGCCAAAAGATTTATTATCGGTGAAATTTATCCTTTCACAGTGATTAATTAACAGTCGGAGGAGGGGGAGTGTTTGTGTCTGTTCTAGGTTTAAGTTAGTTAAAGTTAGTTTATAAGTTATGTGCTGATATAGTCAGTTCAAAAAGTTAACATTAAATTCCTCAAATAAATAAAATTAAATCTGTTTGTCTACACACCATTTTAGGACATATCCGGCAACTAGATTTCAGAACATTAATTTACCTCGTTAGATATGAACATGATTAGAATTAAAGTTAAAAAAATCACTTTCTCTGATTTGAGTTTCATTAGTAAAATGAAGATTTGATCTCTAATTTGTAGGGGGAAGTGGATCAGGCCTAGCTTCTAATTATAAATAAATGTATTATATAGATTGGCTATGCATCATGCAGTGTTCCTATTTTTTAAACCTTTCCTGTGATTGCATCTTTGTTTTGTTTTTCAAAGTATAGTAAAACCTTTTCAACTTTTGCATTGAATAATGACTTAATTTAGCACTGGAATTTTCATCAATTTTGTAACTACATGTGTTGGACTATTTTCTATATGACTAGTAATTCTTGTATCAATTATTTAATCACTAATTTGGCTGTGTTTCTTTTAGCCTGGTTTTTATCTTTTTTTTTACTACTTGTGTTAAACACCTTTTTTTGTCCATTAATGATTCATATGAACACCGTTGATTGAACAAATAGATACCAACTTGCTTGTAAATTGCCTTTGCTTTGCTAAGAAATATAAGTAAAATAGTGTTAAGTGTTTTGTCATCTTATTGGGGTTATGGTAATGTGATGTGTGCACAGCAACATAGCATTTGTATTTATCATAGATAGGATGCTCGAATCCGATATTCAAGAAGTTTGAGATTCATAAAAATCTCAGGAATCTATCTTGAATACAATTATTATGAAGACCTTGTCTTGATATTACAATTTTAAGCAATTGGTAAAAGTAATTACATAGACTTGTATGGTTGGAAGAATAGCATAATCACAAAAATGATAAAATTGTATTGATATAATTAATTTATTTAAAAAAAAGTTAAATCTTTGTTGTTTATGGCGTAATATACATGGCAAACAAAATATCATTTGTGACTGGGACTAAACCTTAAAAAAAAATTAAATTCATTTTAAATATTTTCACTGTAAATAAAAAAAATCCCTTTTAATAATATAAGTTTGGATTGGTCGTTCAAAGGAAAATTTAAGATTAATATTTGATAAATATAGGATTCTACCCATCTATATGTATTCATTAGTGTCTTTATTAATTATTGATTGGTTCTACAAAGTCAATCGTTTTTTCATATACCGGGTGAGACATTTAAGTTGAGACACCACCATATCCTCAATTTGAAGCGTTATAGAAAAAATGGTTTTGAGCCAAAAAAAATTGTTTTTGATATAGGTTATTTCAAGGTCAACTTGTTTTTCAATTAAAATGTTTGGAACAGCATTTTATTCTACAAAATAAAACTTTTTTTTTCTAACTTTTTTTATTTGACTTCAATTTTTGAATATATTTAACTTGTATTTTTATAACAATTTATACTGAAGAACTTTTAATTCAGATTTGGGTCACATCCAATATTTTATGAATCCAAAGCCAAAGTACCATACCATTTTACCTTCAAATTCCGAATATTGAATCCAAACTTGAAGTTTGGAAAAAAATATTAACTTAAGGGGGACTATAGGAATGTTGCATTTAACCTAATAGTCCTACCAGATTTGAGAGAAAGTGGATTCAACCCATCTTTAGTTAATTTTAAAACTTTAACAAAGACGTTGGTGTCCACAAAATCATTTGTAATATTTATTTTAAAATCATTATTCTTATTAAGTTTCCAGACATTGACCAACTTTAGAAACCGGTACAAATTCAAAGAAAGGGGAAAGGGGTGTCAAAATATTTCTTCACTAAAATAAAAGTCAAGAGTAATAACCACCATTCAGTCATGTTAGCATAGAAACATGTTGAGATGACATATCAAAGCAAACAAAAATACATGTACAATGTTGTAAGAAATTAGTCAAAGATTAAAAGTATTTTTCTTTATCTTATTCTTACTACTTGTTCAGGATGAGTAAGGAACCATTTTAGAGGTAATCAACCCACATTTTCTGGGAAGCAGATTAGGGAAATCGTTTAAGAAAAAACACTCTCACTAGATTTGAACCTTGATCTCCCCATCATTGGCAGGCTAGTCTAACATGAGAGTGACCTTAGGCTGTTCAGCCACTGAAGTAGTTGATCAAAAGTAAAATTTAATCCAATAGGATGATGATGTGTGCTATGCATCATAATTAGTCGTCCAAAAATGTATGGCTCTCAACACATGCAGCCATTAAAATGAAGGAGAAACGTGCCACCAGCTAAGAGAACTAGTCAATTTCTATAGTTTTTTTATTCTTTTGTTCATAACAACATAGTATCTATCATCTTCACCTCTTGAGTCTATTTTATTAATATTTTTTTCAAAATGAACTTATCATTATTTTTCAAGAAATCGAAACAATAAATCAACAATGTTTATATTGTTTTTATAATATTCGTTAAATTTTAATGCATCTATTTTAAACTAACAATGGTTAACCTAAATTGTATGTTTTAATAATACAAAGGAAAAATGGTACCGAATGGCTTTATTAAATTAAATATTGAAAGGCGGATAAATGGGCAAGGCCTTTAAAATTACAGAAAATTGTAGGCTTTAAAGTTCACAGTTAAAACATAACAAAAGACATAATTGTGTAATTTTCAAGATACACCAGTCCCCTTCTGTATGTATGTGTGTATATAGTTTTCATTAAATATATATAACTTTTTTTTCTTCTTGAAAAACTGCTGCCTAGCAATAGTCTTGTAAAGCATATAAAAACTATCAGCTGGTGATATTTGCTTTCAACAAAGGCCATGGTTATAACCTGAACAGGTAGTAGGACGGTGCTAAAAAAAACAACTAAGGGCTGTATTTATAGTATATATTCTTACATTAGCCAATATTTCATTCGACCTAAACCGCATTTTATTCCTAAGCAAGGAGATGGGTCTGTTCCCAAGACTAGACTATAAATACGGCCCTAAATGTTTTTTGTTTTTGTTTTTTGTTTTTATTATCTAAACAATGTTTACTCTTGCATCATCCGGGTAAGTGTTTGCTGGCTGTGCCGCTTAATTTCCAATCACTTGCTCTATTTTAAACAGGTGTCACTTTGTGTGAAAGTAGGTGGGTGATTAATTAGTAACTCAAATTTCTTTAAAGTGTATGATGCAACTAACCTCATTTGCATTTAATATCCAAACAGACAGAAACAAGCATTAAAAATCCCCATCCTGTAGTTTTTGATCATTATACATCTATTTCGATAAAATAATTGTTTGAAGACCACACACATCATTAGCTTTTAAATTATGGTTAAGTACATAATCTGGCTAAGTATTTGTAAACACAAAGATAAATAAATTATAATTATATATTAGTCTGGGTACACATTTAAAAGTGTGTTAATACTGTGTCAACATAATAAGCACTTGTATGAAACTTATGTGTATCATGTTGTTGAAACATAATATTTAGCCATTACTTATTTAATGATCTGTGCTAGGCATAACTCGAGACCTGCAGTCTCTTGCTGCCAGCAACAAAGGTGACAGTGAGAGCGATCTACAGGACCAGACTCCGGACACGGACGATTCTGGAGCCCACTCCTACCCTGAGGCACACACCACAGGCACATTCTGCTCCATAAAAAGGGTTCCCGTCATGGGGAACCGTGGGCTAGAACAACGTGGTAAAAAGGCGCGTACATACCCACCTAAAGAGTCTGCGCAGAAGGTGGTTCAAGTTGTGGCGCTGGAGGTCCAGAATGTGAAACGAGCTATCAACTGGTACGGGACGCTCCCTAAGGAAAAAAGAATAGGGGCCTACTTAGAGTCTCTGCGACAAAGTGGACTATCCCAGTGCGACGTTGTAGAACCAAGCAATGATGGCTTAGTAGAGGGAAACTCAGATATGCCCCTCTTGCGTTCGAATATCCGCACCCAGCCACAGATGATCCGCAGCAACTCATCTGGAGGTGCATTCCACCCAGGTGGTCATAACCCCCATCCCCCACCCTCATCACCCCGGCCCAGGACTGCCATTTCTCGTAACGCTAGTGTGGACATTGCCAGTGG
The DNA here is from genome assembly GCA_901482245.1 of Timema douglasi. Taxonomy (NCBI): domain Eukaryota; kingdom Metazoa; phylum Arthropoda; class Insecta; order Phasmatodea; family Timematidae; genus Timema; species Timema douglasi. The sequence continues at coordinate 282,041 of CABEEJ010000245.1, read as the reverse complement.
CCTGCGGACCTTCAGGCCTACCTCGACGTTCCGAGGAGGCAGCCCCTCGCGAAATTTGCAACCTACATTAGCGGACCTAGAGTTTCCCCCTCCACCAACTGACCTTCCTCCTCCCCCAGAGGAGTTTGACTGCTCCCAGAATGTACGAGGGGAACCAGACGTTGTGAACACACAGCCCTCTGTGGGCGAGGCCAGCTCTAGGTTTGGGGTGAGTCTTAGACACCGAGAACACAGTCCCCCTCCTTCTTCCTCAAGCATATCTCCCCCTCCCTCACCGCCTGACTCTGAGGATAAGCTTTTACTTCCAACCCCTCCTGAAGAAAATATAACTGAGGAAGATAAACCTCCTAGAGTGATAAAAGGTCCCCCACCACCTCCAGACAGTAGCACCAAACCTTCGAGAGAAGATGACCGGCCTTTAAACAACAAGGGTCTAAAGAGTCCTCTGCCAGGCATGAAGGAGATGTTGGAACTAAAACTTGTGGCGGAAATAAAAGAGCGAGCAGATCTTAAGAATCGTGTCGGAATACGGGAGTCACCCCAAGGGGAAAAACAACTCTTTGGCCCTCCATCAGTTGACCCAGCGGCTCAGTTAGTCTCAGAATTGTTTGAAGGGGCCCAAGACGACACCATGCAAAATCCTCTCTCTCCAGTAGACTTCAAAGCCAACCTCCGTAAAGTGAGCAGAGATATTTCTCTAGAAAACTACTCCAAGCAAGATGGAACCGGGCCACCAGTACTGGGTTTCAAGGCCCAGTTAAAAAAGTTTGAGCCAAAGAAACCAGATAACCGAGAAGAGAGTGAAGACACGACCGGTCCTATTATAGACTTCAAGTCAAGACTTAGAAAAGTTGAAAACGTTTCAGCCAAGAAGCTGGATGAAGAAGACTATTTAGTAGGTGATGAGGATAGGAGTGATCTTGAAGAGGGAGAGGGAGGGAAGAAAAGAGAGAGCCTGGGAGAAGAAAGTGATGATAAGCGGCGGAGTACAGGGAGCATAAGTAGTCTGAAGAAATTGTGGGAAAGCAAGGAGGTGCCAGAACTACCAGGCCAGGTCAGCCCCAAGCTGGGACTCAAGTCAAGCCGTTCTGAGGTGGAAGGACATAGTTCACCTGAGGAAGGACCCACCAGAAGAGTTTGGCCGCCCCTAGACGAGAAACCGGCTGTTCCTACCAAGCCCATTGTGAAGGCGGTGAAGCCGGTTCTCGCTGCACCCAAGCTGCAATCTGGTCCAGCCATCTACGCTACCCCGAGCAGTGCACCCAAGCCTCATACGGTTGTTTCCAGAAGCGATGGTGATGACAATACAGCCAAAAGTGAAAAGGAGAGTGTTCTAGAAATTTCACAGGCTCTTGAAACGTCCTTATCTTCCCTACGATCTGCAACCAATGTTTCCACAGGCTCATGGTTGCAGTTGTCAGATAAAGTAGGACTCTTCCACTCGTCTTGTATCAGTTACGCTGACAGAATAGTTCCATCGCATGCACGCTTCCACTTCCGCGAACTGCTCACTCGTCTGGAGAACCAAGCTCGGCAGCTACGTTCTGCTGGAGCTAGGAATTCTGCTGACAACACAAAGCTATTTGCCGAGGTACAGAACACTGTGAAAGATGTGATAAATGCTGTCCAGAGGTAGATTATCACTAACACAGTAAATTATCACAAACACTTTTAAAGATGTAACTCATTACATCAGTGGACAATGTTTCCTAGCTGTTCTATAAAGGCAGGGATCTGCATTTACTAAGTATTTTTTATTGACTTCTGAAGATTACCAAGGCAACAACCATTGCATGAAAGATATTCTAAAAAGTTGTGTTTTTTAATTATTTTTTTAATATATTTCAGCTGCTTTATTTGTTAAAAGTTTTGGTGAAACTAATTCAAACCTTTCAAGTTTTATTGAAATTTTCTGACATAAAAAACTTCACGGGTGACTGATAGTAAATGTAGAGTTTTGATTTTATCAACAAGGCTGTGTTAGTGTAGTTTAGTCCCATAGAAAGAGAATAATAAATAAAGAGAGGCATGTAAAATAATTATTTGCTATAAATACTTACTTCCACACTAAAAAGACAAGGCAGCCTTACTACCAACTTTTTTTTAGGTGTAATGTGTAGAATTATTCAGGTTTGTATGAAAAAGAAAAGTGAATTCAACTCGTTTTTTGTCAAAAAACAAGCAAAGCTCAATTTTTTTTGAAAATACCAATCAAGAAACAAGTACTCAAATCTACTAGGGGTGTGTGGATAGGATTGTTTATCGAATTTAATATAAAAATTTTGAATGAATATCAAACAGATTTTGCTTACATTATTGCTAGAAATTATTTTAATTAGTAAAATTTCTATCAAAGATGGAGTTTTATATTTATTATTTAAGTAGTATTGGCAGCATGCAAAAAATTACTTCAAAACCTTATTTGAGGTGGTATTAATAAAAAAAAGATATGACACCCCTTAAATGTTACCTCTACTTGACACTCCTTGTAATCTCTAATTTTTCTGGGTAGCCTCCTTGTCTGTCTGTCTAACAACAGACTTACAGGTGCACTCCCATGGTTGACCTTGCAATACTGCCTTCTTCTCCCCCCTCCCTTTTCCCCCCCCGCTTCATTTTAACAAACCCCAGGGGCATAATACCCCCTCCTTCTTCTAACCCTTATTTAGGACACAACCTCTTTCTTTCTGCTAAAATCGGTATTCCCCTCCCCTCGAATTGAATAAAAGACAAGAATATATTTAATTCCGAGTTACCAGATTATCTGGCTACCCCGTTGTTGCCAACTGCTGCCATTAACATATTGGTCTGGACAGGACTTTTAAGAGATTTATAACTATCTAAACTTACTATTCTTTCTATATGAAGTTTCAAATTAATATTCTGCCGTTAATTATTCAGAATTATTTAAAATTTGATTATTTGCATACTCCTAAAATATACATCCTTATGCAATTGAACTAAATGATGAAGGGGTAGATAACACACCTTTTCTTGTAGTGAAATTTCAAAACCACTGATCAAATTCTAGCATGCTTTTGGTGTAGATTGTTTTATTTACTTTGCTTGATGTACAATTTATCAATTAAGTCATGACAAATTTTAAAATTTTATCAAATCTCTATGCGAGTAAATATAATGTTTGAGAAATATAAATTATAGTGTAATCATGCATATAACCTGAACTATAATCTTGTGGCACTGCTATTAAATAAGTGCTCCTTTTTTTAGTGTGGATCTAGCCTTGAGAACCTTTTAACAAATTTTCAAACTAATTATAGTTTAAGTGATTAAAAATAGTTTAGAGGTGTGCAAAGCTTTGAAAAATTTGACTTTGCTTCGAATATTCATCGGCCTCGTCCAATTTGAAAGTAAAATTTCAAATTTTTTGATGTATTTAACTGATTTGATAATAACAATGATTTATCACCTTTATTTAATACTTGAAATAATTATATTTTTATGCAATGTATAATATTTTTTGCCAATATAAAACATATTTTCAATATTTGAACCTCGATTTGGCTTCGGGAATATTTCATATTATTTTTATTCGACTTTGCTTTAAATTGAAAAAGGTGAACTTCGCACACCCTTAGTGTATTTGATTATTCTAATGATCTTCATAAATAACTGTTAATTTTTTTGCGTATGTGTTGTTACATTTTATCGCATCATTTCACTCATCTCGTGATACTCTCTTTGATTATTATTCTTACTCTGTGTATATAACTTTCATGTGTGTGTGTGTAGAATGTACCCCAGTATCGCTCGTTAGAAGATAAAAGACTTCAATATCGAATATTTATTAGTAAAAAAGATACAACCCTGTATTTTAAACTAGTCCTTGATTTTGTTGTATCGTTGTTTCACATAACTACCAAATTTGCATACTTTAAAGATATATCTTTATAATATGTACATATTTGTCGATACTAAATGTTTGCATTTCAAGATTTATTTCCAATACATGTATATATCTGTGACAAAGTTCAAATATTGGAAACTATTTAGATTTAATGCAATCATTTTAATTCACCTTCATTTGCAACCTGATCAAGAATAACCTATTAAACAGGGTACAGGGTCGAGAGTGGTATGCTTTATAACTTGGACAAAGAGTTTTAAAACGTTGATTACTCAAGATTGTTTATGATTTTTTTAATACATACAATTAATGAGCAAACTTTCTTTCTACATTTGTATTATTTTTTCATGAGTTTTAAATTGCTGCAGAGCAAAATGCTTGACAATCCAAAATTTATTAATTCAGCCAACTTACTGTTGATAATATTGCATTGAAATAGAATCAAAGCATTCTTTTGTATGTTTATTTTGAAGATTTAACTGAGTAAGCTTATTTTAAACTTAACCCAAAAAGAAGTCAAGTGTCTAGACAAATTAATGTTTTCATTAGAATTTTTAAATTTAATTTATTTTGGTGGCGCAGGCAATATTGTTGGTGTTTGTGTGGATATAATCATTATCATCATCAATTATTTTCAGCCTGTGGCCAGGTCATTTTATTAAAATGTCTCCGTCTTTCTCCTACCATTCTTCCTACTTTAATAGCTTCCATTCACCTCCTCTCACTAGAATATTTTCTGTTATCTGCTCCTTCTATCTGTTTCTTTGTCTCCCTTCTAGTCTTTTTCCTACATCCGTCATATTCATCATTCTCTGTACTCCTACTCTTCCCTGGTTAACTTCATTCCTAATCTTGTTTCTCATCTGACAGCTTATGCAATCCTTAAAACCTTTACTCACATGGCCTCTACTCTCTTAATCTCGTTTACATTCATTCTTCATGTTTCTGCTGCATATGTGACAATAAGTGTAAATTAAACCCCATACAGCACTATCTTACACTTTAAGGGCACTTCTCTTCTCCATAGCAGGTCTCCTACACACCTATAGAACAATTACCCCTGCTTTCCTCTACTCCCACTCTTCACTTCAATCACTCTTCCAAGATATTTTACACTCTGTACCTTTCTCAGTTCTACTCCATCCATCTTAGCTTTACTAGACCTTATTCATTTACTTGTCTTTACCATTATTTCACACTCCACCATGCTAAATTTCATTCCACACTCATCCCATTCCTGTAACTGTTCCTGTACTTCCCCCTTATACCATCAAGTCATCAGCAAAGATCATGGCTTTCATTCTTTCTCCCTGAGCTTCCTTGACACTTTATTTTTGACCATTTCCATTACCATTACAAAAATAGCGGTGGTGAGAGAGCACTCCCCCGCTCAACCCACTTTTCTATTTGGAACTAGTACGTCCACCCCTTCTCTGTCTTAACACATCTTATATTATCCTCATACATGCTATTCACTCTCATTAAAAATCCTCTTTCTACTCCAGCCTCCTCCATCACTTTTCAGACTTTATTTCCATCCACACTATTATATGCCTTCTGCACATGGTATTTTTTAATCTTGTACAACAGTAAGAAATTAAAATATATTAAATTTAATGGAGGGCGTTTATTTAGCAAAAAACTCAAAACAATGAATCAATCGATGTAAATGCTTAAATGATATTAAAGTGGTAAAACATTGATTAGATCACTTTTAAATAAATCACCATAAAATATCAAACAAATTTTTCTATCCCATCTTAATTTCAAGGAGTTATTATAATGAACTTATATTGTGTTTACCTATTATTTTTATTTAATAAAACACATTAGTTTAGTAGCAACAGGAGTGAGCAAGTTTTTTAATTCACAAATACTCTTTCATGGACAATGTCTGTGCTCTTCCATCTTTTTACAATGGTACCTGCACTCAAAACTTAGCAAGGACTAGAGTATGACAAGACACATCAAACGCAACAGTTCATAACAAAACTTTAGAACTTTCAGTTAAAATGTGGATTTAATTCTCAGTCCTTATATATATTCTTTTATGTTTTTAATTGTATACCTGTGATACCTAATTAACTATGTATTGTATGTAATGACTGGTCTGGGCTTGGTGAATATCACTGATAAATGGCCTACCCCTAATATGGCCATAAACATCCAGTGCTACGATAAGATCAAGATCGAAAAGAATTATTAAATTATTTGGGAGTGGCAAATTCAAGATTGACAAATTGGGACCAGTGATGTAATTCAATTTTGATATTCTTACAAATGTACAGAAATTCCTTTGTAAGATTTGTGTTGAAGTTTTCTTTCATATTTGTGTATTTAGGAAACATATGATAATTAACAGAGAGAGTGATGAAGTAAACAGCAAATTAAGAACATTCATACGTAATTTGACATTTAACTTATTGATACTGTTTATTAACAACAGTCTTTATGAAACCAATTTTGTCTGTGCTAGTCTTTGTATTGAATAGAGATTCTCATTGTAATAATCTTTACTTAGGTTACAATAAATGTGGAAGTATTTTATTAACTCCAAAGATGTGAAGGAAGGAAATAGAACTCGTTCACAATTACCGTAAATATGTGTGCATTAGAAATTATTTACCTTTGATTTATTTTCCATAACTTTTGTTAAATGTTGTGTTAGTTTTCAAACTTTTGCCATAGATTTGGACCGAAACAACGAAGTTACTTTAAAACTGTGTTTTTTTTATATGAGATGTGTTAAAAGTATTCCTTCAAACTTGTCAGACAATGTGTGTATGTGAGAGTGAGTGGACATTAAAAAATACTAAAGTTTGATTCACATTTTCACAAAAAATAAAGAGCAGATTCAGCTTGAGTGGTGCAGCAATTCACACGCTAGAAGAAATGTATGTTGAGCCATGATACTTTGCAACGCAAACTAAAAACAGATGATTATCAACATATTTTATTTTTGAGTTGATAAATATCTCTTTAAGATTAATGTAAGTAGGAGCATCGCCCACCAAATTGATGTAACAGATGATCTGTCAGCACATGTGATTTAAAGCACACCAGAATGATTTAGCAGCATTTAACTTAATAATATTTGTGTCTGATTATGAAGATGCTTTGGCCTTATCAAATATAGTCAATGTTATTAGATACAATAATACTGATTGAAGTAAACACCACCTTTGGTTGCATCCTTTTTGTCAAGCAAATCTAACAAAATATGGTGCTATTTAATGTTTTTAAAGAGTTAAATATGTATCTAGAAAAATTTCAATTGTTTTACAGCCGAGATTGGCAACCTTTTTGGCCCCCGATCGACTTCGATCAATGTCTCGTGTTCACCCTTCATATCCCAACTCAACTTTTAATTTTGTTTTTTCCTTACATCTTGTATTTATTCCTTAAATTCAATATTTCCTCCAATACTTATGTCCCTGCCTTTATAGAAAACACATAAAATAAATCAAATTTACACTCTATTTACCCTAAAAGGTGTCAGGTTTACCTTGACAAATTACACTATGGCCCTATCTTTAAAGCTCTACAGTAGTAAAATAATGCAAGGTAAGCTTGCCTTTGCGTGACAAAATAGTTTTCTTACGCCATCAACTGAAAATTGCCGCAAGATCATCGACCTTTTGCTAACCCCTGTTTTACAGAATGAGCACAGAAACATTTAATTTATTAGTAAGAAAAATGGACTTTTCTGTAATATGTGAGAAAAAGTTGAGCATGCAGCAGTGGTCTGACACTGACTTGGTGTGTTTCATGTCACCACTTCAGTAGACGCAGACTAAATTATTTATATTGGCTTAGAATTAAAATGCAAGTTAGATGCCAGATCAAATGTCAAGGTGTGACTGAATGAGAACAGAAGTAAATGCAGTTTTCTGCTTATAACTAACTCACTTTATAAATCCATGCACTCTGATCAAGTCGTTAGTTTTAAAAATTTAATTTATTGCAGAGCAACTGATACAGTTTGCTCTGATTTCTTGTGATTGTAGTGTGACCGCATTTCACCCCTGCTCTTGTTTTTTGGCGAATGTGTGAATCCACAGTTATGGTATGTTTCTGGGGAAATTGTACCTTTCTTTTATTTTTATTTTTAATAACTAAATAGTTTTCATTAGAAATATCTTTAAATTATTTTAAACTATACTAAAGGCGTGCAAAGCTTTGAAAACTTAAACTACACCTTGAATATTTCTAAGCTTTGACATCATTTCTTAAACAAATTCATGTTTTAACCATTTTGAACCATTGCTATTAAATATATTTACAGGTTTATGATCAATTTTTGTCATTTTGTGCTCTAATATACATTACAAATACATTTTTTTTAAAACATTGTGTCTTACTATCTGTTTAGGTTTTACAGGTATGTACTAACTACTCTAATGAGTTAGGAATGAGGACAGTTGAATTTAGAGGACGTATACCCGCATTTATGTGGAAGGAGAGAGTAAAAAGCATTTGGGGAAAAAAAACTACAATACACCCTACTGAAATTCGAACCCTAATCTGTCATTGGCTTAGTCTAACACGAGAGTGACACCTTAGAGCACACAATCACAAAAGCAGGTTAAATGCATGTATTTATGACAACAAGCTAAGGTAATTAAATTGCCTGTTATGATCATAAATTTATTTATTATATTAGGCTGAAATATGTTAAAATCATTTTGAAATAAAATATTTTATAAATTAATCTCTATTATAAAAAATAGAAGACAATGAACTTTGATTTGACTTCAGTTTAGATTGAAAATGTTAACTTAACACACCCCTAAATTATACTAAAGATTATTTTGTTCGAATAAGAACTATCAATCTGTAAACGCATTGTATGTATGTTTCAAGAGATCTACCTACTTAGACAGTGAGTCAACTGCAAAGTCTTATTAAATTTTCAGTTTGTGTTCTTCTATATCTCCAGACGGTTTCATCGATGGATTTAAATGGATTTGTTCAACCAAAATGTTATTAATTTAAACTTAGGAATCAAAATATTAACACAAATTAGCTTTTTTTTTTTTTTGGGACACACATTAAATCGCATCCTGAGCAATTGTAATGTTATTATCAAACACATAGGTTTCAAAATATATGTTTAAATTTTGTATAAATTCTATTTTAAGTCATTATATTTTTACAAGTGATTGAATCCTAGTAGTGTGGTTCTTCCCAGTGACTATTACCTTCTCAGAATTTATGGTAATGTTTTTAGTTAGCATTTATTTTATCAATTCTTAAGTTCAACTATTTATTTTATTCTGATTTTGTGCTATACAAGTTTATCCAAATGGGCATCCGCCAGAAATATGTACTTTTATCATAAATAGTAAATAATGTAAATAAAATATGTTTACCATTTTCTGTAACCATTGTTACAAATAATGAGGAATATAAATATATATGTCTCTAATTTTGGTACATCGTCAAAGTAATACAAAAAGCTCAACTATTATATTATGTATATAAGATTGTCGAAGAGTCTTGGGCTACATTTAATATGAGAGTATAGGAATAATTTAAAAAAATAGTTCTAAACGATTATCTGTATTCGGTTAAAATGTATTTTATTGTGAGATTGTATTTCTATTATTTGTATATTGAAGCATGGAGTTTGTACAGTCTTTACGAATGCTTGAGAGACTAGCCTTTTTTGTGTAGCTTCTGTGTGTGGATATTTTGTTTGTACACTCAACTCAAATATAGAACCGAAGATGTAGTTATGAAACTTATGTGTTTATTTCCCATTTTCCTTATTACACTAAGTCCTTGACTTCCTCAGTTAATTAATCACAAAGATTTGCATGTACATTGAAAACTGCCCAAGTCGAATGATCGAAATGAAATGGGTCAGATCTGAATCTTAAAAGCTAATAGAAAAATGAATTAAATATTAACCTTTTTATATATATATGCATTCATCATAACATTAATAAACTCAGTAAGTGTTAAATTAAATTATCTCATTAGGGAAAACATCTTTTTGCTTTTTAAGATAGTTTGTAATATATATTTGAAAGAAAACAGGCAAAGTGGATAGAAAACATATAAAAGGAAACAAACACAATATAGCTTTTACAGTGAAAAGATCAACACAGTTCACACTTTACATTGCTGCCACTGGACAGAGAGGTAATGGTTGCCTCTTGAAGAAAATCGATCATGTAAAAAATATATATTGGCATCATGTCCATTTCCTGGGTTCGTCTTTTATGTTATTCCTTTTCCTATCTAAGTGTCCTATCATCTTTTACCAACTTCCTTTTTCTCTTTTTTACGTTTTTTGGGTTTTTTCTTTTGGATGTTGCATTGTGCATTTCACACTTCTCTCATGAGTTCCAATAGAATGAACCCCAGGTTGAGGGATTGAGCGGTAATGATCGATTTTCTTCAAGAAGCAACCATAATGTATTTGTTTGCTTTTATATTATTTCTATCTACCTTTTCTGTACCTTCTTACAAATTTAAGTGTTAAATTAATAATTTTAGGATCCCCTTCGGTGGATGCATGGTTTAAGGTGTTACTCTAATAGACTAAACTGTCGATGACAGGAAGATTAGGGTTCGATCCCAGGCAAGTCTACTGAGAATGTGCTTTCTACTATTTCTCTGTAGATGTTGGTACATTTCCTCATCCTTAATGGGGTTCAATCCCCAGCGCTTCCAGTATTTTTCTGTAAAGTAGTGGGTCTGCAACAAGGTCACACTCGGCCTTGGGAGGACAAATGAACAGTTACTTGAATAAATAAATGGCAGCTCTGGTCTAGAAAACTGAGATTAACAGGCAGAGGTGGCTTCATCACACTGACTAAATTACATCTTCTATCCGCAAGTGTTAGCATTACCATTGCGGCAGCTGCTTGGTCGTGTCATCTCACTCGCTGGCTGAAGCCATGGAGTTTTTTTATTAGATAAGGTCAATGAACCGAACAATTATTCCAACATTTACAAGGTATATCAAGTCCTTGAGTGTGTTTATTCACGACATGCACACAAAAAGTTATCTTGCTTAACAAATGTGTGTATATAACCACAAATCCTTCAAATTAGTAGTAAAAAGTAATTGGTACAAAACACTAAAGTTGTTTGGGTAATATTAAAACAAAAGTTTAGAATGAGGGGAAAATTGAGGGATTTATCTTCAGGGATTGGCAATATATAATTTTCCTAAACACAACATTATTTAAATAGTTTTTTTTTCTCATGCCACCGATGTTAGCTGACATTTCTGGCCTTATATTGGTGTTGGCTGATATGTAACCGACTTCTGAGGTTGGGGTACCAATTAGGTGCAGTTCCATTACGCTAATGAGATGATAACAATTATGTGGTGTCAGTGAAGTCTTGAAGCCTAATTAATCAAGCCATGGGAATCATAGGAACAATTCCCCTCAGAAAAAATATACTTATGGCAGGCATGTCAAACTATCTATGATTCTGTGCAGCCCGCTGACTTTTTGATAAATCGATATACAATGCAGTCTTAAGTCATATTTTTATAAACTTTGTAGAAAAACAACAAATGAGATTATGATAATTGGAAATTATTTTGGGAGATCTAACGACATTGGTGAACTAAATCTTTACTCATTATTTACCATAGTTCAATTCCCAAAAATAGCACCAAATGTGTGAAATGTTTGGCAGCACATGTGTGTGAACAGATGTTCTCTCTTATGAAAAGGAACAAACTATACAAGCTGTATGGAAATTTGGCCTTTTTGAAATGACCAATTCAATAATAATTATGAAAGTGACTTTAGCACAAGATTTAAAGCATGTCATTCACAGCCCTGCTACAAATAAAAAATTTCATATATCATGAAAATATTGAGGTTAAATAATTTAAATAAAATTAAGTATACATAAAATGTTAACAATTATTGTTAACATTTTATGTATGCTTAATTTTCTTTTTTTAACAATATAAACTTTGAACTTGAGTTTTTTTTACTTAAAATAGTATTTTTTGTTTTAATGTGGCCCACTCAGTAATTTCAATTTTCAAATCAAACAAGTTTGACATGTCTGACCTATGGTTTTGCTGGGAATCAAACTCAGGACCTCTTATATTTCTAAATCAATATTTAATGATGTGTCCTTTTTAATAACAGTTATATTAATAGTTCAATAGAATGGACTGCTGATGATATGGAGCGCAGAGTTTGAATCCCATTCAGGGTGTATTTATTAAATGGTTTCCTACTATCCCTCCACATAAAATCTTGTTTAATTCTTCTGCGTAATTAAATAAATGTGATAGAACTGCATAGAAATAAAGGAAAAATAAAAGTAAACACATTATATGCACATCCAATAGAAGCATCAATATTTTTTTTCTTCTTGCTACTTGTTTGGGTTGTAACTCTAAGGAAGTATATCCACATTTGCATGGGGTGAGAGTAGAAAATTATTTTGGAAAAACCGTCCTCAGTACACCCAACCCCAATCTATTCATCATAGGTAGTCTAGTCTATTGCGAAACTGACACCTTAAGACCATGCAGGTTGAAATATCGACGTGTGTTGGTGCTTTTACTTTTATTTGTACTTTACTTAGTTTTCAATTTTATCATATATATTTAAATACATATTACATTTTGTTTACAAATGGTTTATTTCTCCTAAATTCTACCTTACACATCACTACTCTATTAGTGCAAATATTAAGGTAGCTCAGACAAGTATTAAGTAGGGATATAACCCTTGAATCCTTATGATATTCGAGATCAAGAAAATTTCAGATTCGAGACTCAAATCCTTAAAAAAAATCTTTTTATTTTCAATTTATCAAATGAAACTTGTTTCAAAGATATATTACTTATTGGTGGTTTAGAACCAACTAGTGGTATTGTTAGAATGAAAACTACCTGGCCCCAGACCAGTTATTTAACACTAAGCTGAATGTATTAATATTATAAGAAATAATGCTAACATTTAGTTACTATTTGGATTTTCTATTATTACAATTTTTTTTTTTTTATGTTTATCATTTTTCCCAAGATCCATATATTAATTAGGGATTCAAAGGTAAATTGGTGATTTAGATTTGACACAACTCCTAGTAGTAAGCCCCAATTAACTTCTTTATTACCTAGCTTATTGCAACGCCCACCACATGTATTTTAATTTTCCAATACAAAAATAATGTGTTCCTTATTATGGTTTTTCTAAAATAATTACTCAAAACATAAATTATCATTATTGATTTTATTAAACCCATACACATACAAAACAGATCATTTTCAAATGTAGCACACTTTTCTTAGTATTCTTTAAAAAATTACAAAATAAAATTCAAAAAAATAATAATTATGATAGTTCAAAAAAATCCTATTATTGTTTCAATCCTCAATAATAAAACAAAACGAGCTAGGATTCATTTCATTCCCTTCGTTATGAAAATGTATGCATAACTTGTGATGAACATTTAAGATAAATCCCTTCATTTTGTACCTTATACTAATCAAACATCAAAACACTCCTCCAACTTTAACTGCAATTTCATACTTGAACAAACATTTTATAACAACAGTCTTAAGAAAATACAATAGTTTGTAGAAATTTTGAAACTATGAGTGTATTACAAAGTCATAATGGATGGAATTAAGATTATCTCATACACACGTATCTAGTGAACAAATTCTCAATGAAAGAATATAAATATATATATATATATATTATATTCAAATGAATAAATAATTTTACAAATCACATAAATAACTATGGGTGACTTGTGTGTTTTTGCCAGGGTATGCAAGACTTAAAACAGGATAGTACTAATTATCTATTCCCTTCTGCTATCCATTTGAACAACCACACACACAAAAATGTAATTACCAACTGTGTGGGCATTGGCTTTAAAGGGAGTGTTTGATACCGAATGGGTTGGGAGAAACAAATTTACATTTAGTTGTGCCAAATCTTGCTAGTCTTGGCAGCAACATACAAACCATCCTTGTAAATAACAATAAAAGTTGTTTGGAATAGACCCTTTGGTTGGATCGTGGTTATAAGCAGGATAAACTGCACACTTATGTGGAAATAAAAATGCATTTAAACAATAGCTTCAATCAGAAAGTGGAGGCCATGGGAATTAAGTTTGTGAGGAGTATGTTAGTTATCATTAGGAGAAACAGGATTAGCAATGAAGTTAACCAGGAAAAAGTGGGAGTACATGAGATAGTAGAGTAATCAAGGGTGAGATGGTATGGCCATTTAACGAGGATGAAAAAGGTGGAAATACCAAAGATAATGATGAAGGAAGTATGAATAAAAATACTGTAGGGGAGACCAACAAAGAGATAGGAGCAGATAACAGAAAGTGTGCAAGTGAGAGGAGAATAATGGAAAGGAGTAAGGGTAGAGGGAGATGGCGGCATTTTACTAAGCTGACCTGGCCACAGATTGGTAACAGTTGATGATGTTGAAATAACAGGCGACATTCTCAGAGACAAGATGCATTGTCTATCTTTGTCCAAATAGGTGTGCTGGTTACCCTACCCACCTTTAACAACAACAAAAAAGTCCAAAAATTTACAAATATTTATAGCTCAACACAATAACACAATACAATGTTTTAAAGCAAATTATAGTTCTCAGACTAAAATTTCTCTACAAACAAACAATTATAACAATCAAGTCTATTTAAAACTTACTGAATGTGTTTAAGTTATTCACACCAACGACCTAAAGTCAATGTGAACAAAATAGGAGCCAATTATGGATTTCTTTGGACAGTAATATTCGTTCAATCATTCTCATCAAAACATGAATGCCAACTACATAATCTAAACTCTGTTAAAGAAACAACATACATATTTTGGAGCTTCACACAATAATAATTGGATAAACATTTAGTAAACGAAAATATTACTTATTTCTGTGCCCAGATTTATGACATAGAACTGTACCCAATTTAATTTTGAATAAAACTTTCAAAAATTTCAATGATTTCACACTTCATACCATTTCAATGTGAGATCTCATTTCCTATGTAGTTGCAGTACACACATACAGAAGGTTGTATTTGATATCTGAGGAAAACTATATTCGCTAAATGGGAATTATATTGTAAAATAGGTTTAGTGTATGCACAGTTTCAAAAATTAAATTATTTAGAATAGAGTACTAGGTTGAATCATGCTTAAAATTGGGAGGAATAGCCTGCAAACTTGATTTAGTAATACTGGAGTAGAAATTGTTTGGATACTACTTTCTTGATCTGATGAAGCCAGCTATTACAGTATGGTTGTTCTTAATTAATATTTTTAGTTTTTTTTTAGTGTTATATCCAAACAATTCCTTCCCTAGTGTCACTAAGGTAAATGTGCTGGCTATTCCTTCTAATTTAAACCAAAAATTAAATTAACTAGACCTGTGTACAATTTACTTTAACTTTTTATTTTTGCTATTTGATGAAACTTAATTAAATAGATCATATAACAGGCCAATTGAAGTTGAAAACCGTTACTACATAAAAATATATTTTTTCAATAGCATGGATATTACAATCAAGAAAATATTGTATACAGACTAATCTTTTCATTAGGGGCCATCCTTAAAAATTATTTAGGGGTTTATTGGGGGCGGGGAAAGGGTTCAGTATTTTCTTACGGTTTCTTACAGGGGTTTGGGGTGGGGGTGGAGAATCCATCTTACTTTAGGTTTTGTCAATGTTTATGGTGAGACAATATTTAAAACAAAATTGTTAGTCAGAAAAATAAATATATTAATCATAAAATTTGACTTATAATATTACATACCGTACATAAGAGGGTTACGAGGGGGGAGGCAGGGGCGGTGACTGCCAGAAAATCTTGCAGTCCCTCACATAGGGGAGGGAGCGGGCGTAATTTAAGGACACCTCTTACCAATTTGGGAATGTGAGGATTTTTCAGCCGTTAATAATATACTGATAGATGATTTAGGTAACAACAATTGGACAAATTGAGTTTGTTGTTTAGCCTTAACCGTTAATGAATATCTTAACCCTCAAGTTAGGGTAGTTCTTATGGGTGTGCAAGCTTCAAAACTTCGACTTGGCTTCAAAACAAACATTGGCTTCGACTTCACTTCAATACAAATTCTGGCTTCCATGCTTCGTCAGTAGGAATAATGATAGCTAAAATACTCACTTTATGTTTTATCCTTTTGAGCTGTTTTATAGATTACAAATTAATATTGATATGGTAAAAAATTTGAAATAATTGACTTGAATCTTATGATAGTAACTTGATTTGTCAGATTAACATATGATATTAATCACAATTGTATAATAAAGGGTTTAAATTAGGAGGGATAGCCAGCACACTTACCTAGGTGATACTGGAGTAGAAATTGTTTAGATATAACACTAAAAAACACATAAACACATTTTTAAGGACAAGCTTTCACTGTCACAGACAGCTTCATCAGGTCAGGAGAAGTCTACTTTCCTGGCTATCCCTCCTAATTTAAACCATGATTTAGCCTAGTGCTCTATACCACATAACCTCAATTGTATAATAAAATATTTTCCAAGTAATTTTAGTGCGTGAGGTAATATAAATAACCACAATATAATATTTTTGAAACATAAAACTAAAAAAAAATATTCCAACTTCGATTCGGTTTCGAGAATATTCCATTCAATTAGAGTTTGCTTCAAATTGAAAAGACAAGTGGACTTCGCACACCCATAGTTATTCTGAAAATAACCTAATAACCTCATGCATTTTGTGTGTAATTTTTAACCAATTTTAACATTAAAATTGTTACAAACATTACTGTATCCAGATTCTAGTTTAAATTACATAAAAATAAAATATTTTGTTTTTGGATGGCAACAAACAACTGGAGGGCATTATTTTTGTCTGTGGGCGGCTTGTTGAATCGTTATGGACAAAATACAGCATGCCTACATCAAAAGTGCAGCATACATTTGTTTACCTAATTTGCTTACAACACATAAGACATATTTTATTCAAGATTTGTGCTTAAAATCACATATAAGTTTTAAAAAAAAGCAGATAGATCTATTTTTTTGTAAAGGTAGACATATTAAAAAAAATTATAACCTAAACTGATCAAATGGCAAACAATTTTCAATGGAGGAGATGGTGGTTAAACAACAACTTATCTGTGAAACTTTTCAAGGTATTTAGCAGAGTTGTGGAGTCTGTACGCAAAGTCTTACAACTCTGACGTCGACTCCTCTATTTTTCTGTTAGACTCCTTCATAAATGGTATATTAATAATTAGTAATAACAAATTTACTGCAGTAAAATGCTCCAATACAGATGCCTTTATGGGAAGCTTCTTTGATATTGTGAATGTATATTTTAAATAAATTTGTCAATCTACATTTCAAATCTTGGTTGTAAAGAATTAAAAAATGTATAAAATTAAAATGATGTATCTAGCATAATGATATAATATTATATGTTTTTATTTTGAAACCAGAGTCAATACATTTTTAACAACTCCGACTCCACCCAAAATTGTTTCCAACTCCACAGTCCTGGTATTTAGTGGAGGCTAGTATTGAAGGCAACTAACAGTTAACACACATTAAAATTATGTTCAAATAGTTGTAATGACTATGCAATTACTCACTTTTACATAATACTAAAACAACTTAAGAAATTCGTATAAGATTAACAAGTTCCAATCCTAAAGAGAAATTTGGATTACCATTAACACCTAAGAAAACAAAAACAATTTTACATTTTAGAATATGTCCAGTAAAAAAAAAAAACTTTGGTTGTGCAAACACGCTTCCAATCCTCATAACTTGATTGTCTGTCAGAAATCTCCTACAAATAAATACCACACTCTTTTAATTTTGATGCAGTTATTATTGAAATAATACCATATCCTGTCAACATTAAAATATATATGCTACTATATGTATGTTAAAATAATCAGTAAAAAATAACATCTTTCATTCTTACAAGCCTAAATGAGGACACTTGCAACAACAAAAAATGTAAAGGCAGTGAGATTTTAAAGGAAAGCGTGGTGTAATTGTTTTCTTTCCAATGTTGTGAGTGTTACATGAATCACACAGATTCGACAGAGAACGGCAGAGGGGGTGATGAAGGTGGGTCGATACCTCTCCTGACTCTAGCATCTCGAAGGAAAGTCGCCAGAGAGTGGTAATAGCCAGGACTGGTCCATGTTTCGTTGTGTGTACCAACTTCAAACTGTAGCAATTGTTTGTTGCTGCTGCCACACTTCTGATGCAGTTCGGACATCATACGGGGAGGAACGAGGTTGTCCGCTAGGCCCGAAACAAACAGTGTAGGCACAGTCACGCGCCCTATCTTGTTCAGTGAGAGGAACTATCAAACAAATACAATTTTTTTCTTATAGATAAGAGCTAAATATTTAATAGGTCATAGTTCTGAAAGTTTCAATTAAAAAGAATATTTATAATTGCTAGTATTTGTCAAACGCCCTGGCTCAGTCGGTAGCGAGTTTGTCTGTGGAGCTAAGGGTCCGATTTCTGCTATTGCAGAAAAAATTATCATTAGTGAAATGTGGATTTTCCCTTTCACAAAGATGAATTGAGAGCAGAGGATTAGATGGTGTGTTTGTTCAAGATTTGGTTAGTTTATAATTCGGGCATTGAAAACAAAATCTAATCCTTTAACTTTTGTATTGAAAATACTAAGAAGTTCCCTCCTGCAACCTCCGCATCTTAGTACCTGTTCAGGTTATACGCACTTATGCTAATGTGTAATGGTAGGGTGTTTGTGAGATGAAATGGAGGACCTACAGTTTAACGTGGAATCCGAACCACGGTGGAGGCCTGCCATTCCTCACATTAACAAGATGTCTTGTCAGAGGTGAAGGAAGGGTTTGATAATTCAGATAAATCTTTGCCGGGACCGAGGATTGAACCCCGGCCGCCAGCATAGAAGCCTGACACCTTACCCCTAGACCGCCAGGTCACCTACCTTCAGGTTATACACTGTGCATTAATTACTCCAATATGATAGAGATGAGCTAGGTTGGATTTTGCAGTAAACAAACTCACATTTGTATGGGTGGGGTTAGGGGTCGTCAGAATGAGGAAATATGGGAAACTATTAAGGAAACAGCCACGCTCCCCCGCACAATACACCCAGCCAGGATTTGAACCTCAATTTACCTGTCATAAGCAATCCAGTCCAACACAAGAGTGATGCGTTAAGACTAGAAAAACACCAATGCAGGTACTAAAATAATTGTCACTTTCTGAACATATGGTTGTATCAATCAAAAAGCTAATTTAATATTAGGACACGCAGTAATTGCACCCAACATAATTGTACTAAATGGTATTTATATATTTTGAACTAGACATAATCTTTAAAGAAAAAAGTAAAGTAAAATGTAAGCTTAAGCAGTTTTAATAGGTTACTATAAAATATCATTGCTGAAAGCAAGCCAAAAATTAAAATAAAATAGCCTAATTGTTGGAAAATGTGATGGCAACAAATCATTACAGATCAGCACAAACCTTGTTTTTGTATACAAACAGTGGCAGGTAGTGAAGCAGTCGCCAACCTATTAACACTTTGGCCATCTCCGGGATACTTGTGAATGTATTCTCCAAAATAAGACACCATATTTTCTGGGCATATTCAAGCTGAGAAGCGAGGTCAATCCCCACTGCACCACCTGTTGGTTAAATTATCAACCAAAATATGTTACATGTTGTTTCATTTTTTAATTTTTCTACTACCTGTTCAAGTTGTAGGCATATCTGACACTCACTCTAATGAAGTGAAGATGAGGAACGAAGCATTTTAAAGGTAATCTACGTGCATTAACCTGACTGGGTTTCAAACTACAATCTCCCCATCTTAAGCAACCCAATCTAACACAAGAGTAACTAACGTTTTAGACCATGTGGCATCTGAAGCAGGTTTTAGGCTCTATGTTATTGATATCTTATACACTGTCATATGAGACACCTACTTATATCAATATAGTTCTGGCAGTAAGCTAAATGTAGGTGAAGAGTACAGGGGAAGAGGGTGGGAAAGACTGATTTTAACTCAAATTGAGCTATTGATGCCATCTATTAAACCAGAGGTACCCAACATACGACCCACATGTTGTATTGAAAATACTACTCAATGTACCACATCTTAATACTCTCCATAAGGATAAAACCAATTATCATGACCAATTATCATGACCAATTCTTTATAACCAGCTGGTCTAGTCCAAACTCCTTAATGTAAACCCTACTTCTCTTTTAGTTTTGCTGTAAATGCAATGGTTACATTAATTATTTCCCATTCCAAAACAGATCATAACAAGCCTCCCGTTCTGACCCACCACTACAAGTATTGAATACCAGTGTAGTTGTATACCAACAGTTTGAATTTGTGTATTTAGTGAAGCCTTCAATAGGCTCAAAGAAAATATCAGCCTAATGTGTAATTTTTTTTTTTTCAAATACCTTTTTGTAAGTTATCAAGTTTCTTTCAAAATGTAGAAAAGTAGATAGCGAGTGTTACGTTATTAATGAATAGTGGAGTGAAGATTATTTTTGTATTGTTAATACAATTTGAGAAATCTTGTAGATTTTTATAAATATCTTAGCGGTGAAAAACTTCAAGCTTTATTAAAATTTGCGAGGAAATATTTGTATACATTTAGTCAAATCTACATTTGCAAACAAATGTTCTCAAGAATGAAAATAATTAAATCTAAGTGGTGCTACCGCATCATGGACGAACATTTGCACACAGTACTACAAACTTGTTTATCCAAACTTTCTCTAGATATCAATATAGTGTCACATGAAATTAAAGTTCAGAAATCTCACTAAATTGGTGAGTTTGTGTATGTAGTATATATATATATATATATAGTTTGGAATTAAATGTACCGGTACTGTAATTTATATTTTACAGTCCTCATTTTTTAAGTGTCAAAAATAGTTGGGAGGGGTTGAAGGTTGCCAGAGGTGAGGAGATGTGTCATCTGGCCCGTTTATAATTTAAGATGGGCACTTTGTGTTCTAGACGATCATGAGACCTAAATAATAAACTTTGGATTATAATTTATATTTGTTTTATCATATTAGAATTAATTTTTAAAATAATTGTTGGGGTCTTTATGCAGTTTGAGATATAAAAGTAGATATCCTTAAAAATGTGTGTGTATTAAATTTCTGTGGTGATGGCTACATATTATTACACTAAAATGTATTCAAAACTTTTTATTGGGAAAAGTTCTATGGAATGAAGGACTCATTTAGCTTTCTAGTTAGAGGTTTACTCATCAAAGGTTATTAACTCCGCACATATTTTGAGCTTTCAATGTTTAATTCCAAGCAAAACATTTGTATATTTTACCGAGGTTCACATCATGATGAAATCTTTAAAACGACCACCCTCCCAGCTCTTTATTTGTTGCACCATACCACTTAGACTAAGTAGGAGTTATTATTTTTAACCAAAAAGGAGTATTTTATTTGGTGATATACGGTAAAATCATACACGTAAATAATTGTGGCCGAAAATATATGATCTCGAAGGTGAAATAAGGATGTTGAGTTGTGCGGTGTAAGTTTATGACACAAATGTTTATATTTTATAATTTAACTAAACGAAGCATAAAATAATTGTAGTATGGATTTTTTTTAATAATCCAAAGCTTCATTTAACATATGAATCTCAAATTTCACATATGAAATCTAGAAAATATAATTTTTTAACTCTAATTTAGTTTTAACATTAACATTTATGTGGCAATGTAGATTATTAGCTAAATGAATGTGAATATTTTGTGTTACCGGTATTTTCAAAGATTTATACAAGTGATTAATTAATGACCTGGACAAGTTGTCAAGTTTGATCAATATTACATTTGGTTAAGCCGGCAATAAACACAATAGCCACTAAATGGATTTTGATTGAAAAATTATTTATAATTTTTCTTCGAATCTTAGATCTAAATGTTTCTCAAACCACCAAATCTTGAATATTCCTAGGATTCTAGGAATTAAAGTATTCAAGAGAAAAAAAAAACATTCCTGGTTTGTAGTCATGAGAAAGAATGTATGTTGATCTTTAGTTTAATTTATTTTTTTTATAATGTGTATTTTTAACCATTTGATATTCTGTAAGGTTTTCAGGCATTTTATTTAAATTAACTATGTAGTCACAGATTAAGTTACTTTAATCTTACCTAAAGATCTCCCAAAGACAATGATTTCTTTGTGATTGATATCACTCCGAGATGCCAGATAATCGAGAGCAATTTTAGCATCCATACACAAGCCTGCTTCGGTAGGATTTCCTTGGGACAAGCCATACCCTCGATATTCTAGCATCAGCACGTTGCACTGTAAGTTTTGATACATCCCTAGGACATTTTGCAACCTAAAAATCAAACATACACTTTAATTTCAACGAGATATTTTAAAGAAGACTTAAGTAGGTAATACTAAATCCCTTATACAGTTAAATTTTCATAGAAGAGCCTTTTAGAAAATACTGTACAAACATAAGTTAGCAAACATTTTTATAGCCAACACTGATAACATTTTAATGTCATAGGTATTGGTAATATCTATCATAAGTGAACAACCACATATCACATGACTTTATGCAGTGTTCTCCAAGAAATTATTTTCAGCCGTGTGGCTTTAATTATGGAGTAGCTGGCCGGGACAGTGGAATACAGTACTATGCAATATTTGATGATTTTTGCAACAAACATTGATTTTAACTGGGCAGTCAGTAAAATCTGCCGGGCGTGGGCACACCTTTCAACAGGCCCTGGGGATAACATTGCTTGACATATGAACACGGGAAAGAATATCCTAGCTTTTTCTGTCAGAAGGGTCTTCCTATGAAAATTGGATTGTACAAGTCCCAACCTTATACAGAGCTGTTCATAAACTTTGTCCAGGGGTAAGTGAATAAAACTGAAGACACCATGCTTATACAGCTACTATGTTCAACTTTGATAAACCTTCATATATATATACACACACACACAGAGTAGAGTGCCAATAATTCGGACATCAAAAATCCAGATCAGAAAAAATGGTATTTACTAAAATAACCCTAATGGTATCAATATTAGAGACATGGAAGCCAAAATGCAGCTCAACTCTTGTTAAATTAAAAATTGGGAACTTTTTTGTTTAAATATTTAGTGAAGATATTTCTACCTTATCATTGAATTCTCATAAGTATCCCATCTAGGTGCTAATTTATGTTTATTTTTGGAATAGGTACCGTATTTTCAAAATCCTGGACAAGTCAATAATTCGAACTGGGTTGACCCCCAATTAATCAGAATTATCGACACTCTATTGTAGCCTATATGTTAGTATGAAGTGTATCCACCACTGGCTTCCTGAATAACACACATTTTTTAAGATAAAAAAGTAATAATACCTAGCACCATGTCTTACTAATCGTTCGGATTGGCAATTACACTAATGGGTTAGGAATTGGGAATATTGAATATAGAACAAGTGAGCTCGCATTTGCATGGAGGGAGAGTGAAAAATAATTTAGGAAACCCCCTTACCCCCCAGTTCACCCGAGCGACATTCAAACCTCAATCTCCTTGTCCTCTACAGTTTAGCTC
Source organism: Timema douglasi (assembly GCA_901482245.1). Classification (NCBI taxonomy): domain Eukaryota; kingdom Metazoa; phylum Arthropoda; class Insecta; order Phasmatodea; family Timematidae; genus Timema; species Timema douglasi. The sequence continues at coordinate 258,569 of CABEEJ010000245.1, read as the reverse complement.
AGCACATAACTCGCACATTAGCTAACTACACCACTGAGGTGGGTTTAAAGTAAGAAAGTAATAGGTGTTCAAAAGGTCCATATTCTAATCTATACAACTAAGAATGGCTCCCATAAGGCTGTCTCAAGAATACCGGTTATCACGTTCTGTAGTAATCAGTCTCACCACTCCAGAATAATTTCAGATATGATGTACATCCAACCCTATTTTCCAAATATTTAGACAAAGGTTATGGACAACTCCTTACATTCCAAGCTAATAGGTCTGCCTGGTAAATATATATATATATATATATATATATAAGCTAATTGTCTAGCCTACACTTTTTGTTGTTTTTTAAATGTGTGTTTAGTGATCAATGGGTAGAAAATAAAATGAATAACAGCTTGGCCAACAAACCTGTGGCCCATGTTGCCAGCATTTCCATGAAGAAACAACACAGTTGGCACCCTTATTGCTAGAGGTCCTGGTTGACGAATAAAAAACAGATGAATCAAAGTACCATCTGAACTACGAATGTTAACACTTTCATAAGGCATGCCAAACATGGAGGGCACGGGTACGAAAATTCGCGAGTGAGCAGGCATATCTGGATGGAAGAGTAGATTATCTTCGATGTGATAAAAAATTCCTAGAACCAAGAAATTATGTACAATAAGTATTATTTATTATTATTTAGCACCGCGTATTACTACAAGTTTGGGTTATACGCTTTAAGTACTAATTACACTAATGGATTAGGAATTGGGAAGGTTGAATTAGAGGAAGTGAACCCGCATTTGCGTGGAGGGAGAGTGGAAAACTATTTAGTAAAAATCACCCCCAGTTCACCTAACCAAGATTCGAACCTCGATCTCCGTCCTCAGCAATCGAGATCAACACGACTAGCGTGTTAGCCAACTACACCACCGAGGCGGGTTACAATAAGTATTAAACAAGGCCTAAACAAAAAGTATGAACAAATTATGTAACAATTTATAGCCTCAAGGGGACTATTTCATGTTATTAGGCTCTTCACTAATAATTTTAATTTACTTTAATAAGCTAATAAAAAACCGAGCCTACAACTAACTTTAATATTGTTCTTTAATCAACTATATTTTAGTTGTGTGCAAAATAAATAAGAATACAGATTTTGATAAATATGACAAGGAAATAATTGTATGCGTATAAGATGAGCATTGTTCCCATTGGACCACCAAAGCAGGTTTTGGTCTACATATTAGATGAGGGAGTGTTCTAAGGTATTCTCTTGTACCCCCAATTCAAGCTATCGGGCTAGGCGTATTCAACATACTGGATGGTGCTTTGCATTGATTAAAGGCTATCATGTTTCTTTACAGCAAAGTCGTTATTAAGAATCGACCTCAAGTGCCAATAAAAAATGGAAATTATCAAAATTGCACTTACCTATTATAGCTAAACAGAGCAATAAGAATGCAAATAGTTTTCCATACGTCCAATACACGAGAATACATGCCAGTATCGTGAGACCAGCAAAGACCCAACACCTCATTAGTACTCCAACAAGAATTTGCAGTACTTTTGTACTGCGTACACCTAATTTAATTCTCATTTCGGCGTTTCCTTTTCTAACCAACAACTCTTCGAATTTTTGTGTTTGACAAGACTTTATCAAAGACATGTTTAAGCATTCTTAAGTCCAACTAAAATACATTTTATACAAGAAAAATTAAAGTTATTGGTGAATAAATTGATGATGTAATCATTTTAACTGTAACAGATATAACCACAAACGTAAATAAAAACATAAAATCACTTAATAACATTAAGCGCCATTGTTAAACTCAGGCACAGACCACAACACTCACGCAGGTTTAAACATGGTTCATAGATAAAAGTTATGTTCGCGTCCCCTGTAACAAATAGTTTTATCTGTTCTATACTACTTATTTACGTTTGACTAGAAGGAGTGGATCCAATTCCAGGTTGTTCGCGTCGCCATCGTAGTTGTAACCGTGTCAGAGTAAAACTTGCTTTTCAGTTCCATCTCTCGAGTGGGAGTGAGTGTGGCAGATTTGGAACTGGAGAGTAAAAAGAATAAAAAGTGCGCCAACATGAAAAATAGACTTAACCTAAAAACTTGAATTGATTTAACAAAATTGACTAACTTTTAGTTGACTACAAGAAAATGTTTGCATACATCGTGACAGACAGTGAAATAAAAGTGCCTGTGAATTAAATACCCAGTTCAGCCACTTTTATTAAAGAAGGTATAAAATAATTGATTTACATCAGTAAGTAATCAAGCCTAGGTTCTTATTCCTGACACCCAATCTACCTTAAATTATTGTTAATGGAGATGATTTTTCTTCTTCTTCTTTCTTCAATGGCACTGAAGATATTGTTTTCAATAAGCCAGGAACACTTGTATTTGATTCACTCCCGATTCTACTTTCTTGATTTTCCTATTAGTTCACTCCAGTTCTGACCCAACAAACCTAACTCTATCTCAACACGAATTTCGTCTACGAGATAACCGAGAAAACATATTTTGTTCATTTCTACACTGACATATTTATATTTAGAAGGGAATTAAACAGCCTCCTATACAAAGTAACGTTTTTTGAGCGTAATACATTAACTAAAGAAAAGTCTGAAATATAATTAAGAATGTAATTTCCCCGAGCCAACGAAAGTACAGGATAGGTCATAAATATATGTTCTAATTTTACTGGAATGTGGCAAACCACACAATGTGAGGACAGTACCTTAAACATCAAATAAAGTCGGCCTTTTGTGTAGGCGTGCCCGAGCCGAAGGTGGATTATTGTACAAATAAACTTTCGAGTGCCTTTAACTCCTGAAAACCATAGTGTAACTAATTTTGTACTACAAACTCCATGGTACCATTTTGCTTTCTGCTGGCATGTGGTCTCCCACAATTCACTCCATTTAACTCGACTTCTGAGTTTTACCCTCAGTATAAAGTCACTATACGGTAGCAGGATTTCCTATACAATGGAAAGTAAATTTACACTAGATGCCAACTATCTACTCTCTCATTACCCATTATACCCACGTGACTAGGAATCCATTGGTACTCCGATTCGTAGCCCCTATCTCGTAGAAAGGTGCACTCTTCGAGTATTTGAATTATCAATGGGTGTGATGGAGGGTTTGACAAGCCACTTATAGACTCCAAAGCGCTACGGGAGTTGCATAATACCACTACAAGCTGCGGACGTAAAGATAAAATATATTACAATGCCTGTAGGATAGCAAATAATTCCGTTGTAAATATTGATGCATCGAATTGTAGTCTATATGCCTGACCATAATTAATACTACTGTCATAGAAAGCCGCACCCAATAGGGCTGGCTCCCCTCCACTCCTAGTTCCATATGTAAATATAAGTCTGTGTCTACTCCATCTTTCTTTCATAGACCTTACTCGATCTGATGGATCACTCTTTTTACTCCTGAATCAGGAAGAGATAACACCACTGGTACATCCCAAAGGGCATCATGCCCCCCAGTGATACACTGTAACAGGTGTGGAAGAGAAAATATATATTGACGGGGTTTATCAAAACCCAAAAAACTATCCACCAGAGAAGGGCATGATTTGTTTAACCAATATTGTTTTGTTTGAACATAATTTTTAAGGATCTAAAGTCTGTGTCACAGATAACTAGAAGTTGAACAATCTTTAATAAAAAAACTTGTCCGCCAACAGATGGTGCCTAAGAAATAAAGGAAGTTCTCTCGCTTCAATGAGGAGGGCGTTGGTTGGTGATATACGACAAGCGCCCAGACACAATCTTAAATCCGCATATTGGATCTTATCCAGCTTTGTTAGTGTGGATCGTGATGCAGTGTTATATAAAAAAACTACTATACTCTAATCGAGAACGTATAAGCCCACGGTACATTTGTAACATTATATACGTGTGGTAGCCTTAAGAGTTACCCACCACTGATTTCATAGTGTTTATAAACCTGTCACATATTCCAGATAATTCCAAAAAAATGAGGGAGCCAAGATCCCTTCATGTCTAGCGTCATACCTAAAAATTGCACCGTCGACTGTACCTGAATTCGATGGCCTTCATAAACTAGAAACTAGCCTAATTGAGTTATCTCGCATCCTATGTCAGCTGAAGATTACCGCAAAACATTTAGAGTCAAAAAGTGGGCTGTCAACCAATTTGAAGGCAAAGGAAACACTGATTGTAAATTACCCATCCCCTCTGACAAGTTACAAGACCGAACGTATATTATCACATCATCCGCATACTGTAGAGTCGTTATACCAACCAGAAAAGAGCTATCAATTTCGTTCGAATAGAATGCGTATAACAAAGGACTGGGCAATGATCCCTGTGGTAGGCCTCTTCGTTGATTTCTAGGAGTTGATCTAGCTTGTCCTATCTTTACAGTGTACGATCTATTCTGAAATAGATAGCTTAACCAGTAAAACATTTTGCAAGAACAACCCAGGTGAAATTTTATCAAATAACACAGAATGCTCGACATTATCGTACGCACCCTGTATATCGAGGGAAAAAGCTGATGCAAATGAGTTTTGCAATAGAGCAATTTGAATATCTGAAACTAATATAGAGAGGCTGTTAAGTGTGGAACGTTCCTTTCTAAAACCAAATTGCATAGGATTGAGGAGTTTGTTCATTTCCAGAAATAGTTTTAAACGGGCTTTAACTAAGTGTTCCATGATTTTACCAAAACAGGACGAGAGTGCAATAGACCGATAAGAACTTGTTAGCTCCGCACTTTTACCCGGTTTTAGAATAGGAATCAGAAAGGAAATTTTCCATGCCATTGGTATCACACCCTCCTCCCACAGAAAGTTAAATATCTCTAGCAGCGCTCGTCGAGAAACAGACGACAATTGTGTCAATATACCATAGGACACTTTGTCTGGGCCAAACGCCATGTGTCGCACTAGATTCAACGCTGCTCTTAATTCACTGCCAGTAAAACGTTTATCGAGCTCAGGAACACCCAAACTGGGGAATTCCAACGGGGAGCGCATAACTTAATCCGGTATCACCCTACAAGCGAATTACTTTGCCAATGCCTCTAAGTCAACCGTAGGGATTCCAAAGGTTGTAACAATACCCTCAAACCATTTAATTTTATGTCAGAGATACATCGGCAGAAAGAGACTCGCAATATAACCTCCAAGAATCGCGTTTCGCACGTATCAAAGTTCGCCGCGTAGCAGTTGCCACACGACAATAGCTTTCATAGTTAATTAAGTTAAAATTTTGTTTTAAAATATATAATGATAACCTCCTTTGAGCGATCGCTTTAGTACATGACTCTGTGGACCACGAGCAACGTTTAATACTCCTATGACCTCCACTATTTGAAATTGGTACTGCCGCATCAGCTAAGCTCTGTAGCGCGTTAACAAAGTTGTCGTGCTGTACCGCTGTCCACCGCTAAATTTTGAACTGTTAACTCCACTTTTGTCGAAGATAATTCCCCATTTGCCTTTTTGTAATTACTTTGTGATCGTCCTATCAGCTCTTCTGCAATAGTTATTTCTTTTCTTTATTCTTAGTTAATATTATTGTTGTGCACCAGCCTTTATTTGTTGGTGAATAAGGGCGGTGTTACATAACCACGAGAAAAGTTTTTTTATCACCACGTCATACTACCCGTTTGTACTATACGCTTATATAGGAGCCTACTAATTACACTAGTGATTTTAGGAATGAGGTATATTATAGGAAGTGTACCCGCACTTGTGTGAGGGTAGAGTGGAAAACAATTTTGGAAAAATTATATTCAATACACCCAACTGAGATTCGAACCTTGATTTCTCAGTTATCTGCAGTCTAGTCTACTGCAGGAGTAGCGCCTTAGACCATGTGGCCACCGAAGTGGATGTACAGGATAAGTTGCTTCTGATTTTTGTGCTGAAGAAACTTATTTTCGAACCTTTCTTTTATTAAAATCTTTACTATCGTATGTCCAATAACTCCAATCCTCAAGACGATTGTTGATGGACTAGTTAATCCTCCTCTGGAGAGATCATTGATGTAGTTGGCATTTGCATCATTCCCAATAATTAATCAAGGTTACAACTGCATTCCAAATGAACATATAATTTGTGGTTAGTATAATCACAAATGTACAAAATTGTGGAATCATGTCAGTTGTTAGTCACATATCACTAATCATATACACAAAATATTCAAATCAAATAAATTACACGAGAAACAAACATACCAAACAGTAAATCCGTAATACTGCACGTGGCTGTGTTGTTGACCGGCCTCAACGCAGTCTTGCCAAACTTTAATTTCCGGCCTTTAACAAAAGACCCCCCTAATGCAACTTGTAGACTTCAGTTGCAAGTTAAATAATAATTAAAATAATCATTCCCTAAAAATAAAATTTATAATAGTCTCGGACAAGTACAAATAGCCCACATTAGTTGATGAATGTTCTAATTAACTAGGTACTCTGTCTACACAGTACCCAAGTAGTACCGTAGGTGAAGAAACATTTTTTAAAAATATATATTTCAAAAATATAGGCCAACTCCCAGCTATTGGTTAACCATTTTGAAGCATTTTCGCCCATGCCAGTAAAAAAATAAGTGAATAGTAACGTAATCATAATTAATACTTTGTTTATTATATGATTAAGAACAAAGTTCGCTTCAGCCATCTTTAAACAGAGAACTGAAAGGAGTAAAAACGAATATGCTGTGTTCGTTGCCTCGGAGAGAACAGCTTGTTCTATATGACACCAACTCACGCCCACTATAATTGTCAAAGGTTTAAGACTGTTCTTAAAAGCCGACGAGAACTTAGTTTGTTAAAACTTTGATCGTAAGAAGTTGCATGTTCATTTAACGCTCGTTTGTAAATCACGTACACCCTCCTAAATATTAGGTAAATTTATTTTATGAGCTATGGCTAATCTGGTATGTATTATTTACTTTTTTTTATATACCCGCCATATTGAATTAAAATGCATGTCAAAATAAGGGAATTTATTTGTCTTAGTATTTGTAAAATGTATTTATAATACCAGTGTTAACATTTTGATAATATTTATATGTATTATTTATCCATGCTTTCATATATCTTTTCCTACAACCATGGATTCTAAGTACAACATTACAGTGGGCCAAACATCTGGCAAACATAAGTTGAATGCGCCCAAAAACGTGGTGTTTACAGGTTCCCCTGTTTTAAAAAAAGCAAAATTTGAACAACAAAATTTTAACACTAGTTCGCCATCAGTATTTCATCAAAGAAAGTTACTTCCTGTATTTGGTGTTCGTAATAAGTAAGTTGAGTTTGTGTATTATACCTAATGTATTTAACATTTAAATAAGGACTAAGTAAGAATGGCTTGTAACATTAAATTTTGTGACACTTATGAGATCATTAGTCATTTGTACTAATTTTGAAACTCTAAATGGCACTTAGGCCCCTTTTGGGTTTAATGCAACGATATTGCCATAAGCCAGAATAACATTATTTACACAGTAACACGTGGTAATTAAATAGAAGAATAGTCCTACTATTAATATAGGTCATGAAACCTAAGAACCGAACCTTTTATGCATTTTTTTTCTTAAAAAACACTAAAATCACCAAATGTATACCACCACTACACTCACTTAATTGTGGAGAATCCAATAATAGGCCTGCTATACACTAAAGTTTATTAAAACAAACAATTTTTTAATGAACGATTTGAAACGAAACTCACTGAAGTGAAGCAGGGACAAATATCGTCGAAAAACTTGAAAATTACACGAACAAATCCTTACATACCGGTATATAATAGAGACAATTGATGCTCGATAATCATCTGTAGTGACCACACTTCACTCTCTTTCGCGACAAACATTATTCTTGTAAATGGTGAGCTATACTATTCTTATCTAAAAGAAAACACCTTTGTACATCCATCAAACTCACACAAAGCTCCATTAGAACTGAATTAAAAACATATCTAAACGAGCACACCCACCAGAAGTCAAATATTATTTGTGTAAACAGATGTCTACCAATACTGGAATATACTGGAATTTTGAATCAGATACTGGAAAAATATCCAGTCTGTTTCATTGAGTGAAATGTTGGATTAAGCATTTTAAGACCTCTGATATCATTTGGGCTACTGATAGTTCTATTTTTACCACCACTCAATTACTCCCCCTCTGGTCTATCTTGTTTGCCACACAATTAGATGACCTTGCAGTGGGGATGTTTACCACACTTGCTGACTTTTCTATTCTCAGTCTCTGCACTAAGCCCTCCCTTCCGCCCTCCACCTTACATACTAGAGAAAGGAACAAATAGCTGTTTTGACTATACTAGCACATCTTGTGACCTTTGTGTTTAAGAAGAAATGAGTAAACTCAGAGGAAAGACCTCTTTTAGAGATGATTGGTCGGACAGTACAGTGTTTAAAGATTGGCTGTGATTACAAAATGTGGATTGTGATAAAAGTAAAGGCCATTGTTCTTTGTGTAAAACTAACTTTGATATAAGTAACATGGGAATATCTTCAATCCGATCTCATGCCAAAGGAAAGAAGCATGTTGACAGAGTGCTAATGACCATGAAGTAGTTTTGAAACCTGAAACTAAACCTAGTCGGTCTATTCAGAACTTTCTTGTCAAAGATGAAGTTTCTCTTGCTGAAATATTGTGGGGACTTAGTACCTATTTAAAAATAATGATTATGATTTGAGTCTTGAATCCATGCATATTCCTTGTAGGTTCTAGGGTCCCATCCTTAGTATATACTAGAATATATGCATCAATACACTTGATCTTGATGTAAAAATGTTAACTATGACAGACTTAGGCCTACCCTAACTTTCTATCATTTTATGATTATGAAATAAGGATTGTTTGTCTCTGAATACCTTTCATATATACTGGATTTCTTAAAAAAAAAAATACTGGAAATAAACTGGAATTTCAAAACTATAGTCATGTAGACACCCTTGTAAAGTGGTAATATATATTTTAAGGCTAAATAATGTGTGATTTAAATCTATTATTAGGTTTATTTTCAACCTCGCTTAACCCTAGCCTTTATTACTGTAATTACTTGGCTGACATGACCTAACCTAATAAATTAGAATCTCAATTCATATTCATGTTTATAGTAAACAATTTGACTCTCGGTGGATAAGTGATCATGGATCAAACCACGTGTTGATTTGGTATGTTTATGTTTGGACTTGAGTTTTATTGAGCTGTCTAAATATTTTAAAAATAAAATAACTAATATGATTATATTATCATTGGATTAGCTGTTACCACTCAATCCCTGGCACTTCCAGATTTTTTTTGTGGAGCAATGGGTCTGGAACAGGGTCATACTTGACCTCTTGAGGACGATTGAGGAGCTACTTGAATAAGGAAATAGCGGCTCCGGTCTAGAAAACTGAAATTAATGACCAGAGGGTTCTTTGTGATGACCACATGACACCCTCTATCCACAAATGTTTGGCAGCATCTTTGCCAAAATACGACGGCTGTTTGGTTGGTAGACCTAAAGCCGCTTGTAAGTTGACAGCTTTTTATTAGGATTATTATTTGCCGTTTTCTTGTGAGTAGGCTATAATGATGGTATTACATTTTTAATGGTTTGCCATCTTAAGTGAATTAAATGATAAGGTGCTTAGGCATCATTCCCTTAATGTGCTACCTAATTGTTGGGGTGAACCTTTGTTTCAGACTTTTAGCAGAAATTCACAAGTACTCTTCATTAATAGTAATTGGAGAAACTGGGAGTGGAAAAACTACACAAATTCCTCAATTTATGCATGAAGTTAAATTAGACAGGGATGGAATGATTGGTGTAACACAGGTAAGGGAAAGGTATTTAAACTCTACTTCATTATTTTATTTCTTTGGTTTGTTTTTTCTGCTTTGATAAAGTGTTCTTTGAAATATGTTTGACTAATAAATGACATTGAATTTGTTATCGTTATATTAGGTTTAGCTATGGATCAATTTAACTTGTTAATCGGTTTTGGTGACTGCTTGGTCTAGGCGTTACTCTTGCAATAGACTAGACAGCTGAGATCAGGGTTCCATCCTGGTGGGGTGTAATGAGGGTGGTTTTCCATAAATAGTTTTCCACTCTCCCTCCACACAAATTCAATTACACTTTCCTCTAAATTCTACCTTCCTAATCCCTAACACAGTTTAATTAGATATATAATCTGAATGGATAGTAAGACACAGTGCTAAAAATAAAAAAAAATAAAAAATTGTATTTTTTAATCTAAATATCAAATGCTAAATCTCCATTTTACTTACATACTGATCTTTAATTCTAACCTTGTAAAACATCAAATGTTGGTAGGTATGTTTTGGTTTTTTTCTCTTCAATTCTGATTTGTTCGCATTAATTTTTAAGTTGGACTCAAAAAATTCCAGACAGATAGGCCTAAACTAACTTGTCTTTGTTTTTTAAATGTGAATTCACATTTAGTGATAAATTAATAGTCTCAGCTCAGGTTGTTAGACGGTTAGCCTATATGTAATAGTTATTATGTTGTGCTTAACCACTGATATACATCATAATAGTCTGGATTTGAAATTTTTTTGAATCCTTGAATCTTGAGGATTTATAGATTATAAGGACGTATCCCTGCATTATACTTATCATATGTGATGTTTGCTAGCCAAGACGTGTTGCTGCAATGACGATTTCTCAGAGGGTAGCGCAAGAAATGAACACTACTCTTGGAGAACTTGTTGGTTACTCTGTCAGGTTTGAAGATGTTACTTCAAAATGTACAAAGCTAAAGTATCTAACTGATGGAATGCTACTTCGAGAGGCGTTGCTTGGTAAGTGTTGATTGATATTTAATTTCATACACATATAGTTTTCATTACAGCCCTTTAAAAGCAAGGTTTGATCCTAACCAATTGCATTGAAGCTGGATTTTACTAGAGTTGGTTTAAATTCAGTATTTTACAAATCTGAATCCAAAACAAGTATTAAATTAAAAGAATGGAGACTGGTTGATAAGATAGTCACATAATTTTGTTGGAGCATAACCAGAAATAAGATAAGCATACAAGTAGCTGACACTATTTATCTTTAATCTAATAGAACTCTTGATTTGGATCACACTTTAATAATTTTCTTTCATATGATTGGTTGCGTTATTATGAATTATACACTGTAATTTATGCACTTAGTGTTATTAATTTCATAACATATGACACGATATTAGAATAGTGTCCACTAAAATAGGTCAATATGAAAATGTTCGTTTTTCCAGATCCATTGCTTTTGTCCTATAGTGTGATAGTTCTTGATGAAGCTCACGAGAGAACAGTTCACACGGATATATTGTTTGGTGTTGTGAAGCAAGCTCAGAAATTTAGGACTGAAAGGAGCCTTAAACCATTGAAGGTTAGTCTATTAATTTTTTACAAGAGAGATTGAGATGTACAAATATAAAAGTATATATGTTTATTTTGTGAGGTGTACATGATATAGTGAAGGAAGCAAGCAAGGGTGAGATGGTATGAATGCGTAACAAGGATGGAAAAGGAAAGAATTCTAAGGTTAGTGATGTGGTCGAAGTTTGGAGGGAAAATACCACAAGGGAGGTCAAGGACAATATGGGAGGAGCACACAGCACAATTTACTATTTAACAGCGAGATTGAGGCAAAGTTGCTTTAATCAATTTTGTAGCATTTTTAGGAATTGAACCACTCTCTACTTGCTTTTGGCTTTGCTGGACACAGTAACATGTAATAAAGAAAAAAGAGTATGTAATAATGAAGTCTAGATTCTCGAGGTTTTACTGTATTTTGTTTTAAATATTTCTTACTGAGAGTTAGCTTATTTCTAGCTACTTCAAGCCCTACTTACTCAACTCTGAGCCTGTAAGCCAGGGTTTGAATTCCAGTCAATTTCATTGAGTGGGATTTCTTATGTAATTCTCTATCCCTAGGTATTTAATAAAGCATTAGTTTGCCAAGAACTACTAGTTGCTGTGCTTTTCATTTGAAAAGTTTTCCAGTTTCATTAGCATCTGTCAGATGGGAAATAGAAGTAAGGTTGGCACATTTGCTTGTCTTTTCAATCATCGGTCAACTAATGTGTCCAACACAGACCAGAAACTTTACTGCATTTGATGTTAATATTTTTAATTGGTCTCACAGTAAAATGAATGAAACTTTTCATGTTTATCATAAATAATAAATAAATATTGTGTACTAACTTATTTGTACTATGTTCTTCATAATCTCCCCCTTTCTATCCTTTGTCAGGTCAAGGCTTGAATGGTAGACCTCCACCACCCTGTTTTGGTCCATATTAATTCAGCTCACACTGTTTTTAATAGACTCCAAACATCTCATTCTGGGCCTTCTCCTGGGTCTCTTTCCAGTTATTCTCATTACCATATGCTTGCTTCGGTAGTCATCTTTCATTCTCTTAAAATGCCCTAACCATCTCCGTGTATTCTTGTCAGGAATTCCTTAGTTCCTATTCCTGTGTTTTCCAATATTATCTAAATAATATAAAATACACATTTTTAATTTTTCTCTTCAAGTAAAGTTTTTTTAAATTTTGGTTTAAAAATGCTTGATAAAACTATGCAAAATTTAATTTTGTTAATATTTAATTTTAATGTGATAGGGAATCATTTGTTTAGTTTGTGTTTAGATCTTGGTGATGTCCGCCACGATGGATGTGGACCACTTCAGTCATTATTTTGGGAACATTCCTGTTGTTTACCTTGAGGGCCGTCAGTATCCAGTTCAAGTGTTTCATGCTATCAAAACACAGGAAGATTACGCATTTAGCTGTCTCGTCACTATTTTCCAAATACATAAGGATGCACCACCAAAGTGAGCTAACACACTGTTTAAAAATATCTTAATCTAGGAATACTTTAATTGGGTCATCACAGCGATCATTAGAGCTCCCTTTATTTATTTTTAAATTGCCATTTTCACAATTTCCCTATCATTGGTGTGTTTTTACAGGCACATAAGCAAGGGAAATTTTTACTTACTGCATGAAGTTTCACAAAAAGTTAACTTTGTGTCACCCATTGCCGACCCCACTAGGATTCAATATAGTCTCCCAGGGTTGGTTATTGTCTAAAATTCAGTGCTTCGCTCCTTTAAAACCTGGTACACCCACTGTCATGGATATTCTAAGTCAGGAGTGGCCAGACTTATGGATCTAGTTGTTAAGTGGTCGAGGTTTTAGGCCCTTAGCTCTCGACCATTTCATTTATATAATTATATTATTTTGTTAATTTAATACCATTCTTAAAATCACCAAATTCACTATGGATGTAATAGGCTCGCAAGTGCCCAGTATTTATAATATTTAAAGACATTCAATAACATCTTATATATTGTTTTACAAAATCCCCCCTTAAGTTTATAAGAAATAATGTTAACACTATCAAGACACTAAGAGTATTAAACTTATAGAACATTGTTTTTCCAATCGTTTAGGCCTATTTTAACAAATAAGCCGTAAGCATCTTCAATCTATTATTCTTTTCTAGGCCTAATTTAATCTCTATATTACTATCAAATATTTAATCAAGGAATTGTGGGGTTTAATGTTAATTATAAGTTGTCTAAATCATAACCAATGTTGTAAGCAATATATATTTTAAATTTCAACTCATCATTTTTAGGCCTTTAACTTTTAAATCTAGTAGTTTTCATTCTTATAAAGACTTTGTTGAAATTATAGTATAATTTAAATTTATTAGTTTTACCTTTCACTTTTAAGCATTGTGCTATTTTATTTTATCTGTACCCGGAAGCTGTGAGTTGCACGTGTGGCTTCATAGTGGAAAGGGGAGGTTTGGCGCAAACAGCTAACCAATCAGCACATCAGATTTTAGTGTCTGTGTGTGATACTATCTTGAAGGGAAGTGTTATCAGCGGGACACTGGCGGTTATCACGCGAGCTATTAAGAGGTATACTAAGAGGTACGAATAGTTGTTCTTCATGTGTTGTCTTTAGGGGGTTGAGAGATGGGTGGAAGAAAAGAAAGACCACCATGTGGCTAATTTATCACAACTAAAACCATATTATGTATGTCTTCAAGTACTAATTAATTTTTTTCTTTTCATTATGCAACTAGTGGTTTAAAATGTAATAAAATGTCTATTAACTTTTCTCTAAAATAAAACTTCAGAATCAACCTCATAAATTTTAATTTCTTTAACCGACTACGTTCTCCACCCCCACCATTATTTAATTAACCTCGAGTAGCTCACTGAACCCACCGGCTGTCGCGGACAATATCTAAGGAAGAAGATAGAGAGGGAGGGACTGGAGAATTTCAACTAGTTAGATAGTGATCCACTTCAGAGAAAGAAAATCATTTGCGGTGTACTACGGAGCCATAAGCTTATATTGTTTTTCTTTGTAAAAAAAAACTCATTTTGTATTTAATAGTAGAAATTATATTGCATATAAAAATTTATCTAACATTGACTGAAATTGAGTGTTTAATCAAAATTCATGCTATTATATACAAGGTGGGGCAAAAAATGTTGACACGTTTTATAACACTAGGCCTATATCCCTACTGTTTTAAATACAAAATGTATGAAAATAAACTTAAAATAACAAGATTTTCTACATACCCTTGAATTATTCATTTAAAAAAAAGGGGTGGGAACTGAACAACGTCTTTGTTTGCCTGAACGTTCCCTGGCGCAGGCACGAATAAAGGCTTCATTGCAATAAGTTATTGTAATGCCATCTATCAATGAACCATTGTACTTTCAGCCATTCTGAATACTTCATATTGGAGCTACCATTTCAATCATATACTTTCGCCATGATTAAAGCAATAAATGAGACAAAGATATGTTTCGAATAACAGTAAACAAGTAGAAAAATAGCTGCAAGGCCTGTGTGGATTGCTGTCCTAAACATGCGCCAGGGAATGGGTTAAGATGGCCACGATTTCATGCAATGCATTGTTGTATCCGCTTCTCAAATCTTGACATGACTTTGCACAGTGTCCCTTGTTGAATTACTTCAATTTCTACTACAATTATTTCTTTTATGTTTCTGGATTGTGTTTGGGTGGGTTGCGTGAACATGCCATTTTAACATACCCTACATGCTCCGTTGATGTTTTGGCAGTGTGGGGCGTTGTCTCATCTTGCTGGAAACACATGTTGGCATCCATGCTCTTAAGTTGCAGTTTAGGTGTCAGAAAGGTCGAAAATCAATGGAGGTGCTTCACAAAATGTTTCTTGGGCACTTCATTTCACGATTTGGGGACATTGCCTGGCCACCGCGTTTACCAGATTTAACAGCTCCAAATAGAGCCAGACTTTTTCCTTGTGTAGTGGAAGTTGAAGCAACTCAACAAGAGGCAATGCGCAAAGTCATGTCAAGAAGTGCATACAACAAGGTATTGCATATAATGGATCCCATCTTAAGAACATAGTTTAGAAAGAAAAAAAATTAATTCAAGGGTATGTAGAAGATTGTCAACCTTTCATTGTTATTCTAAGTTTAATTTGAATCATTTAGAAGTTAATACAGTAAAGAAATAGGTGTTATTAAATGAGTTAACACTTATCTCCTACCTTGTAGTTTCACGGAATTTTTTCTCTCTCATCAAACACTTGAATTTGACGGTGAGATATTTTGTTGAATGAGAGTAAGTAGTTTCTCTGGCACAAGTGAAGGCAGGATTGTAAATGTTCATCAGTCAGACAGCTTTGATATTTATATTTTATAATATTCGGTTGAGAAAACATTGCAAATCCTCTTTTTCATTTTCTTTCTCTCAATCTCTTTTAATCTATCACAAAGGTGATCGACAAAACAATCGATCAACTGGTAGATTGTGATTGACTGTTTGGCCACCTCTGTTTTAAGTTATATTTTAATGTTAGATGTATTTGGTTGAAAAGAAAAGGTATTTACATATTTGATTATAGTAAAATTGTTATGACATTAGCCTATAAAAAATTATAAAAGAATGTTTTATCTTCAGATTTGTTTGGATAGGCCTTTAATACTTTATTTTTATACAGCAGCAGCAAAGCTTATTTTTTTAATTGGTGCAATGCCTTACAATCTTTTTAAAATGTATATTTTAAGAAAATGCTTGTTTACAAGAAAAAATATGCCATTTCAAATGTTTCACAGTTGGGATATCTTGGTGTTCCTAACTGGCCAAGAAGAAATAGAAGCCATGGCATACAACATTCGCCTTATTTCCAAGGTTAGCTTTAAAAGTACATTTTTAATTTAGACAAGACTAGAGATCTAAAAAAGATATGTCGAATAAACGTTTTTATTTTTTAGCACCACATCTTAATACCCATTTTGGTGAATGGACACTCGCAACCTCCAGCCAGCTGTTGACCCCCATCAAATATTTCGTCCCAACCGCTCAGAATATTTCAAAGTCTCAAAATTTCTCTAATATGTTAAGGAAGATGAATATAAAGGAAGTGTACTTGCATTATTGTGCCTCACTGTTCGGTCGGCCCTTTTATCTTTCCTTCGCACTTGCACCGATCACACCTACCACACTCTCTACTGCCTGGACCGCTCCACAGTTCATGTTCTCTGAGCCGTCCGTGACTAGTTCTCCACTGTACTCAGCACCCATGAGAACTCCTCTTTCTATTGGCTCGCTTGGCGGCCACTATCTCTCACGTTCTCACTTGCCAATGAGAACTCCCATTTTTTCCCATTGTACAAGACCAGGCGTATTTAACATGGCGGTTCCTCGGTCAGAGGTCAGTCGGAGAATAGCGCCATATTTTCAAAAGAGCTAATAAATTGTCTTATGTTACAAAGGAGAAATATTGTTTTAGCCCTCTCTTTTACCACCGTCACCCTACCTCCCACCATGACTTACGCTGCCGGGAGAATCACCCTACGTCCCACCACGACTCATGTTGCCGGGACATCCTTCTGTTCCACCGCGACTAACGTTGCGAGGAAATACTTGCTGACATTTCTCCCACCCCTACTCACACATGTCTGAACACTACGTCGCCATCGTCGCAACATCAACTAGTTACCTCCAAAGCCGCAAGCAAGGGATAGCAGTATTTTTATTGAGGGAATGTGGAAAAAAAACTGTCCAGGATCGAACCCTGATTTCCCCATTATCAAATGTAGAGTTTTTTCCTCTGTTCAAAATTTAAATTTTGCATTTTATTTTACCTTTGAAAACTTTGGGTAAACTTTGCTTTGGGAGAAGAAAAAAAAAATCTGTTACCAACAAACCTTTTGCCAGTAAAATACAAATTTATGTTCCATTTTTTATGCTGATATATATATATATATATATACATTAGTTCATGTGACAATAGTTTTTAGTAATTAAATTACATGTTGTTAATTCATGTGGATCACAAACTGACATATGATGGTTATCCACAGGATCCATCATGATAGCTGAATCAAAGTCAATTAATTAAAATGTGACAGCCTGGACACAAAAATTGAACCTGGAACCTTTTGCTTTGCTCGCTAGGAGTCTAACTGGTAGAGCATTGTTGCACAAAGCTAAAGGTCCCGAGTTCATTTTTGGTGTCCAGGTTATCATTTTTCACTTAACTAAATTAAATTATATTATATTATATTGTAATAATATCATAATTACTAAATGGGGACAAAATTTATTTGCAATAAAACCTTTTTTTATATGATACTTGCTGTCTAAAGCTATATAAATATGCACAATATAATATTTCTCTAATATTAAATATTTTTCAAAAACAATTCAAACTTTTATTCAACTTTGTGAATATTTAATATATGAGGCATCCAAAATGTTCTGGACTGGTACCTCCATCTAGACAGCAGATGTAGTAGCACTAGCATCTCTTGGGAGTCAGTATGCCAAGTTGCATGCAGGTGGGTGGCTATGCTGATTTTT
Source organism: Timema douglasi (assembly GCA_901482245.1). Classification (NCBI taxonomy): domain Eukaryota; kingdom Metazoa; phylum Arthropoda; class Insecta; order Phasmatodea; family Timematidae; genus Timema; species Timema douglasi. Next base: position 240,664 of record CABEEJ010000245.1, on the reverse strand, counting down.
CACGTCCGTTTATTTGGGTTCGTGTGTGTGGCCTGTAGTGCTTTTCATGATGAATTTCATAAAGAAACAACGATTGGTGCTAATCTCGGTAAAAGTGCAACATACATCCTGACAATGACTCAACAAGTGTTCTTGGAAGAAACCCTAGGTCATACAAAAGTGTTTCAATGGCATGCCTGGTTCAAGGCTGGTCTAACATCCTTTGAGGACGACAAACCCACAGGGAGGCCCAGCAGCTGCACAACATTCAACAAGGTTGCCAAACTTCAACAGATTGTATGCAAGAATCGACGTTGGACCATTCATGACCTTGCTAAGAAGATGGGAATTGGTTATGGAATATGCCAATGGATTCTCATTTCTTAGTTAGCATGCACCATGTTGATATTTGTATTGAACTTCATCAGGTCACCTCCATTGGTGTAACCTTCTTGTCCAGGGTTATCACAGGTAATGAGAGCAACAATCTTCCCAATGGAAAAGCCCAAACACCTGAAGATAAAAAAAAAGGACAAAGTTGAAGAGCATTGTCAAGAGCCTGCTTATATTTTATTTTTTTACATCAAGGGGATTGTTCACAAAAAATTCATCCCAGCAGGCCAAACAGTCAATTCCACTTCCTACTGTGGAGTTTTGCATCGACTATGGAAAAATGTGTGAAGATGATCCTCCAAACTTGCGGCAACAGGACTGGCTCTCGCACCATGACAATGCTCCATATTATGCTTTCCCTTTCACCCAGCATTTTTTGGCCAAAAACAAACTGATTCTCATCCTCCACCCACCCATTCCCCTGCAACTTATTTCTAATCCTGAAAATTAAGATCAAGCTGAAAGGGCACTGGTTTGACACTATTGAGAAGTTATAGGTGGTGCTGCACATTCACAGAACACGACTTACAAGAAGCCTTATAAAAATTGCAGAACTAGTGTCAATCTGCAGAAGAGGACTACTTTAAGGGAGATGGTAACCACTAAACTCTAGGGTGAGTTTTACAAGTTGTATAGGATCAGTTCAGAAAATTTTGGATATTACCTTATAAATGAAGAGGTAGACGACTTTGCATACACCTTATACACATTACTATGTGTATTGTTTTATTATTTTAAGAGAGAATTGGTTAAGTTTTCAAGCACAAACAGAAACGCGGTGTTTTATTTGATTGTATGGATGTGAAACGTGGGTTTGTCAGGAGAAACACAAGAGCAAGGTTAATGTGGTTGAAATGAGATTTATAAGAAATGTATATAGAAAAACTTGGATGGATAGAATTAATTAATTGATACTGGAAGAAGTGCGGTTCAAAAGGAAATCCAACTGGTCTTTGGGAAATAATTGTTTTATGTTGGTTCAGGTATATTGAGATGATGAGTATGGATCAAGTGATGAAGCAAATATATGATGGTGGAGTGTGTTGATCAAAATTTGGGGTGATTAAGTAAAATTAGGTTAATAGTTGTAGACAAATGTGTTAACATGAGAAACATTAATAGTTATGAGAATAAAAGAGGTTCCATGACTTGGTTGAAGCAAATGCAAGCAAGGATAGGGAATCATGGATAAAGTTAGTGAGGATGGATTAAGTATGGAACTGTGGTTTTACTAGTTTGCACAATTTATAGTTTACTCTGTAAGCAAACCGCATGTATGTGCATTTTTTTAGAACGGTTTGAGAAATACAAATAATATACCATGCGTGCTTTACCAAACAAACTAGGAATCAAAGGCCCTTCACATCTCTGGCTAAGACTATCCCCTATTGCAGGACTTGGAGGGCAAGTGTGTACCACTTAAAGTGTACCCACTTTACTCCTCTTTGCCCTCCCACATGCAGCTGGATGTGTTCAGGCCAACAGCCCCAGGAATGAGGAAAGTGATCCTTAGTACCAATATTGCGGAGACATCCGTCACCATCAGTGGCATCAAATATATTATTGATAGTGGCATGGTCAAGAACAGGTAAGTTGACACGCAAATTGTAATATACTGAAATATTGTTTTTTCACCCCCTATTTTTTATAAATGAACCCTTATATAAAAAAAAATATTATCTAGATCTTTTATTCAAAACTTTATTCAACTCCATAATGTAAATGTTGGCTTGGGTTGAGGGAACCAGGATATTTTTATAACTTTACCTTGGGATCAAGTCAGACTTGAGTAGCTGCCCACACACTAATATAGAGTTCTTGACAGTTATCATATTTTCTTCAATATGATACTTTTAAAAATGTTTCTAGCCTCTAGAGATGTGTGAAGCTTAAAAACTTCAACTTGGCTTCAAAACATATATTAGCTTCAACTTTGCTTTAAAAAAGACTTCGCTTCAACAGTTAGGAATCTTCGCAAATAATGGTCAATTTATGGCCATTTTTGCTGTTATGTATAGTACAAGATAATATTTATTAGGGAAAGTTTTAAAATAATCAAATTGTAAGTTGTGATAGAAACTTTATTCATCAAAATTTAAATAGATATTAGAAAAAATTATACATTAAAATTACTAACCAAAAAAATAATCTGAACTTCAATTTGGCTTCAAGTACATTTTCATATATTTGATTCGAGAAGTTGAATTGAAAAAGTGGACTTCACACTTCGCACACCCCTAATTATATACATAAAACCACTCTGATAGCTGGAGAGATATTGACCTTTAGAGGTACAAGTTACAAGACAAAGGAACCGAGCAATACCAAGTGCTGCTGAGGATGGGGAGATCGAGGTTCGAATCTCGGTCGTGTGAACTGTGGGTGGTTTTTCCTAAATGATTTTCCCACTCTCCCTCCACGCAAATGTGGGTTCACTTCCTCTAATTCAACCTTCCCAATTCCTAATCCATTAGAGTAATTAGTACTTAAAAGCGTATAACCTGAACGGGTAGTAAGACGCGGCGCTAAATATTATTATTATTAATACCAAGTGTCTCTTTTAGTTCACTCAAATACATTGTTGGGACAACATTTAGATATGTTGATACAGGGTATTTCGAAGTTTTTGACTGTACTATGAGACCACTAATAAAGACAAAAAACTGTATCAACAATGTATATTTGTAATACTGGAGGCAAGGTACACCAATCTGTTTATTGTCATAATCAAAACCTTCGAATCGACTGGAAATATTTAAGTAATTCCAAGAATTGTATGACAACTACAATAATTTCACCAGTATGATACTACCAGATGTGTAACTTAACTAAGAGGAGGTTGCACACCTCCCCCCCCC
>CABEEJ010000245.1:115292-237415 GCA_901482245.1 Timema douglasi | reverse complement strand
TAAATCTATGCAGAACTTGAAACCAAATTGCAAGTTATATGTTATACCAAAGAACATGACAGTCAAAAGAAACAGCCAAGAGAAAATATTTGTGTGGGCCTTCTACAAAGTCATAGCCTAGATGGGTTGAAAAACTAGATATGAAAAAGGAATTGTTGTTTTGCCACATAACCACACATAATTGATTTAATCCTATTTAAAAGGATGTACACAAGGGGTGTATCCCTAATTTGAACTAAATGGTACCTCAAACTATTGTTGCTAATGGTTTCTTCATCTGCGTTGTGAACGATATATCATTTTAAATATCCAAAAAGGTAAAATTGTAATCTTGTTTTGTTTCAGGAGTCACCACCCTGGAACTGGGCTGGATGTGTTGAAAGTTCAGAGGATATCTCAAGCCCAAGCTTGGCAACGCACTGGTCGGGCTGGCAGGGAGTCCCCAGGGTTCTGTTACCGCACTTACACCCATCAGGTCAGAGCTAGAGTACAAGTTTTATAGGAATCTTACAGATATAAAAGTTACTAGTGTAGCGGGCTAACCAGTCAAGCCCCGTACGACCTAAATCAACTACTAAGAATAACATTTCTCGAAATAAAATGTATATGGATTTCTGCATATGTGCACATACATACATGTATAACTCCATTTGCTACATCCCATGCCACGATAACATTGCTGAACAAGAACGACTCCATCTGATGTGTTCAACTATTTTCTCGGCTGGCGATGCTGCACTTTATTGTCCCGAGCTATCTATTCAACTGCCTGAGGTTTGATGTAGCACGGCAGCACGCGCTTTCCCTGGCTCATATCTACGTGCCGACTTGAATTTCCCCCTTCTCCTCCTCTCTCATGGTTTATCAGGCTTAGCCGCTATAAAACACCATGGTTCACTGGGCAAGGACCCATTTTATAGTCCAGAATTCTACACGTTCAGCGTCTCTTCACTCAGAACATATCTACAGCATTAAGGTTGCGACGACAATGCTTCCGACGAACAGACCTGATCGGCGGAAATAACTCACCGTAATGTTATACATTCAGATTGATAGGATTAGGCGGCTTCGTCACCCATTATCTAAGTTTTAGGAACTGTTTCCACGTATGTTGAGAGTATCTGTAGCTCTTTTGGGTATATTTTATGTGATGTAGGTTAGTCTTTAATCCTTTATGGCGTGTTGTACTAGCCTTCAGTGATGTCTCGTGTCACTGTTATCTGCTCCGTCCTTAAGACCAGCCGCTTGGTAAAAGGTGTGTTTCACTCCTTAACCTGCACAAGCATGTTGTAGTCTGAAGGGTCATCAGGCATGTAAGGGACTGTTTAAGTTGTTCCATGCCTGATGGTATAACTAGTTAGGTAATGGTTGGCGTTCCTAGGGTAAATCTGGGCGCTTCACGCCTTATTGTTGTTCACCTTGTTGCGGTGATCAACTTGTGGGTCTTTCTGCCCATGGCTCGCGTTTGTTATATGTTTTTGATATTGTAACTCTGAGAGGCCCTCCTTGTTGATCGTTAAGCTTTAATGGATTTAATTTCCACAATCCCGGCTAAAACTGATTGGTTGCTTGCCAGGCCATTTTATGCTTGGGTCTAGAACCCTAAATTGGAACTTTCGCTTGTTATTTGACCTGAATATGTATGACCAGGACAAACTTTTAATTTCTCAAAATCTTTGTAGCTCCGCTGAGAGAGATCAAGCTAGCTTCACTAGCATGGGTGATCTTCTTTCCTTAAAGTAGGGCTGCAGATTTGTTTCGATGAACTGATTCTATTTGGCTTGCAAGTAATTAGTTGCAACTAATTAACTTGCTTTTGTATAGTGTAGAATTTTCAAGTATATGTAATTGTTTTATGACTAATGGAGCAATTGTATTTTAGAAGGGGACTACTAGTATATAGCATAAACAAGGTCTTGCCTGTTGTAGGCAGATATTGGTGCTTCACGCCATGTAAACTCCATGAGTGGGGTTATTTGTTTACTTGTAATAGAGTCACTGATTTTAAGCCATCATTATAGGCCTCTTTTTGACAAACTGGATGGTGCTTTTGATATTCTTTTATTTATTTGTTGTTAACTGATCTCATTAAAACTAATTTGCTTACATGAATCTCTATCTTTTGTTTTTACATGTTCTTTATTTATGAATGGTTTCCTTGTCTACGTATCCAGGGTCTCTAGAGTTATCTAGATTGCGGGTGCACTAGATTTACTTTCATGTATTCATTCATCAAGTCATGTTATCTGCAAATGTAACTTATTCATATATCAAGACATCTGCAGCTGTCACTTTTGTGACATTTTATCAATAACTACAAAATTATATTAATAATACAGTCAAATGTTATAATTTGTTTTTATTAATCACTGCGTCTTACCACCTCTTCAGGTTATACACATATATGATAACCACTTTAATGCGGCAAGGTTGAGGAAGGAACTATTTTAGAGATAATCTTTTTGCATTTGCATGGAAGGAGATTGAGAATGTTTTAGGAAAAACTATCCTCAATAGACCTGACTGAAATTCAAACCTCAATCTCCCCGTTTTCAGCAGGCCAGTATATCACTGTTACACAACCAAGGTGGTCAAATCCCTGAACAAAGAAATCTGCAACCTTTCACAGGATATGGGAACTGGCCCATCAATATACCTATTACCAAATCCAGACAAGCCCCTAACCTCAACCCTAGGTAATTCCTCTTCTTCCTACCAGTATACTTATTACTACAGTCAATATCACAATAATAATGATAATGTATATAGCATAATTTCTATCTATTCAAAGTGCTGCCATCTATAGTGATATAAAAAAATCAGCTGTGGACATTCTACCTTGCAGTTCAACCAAGAGCATCAGTCTACTCGCTTGACCTTATGGCGTTGTCTGTGATAGTGAAAGCTTGTCCTTGAAAATGTGTTTGTGTGTTTTTAGTGTTCTATCTAAATAATTTCTACTCCAGTATCACCAAGGTAAGTGTGCTGGCTATCCCTCCTAATTCAAACCATGATCAAAGTAATTGTAAGCAACATGTATTCTAAATTTCAACTCATTAAAGTCATAATTAGGCCTTTAACTTTTCAATCTAGTATTTTTCATTCCTATAAACTATAAGTTATTGATAGAATATAACTTCATCTAAATTTATTACTTTTATTCTTAACTATAAATCATTGAGCTTGTTATATTTCAACCCTGAAGCTGTAGTCTATTTTGAGACACACGTGTGACTTCACAGTGTTAAGGGGAGTTTTGGCGCGGAACCACTAGCCTATCAGCGCTTAGCATTTGGCATCTATATCTTTTACCTTGAGGGAGAACGCAAGTGAATGGGGACACTTCCCGAGTAACACACTAGCTGATCGGACGTGCCAACCTTTCTAGTTGGGTTTACCAGCCTTTTCTAACGATGGAAAGGGTATGTGTGAAATAGTGTCCACCATGGTGGGTTTAAGAACACTTTATCTTAATAGCATGACAATTCCTGTTTAATATATGGTTCGGGGGTGATTCGCATAATGTACACTTAATAATATAATGGTGACAGCTGACACTATTATTTCCAACTTGTAAAGTGTAGCTCTTAAACTGTATTTTCGAACACTACTTAGATTTTTAAAATATATCCTAATCTTGGCAACCTTGTCATTTTATCTGTCCTTGATTCCCCATCCCCCCAAGTATTAAAAAAAACGACGATTTATTTGATGTGATACCAAGAATACTGACTTCATTGGACCAACGACCATTGTCCAAATGGAGTTTTTAAAAAAAGAGGTGGGGAAGGTGTGACTAGGTACAAAGTGATTATCTTTGACTTGAACTGCTACCTACTGTAATAACCAAGTGATTATCTGTGACCTGTCATTAAAGGATGTATACCTTAGTGTTTGGACTAAAAACTTTTGTTTGGACCTATTAAACCATAATTTCATCAGTATTTAATTTTTAATGTTGAATTTGTTTGTTCCCAGGAATTTGATTCATTCAGAAAAAATCCAATTCCTGAAATTCAACGATGCAATTTAACTAGTGTAGTCCTTCAACTGTTAACTCTTGGGATTAATCCAGCCTCATTTGATTTTATGGATAAACCACCAGTAGAGGTAACGAAAAAAATAAAACATGCATTTATGTTAAATGATTAAAATTGACATAAACTTGTAACAAGAATAAAATGTTATATAATTTTTTGATGAATACTCTTCACCAGATGTACTTCATTTTTACATTTAATTTGGTTGAAACAATTTTAAAGGGTTTTATGAATGTTAAACATTACAGTATTACATTATTTATGAATTGATGGTGAAATATACTATTACAATCTTTAAAGTAAGAAGATAATATAGAGACCAAATATTTTCTTCAACTCAATTCTTGGTATTTTATTTAAATTTAAAACTTAAGTTTGCACTTTTTGGTAATAGTTTTTCACTTGCATAGTCAATTTTTTAATATTTTATTAAAATCTATGCATAGTCAATTTTTAATATTTTATCAAAATTACAAACTTTGTCAATAAAGATTGATAATCGATATACCACACATATATTGTTGCAGTATGTTGACGGGGCCATTGAGCAACTAAAACAACTCGGAGCAATAGAAAGTACAGTGTCTCCAAAATTAACTGCTACTGGGCATCTTATGGCGCAATTTCCACTAGATCCACGCTATAGTAAAATAATTATTTCAGCCAAGGATTACAACTGTGTGTAAGTTTCGAATACTCGACAAATTATTTATTGTCTTTTATAGAACCTGTATGCTTATTTGCACAAAGAATGTGATTACATAAGTTGGTAGTTTCACTTAATGATTTCTGGTCTTCTCTCCAGGAAGGGAAACAAACTGAAGAGAGAAAAAAATCTGTTCCTAAACCAAAGGGTCAACCAATTTAATGTTTTCTTAAGGTGATAAATCTTAATACAGTAGAAATGTTTTCTTGTTGTTTTTTGAGACACATTAATTATACCAACTTGAATGCCTTCAAGGTGACTTAACCCATTCCCTGGTGTGCATGTGTAGCACAGCGATACACGAAGGCTTGGCAGCCATTTTTCTACTGGAGTACTATTATCTGAAACATATTTTCGCTACTTACTCACTTAATGCTTTATTCATGGTCATAGTATAGCATTGAACTGGTAGCTTCCTCTATCAGCTTCAATATTTAGTATCCAGACTGGCTGAAAGCACAGTGGCTCATTGATAGATGGCACTACAATAACTTATCGCAATGAAATGTTGAATTTCTCCAGTGAACATTCAGGCAAAGATGTTGATTCAACACCTGCACCAGAGAAAGGGTTAATCTAGTTTCCTTAATTTATATAGCTGAAAACCAGAACTGGCATTACATTCCATAAAAATAATTTAGCTACAACTTTGAACATTTTATAAAGCAAACTTGTTGGAAAAAATTGAGTTCATCTTAATGCTTAACTCTGGGTCAAGGACTTTCAATAGCACAACTGTGATCTGGAAACCATTCAGGCCTTTTAGGAGGCAAAACTACCATAGATAAAGGCAAAAAAAATATGATATCAAAATTTTATTTGCTACCCACCTAGGTTATCCACATATTAATATAGGAGCAATGAGGAAAATCGAGTTTTGGACTAAATGTACCCAAACATATGTGGAGAGAGGGTGGGTAACCATTAATCCAAGATTCGAACCCCTAACTTCCCCGTTGCTATACTAGATGAGCTTGGTATTTAGTCAGCATTCCCATCATTGGGGGTAGTCGCCTTTGCCAAGGTATTTCTCAGATCTAATGTTATGTTGACTACATCAGCCAAGAGATTTTGACAATCGTGGCCATGCTGTCAGGAGAGTCTGTGTTTGTAAACCCACCAGCCAAACGAGAGAAGGCTGTGGCGGCTCAGAACAAGTTCTATTCCACGGCTGGTGATCACATCACGTTGCTCAATATCTACAGGAACTACAACAATGTAGCCCAGAAGAAGGTGAGACGTTCTGTGAGAACAAATACTTACCGTTTAGCAACAATAACTTGATTGTGTTCTTGTGACCATATAAGGTGTTAGAAATACACAATGGGGTATTACAACCAAGTACTAATTCACTGTTTCCAAGTTTGATTCTTGTTCCTGTGTCATTTTTAACTAGAACAAGTTTTAAGTTGAAATTACAGTTGATTTGACTTTTACATATGGACAGAACCTTTAAATCCCTAAGAATACTCGAAAGAATATCAAATTGAAGTTTAAAAAAAAGTTGTGTTTTGTTTCAAATTTTGAATTTGAATTTGTTTTAGAGCTATTATACTGCTATTGATAATTTGACACAGCATACTGTATTGGTCCGAATATATTAGGTCTCGCACACGATACAACCTTAATATTTTGAAGATGTTCTACATAAAAAATAAAAGGTCTCTACTATACCATGAGGTAAAAACAAATTTGACACAGTTTTATTAGGCCCTTTTAGTGCATGTCTTGTTGCTCAGGTATTACAAAAAAGATTTTAATAGCAGAAACATAGTACAGTTTCTTGCACAAACTAACACTGACCTAGTACAGTCAAACTCCTCTCATTTTTATTACTGTACTGCCTGTTTGGGCAATACACTGCTCTCTCTTTTTATCATGAGTTAGTTAATTATCAGACACATGTGAGCATGATAGTTCCCGCACTAGTGCTGGTTTCTCGCTTTGTTTTAGACCATGAGATTATTATTAGACACACATGCGTGCATACCGATTCCTGCTGGCCAGCCAGTACAGTTAAGAGTATGCTACAAAAAGACTTATGTAGAAATCTGATGGCTTTTCCTAGTTCTAAGTGTTAGGCTGCGTATATAATAAAATAATTACAGTTTTCAGAAGGACACTATATTTGGGCTAATATGGTAAATATAAGGAAAACTTAACCAACTCCCAGATCATTAATCTACTACTTAATTGAATGTATTATAAAAAAACACACTAATATTTAGCTTGTATTTTTATTTTCTATTGCAACCTCTTATACTTACCATGTTTTCTAAGATTCAAATTTGAGATTCTGACTTCACAGGTAAAATTATTTAGATTCGTAAAAAGGTGGATTTGACCCATCTTTACTTTTACAACATATTTGGGATCTATTGTTTTAAAAGAATATAGTTGAAAAATATGGTGAAAATATTCACTTATTTTTGTAAAAATGGTTTCCCTGAAAGTGTTTTTTAATTATAAATAATCACAATAATTTTAGCATTGCAATAATTGTAAAGTATTGTAAATGCTTCATTATTCATGTATTTGAATTGCAATGGGAAAGTTTTGTTGTAAACATTTGATATTATTATATAAGATAGAATATTCATAGGGGTTTGTTTATTGGAATTTAAGATGCCTTTGCCCATAAAATTGTGAACATCTCCCATTTGTTTCATCTTTTGTAGTATACTATTTGTTTCCCCTTAATTTACAAGTAGAAAGAAACTTACACATCTGAAATATTATTATTATTATTGCGTCTTACTACCCGTTCGGGTTATAAGCACTTACGCTAATGTGTAATGGTAGGGTGATTGTGAGATGAAATGGAGGACCTACAGTAGATAAATCTTTGCCGGAACCGAGGATTGAACCCCGGCCGCCAGCATAGAAGTCTGACACCTTAACCCCTAGACCGCCAGGTCACCGGTCTGAAATATTCCACTCACATTTACTTGTTTTGAATTCTAGATCTGGTGCCAAGACAACTTCCTGAACAGTCGTAATTTGCAATATGCAAGCAAGGTGCGCACTCAGCTTAGTGAGCTGTGTGAGCGCTGCAAAGTCCCAATGTCCTCGTGTGGCCAGGACACAGAGCCTGTAAGAAAGTGCCTCATAACAGGACTGTTTATGAATGTCGCAGAGCTGCAGCGAGAGAAGAAATATATCACGGTAAGTCTCGTATCTACTTTTAGTTGCACCACTTATTTATTATCTCTCCAAATAATCTGAATTTTTATAGCATAACATCTCACTATCTGTTAGGGTTGTACGCATGTGTAGTATATCTATTCTATCAAAAACTCGATTTTGAGATATTGGTATTGTTTGATTCGTTATTGAAAGGGCTATCGTTATAACTATATTTTGGGCCGCAAAAACTGCTATAGACCCATAAAAATCAGGAAATGAAATTACCGTACGTACTTTTGCAAAACCCGCTATTTTTTGTCAACCTTTCAGTTGCAAAACATGCTAAATGCTTGATTGTCTTCAAAAGCCACTATATTCATTGTGAACAACAAGGCCCACCTGTTAAATACAAACTGCAAAACCCGCTTTTCTTTTTTCTCGTAGTTTTTTTATTTTTCCAAGCAATAATGTTTATGTTACTATGGCTTGATTTGATAATTAAAAAACTAGTTTAAACATTTTTATTTTTAAATATATCTATTATTACTTTCTTTTTTTTATATTAATATTTAATACATATTTGTTTTTTATTATCATAATTAAGTTTTAAAATGTTAAATTTATTCAATCCAAGCTTAAGTCGACTCTATACTCGGAAGCTGTATGAAAATCCCACTCGAGATCAACTGGAATAAAAAAACCTTCAGACACGCAGAATGTGTATAACCCAAACTGGAGGTAATATGTGAACTAACATGTTTATTTCAGGTGGGTTCCAAGCAGGTAGTGTCGATACATCCCTCCTCTGTGCTCTTTGGCTCCCGGCCCCATTGTGTCCTCTTCACAGAGGTGGTCCAAACGGGTCGGTGTTACCTCCGGCAGCTGTCGCTCATTGACCCACAGTGGCTGACCGACATTGTGCCAGAGTATGCTAGGAAACATCGTCTTACATCGTACGCTAGTTGATCCTAGCCAATCTATTAAATTTAGGGGTGTGCAAAGTCCACTTTTCAATTCGAAGCATACTCAAATTGAATATATGAAATATTCTCAAACCCAAATTGGAATATTTTATGTTTGTTGTTTTATGCTTGAAAAAATATTTTATTTTGATATAATTATAACTTAATGCACTATAATCACCTTAAAAATGTTTTATTGTGCAATAATTGTTTAAAATATTTAGTTTTTCCCCCTGAAAAACCAATTTACTATCAAAACTTTTCAATTACTTAAAGCTTATTTTTATATGAATATTGTTTTCTACTATACATAAGGGTTGAGAATGGTAATAATCAACCATTTATTGGTGACGATTCGTAATTGTCGAAGCTTCTCACACCCCTAGTTTAATATTTTATTCAGATAACAAACTTTAAGGAACTATATTCGATTGTGGTTGAGTTAACATTTAAATGGGATATAACATCTTGTTCTCTCATTTATCCAATGGAACAATGTTGTATTAACATTTATTTATTATTCCATGTAATCTAGTCATCTAGACTGTTAGTTAAATATCCCAGTAATCGACAAACTAGATATATCTTTATCATTATCATATTGATTCGAAAATAAGCCCTAAACCCACCCCAGAACATATGCCACACCCTAATAATACCATAATTTTGATATGGAGAAAAAAATCACGTCTGAAAAATGAGTTCGCTGGGAAGGTAAACAAATAAACCCTATTTCTTTCTGGCTTACCAAATACTTAGTATTTGTAATGTCCCTTGATTTGACCCTAAAGAATATTTGAAAGCATTGACAATATTCTCATCTTAATTTTATAAATATATATTATTTTTGTTTGAATTTTATATTTTATTACTTGGCGCTTAAAGCACTTCTTCTTCTAAATTATTCAGATATGATAGCAGATTCTAATTAGGTTATTTCTTGTTTTTAAGTTCACGCCCTGAAGGTAGGAGGCATCAGCTACTGTAACTAACTTCAGTGTGTGACGTAAAGTTGAGTCAAAACAACAATGTAGGTGTTTAATTTGAGGCAGTTTACATTCTAAGTTCTATTGGACTGAGATATACCAAACAAGTGTGCAATCTCAGAGTCATAGTGATGTCAGTCATTGTCATGGACAGACGTGTGCTCGGCTCTCGTGCAATATGTTCATTTTTCTATCCAAGTTATCAATAACTATCATATCTACATCTGACATTTATTTATATCACAAAAAGAGAAACCTAATGTAGGGGAGTGATAATAACTATTACGTAAGATAGCAATAGGCGCACAACGTGGAACGAGCTAATTAGTAACGTTACAAGAATGTTATAGATGGCAGCCCGACAAGGGGTGAAATTAATAGAATGTTATATCTTACTAGTGAGATTTTAAAATGTGTTGTCCCACAATAGAATAACAGTAGTGGCCAACAGACTGTATCAAAAAGTCTCTAAAATATAAGGCACCTGTGTCTTGATATTTATAAGATAAAACAAATCCCATCTTTGTGTTGATTAGTCAACAATTATAGTTTAACATTGCTGGTCATAGTTGTGGTAATATTTACACTACTTCACTTAATAATTTAATTTAAGAAATCAAAATGGATATATGATAATATTATGTGTGTAAATTTTTTTAACAAACTTAGAATTTCACATATAAACACTTTCGTTTTATTTCAAGAATCTAAATATGTAGCATTTAGCAGTGAAAGTATTTATGCTTTCAGATAGAATTTTTCAAAGCTTCGTAAAAATGGGGTTCTCAAAAAGTAGGTGTACTTAACTATTTATATTTTAACCAGGCGAGGTTTTTTCAAAGATTTATGAATACAATAACTAGGTCATGGAATTAATTTAGCTTGAAATTTTTTTTAAATAGATTAATTTTAATATTGAGGTGTTAAACGTATACATGTCTGCCTTACAATTTTAAAGGTTATATAAATTGAGTTCCCATCTCAAACTTTGGTCAAATAAGTAAAGTAAACCTAATCCCTTATTAAATGATTGATGAAATGAAAATCATGTCTAAGTGTTTTGACAGCTGTTGTATTCCAAAGCGCCATGAATCGCTAAACACAAAACCTGTGTAATGTTTGATCATTTCATTTCATCAGCCATGTTGGCTCAAAGTTAAGCAGTAATTAAATATTTTGATATGTATAACATTAAATTCTCTGAAGTTTGTTTCATATCTTTTAAGGGTGCATAAAGGCTATTTCTGGGTCAATATGATATACAGACAGCTTAAGGGACTTTGTAAGTAAAGGCACATAAGTCATTTACCTATATTAGGTGTATTTTGAAATATTCACTCAAGTGCTTATTGTAATTACAGAATAGAATATTTTATATATTTACTATGTATTCTTATATTATCTTTGGACTATAGTTTAATTGCATGACTATTGTATGGTAATGAGGTTTTATAATTACTTTTTCTTAAAATAAATAATTATTTGTTATTTTTCTCTAATGTTTTTGACAAGTAAAGAATATGTTAATATGTTAAGGACTAAGGGATTCTATTGGAAATGAAAGAAAAGAAGTGTAATAACAAAATGTATCAATGGTACATTATTCTAAGTGTAAGGTCTCAGACCAGTAATTTGAGCTTGCCCTAAAATTATAATTGGCTCTGAACCATCAATAACCAATAGTAAAGCTCTTAAAACAAATTTCACTTAAAATATTGAAAACATTTTTGTTTTTAGGGATTTAAATATCAAATCCTCTAATATCCTTAAAAAAGGTCATTGCTCAGTAAGATTAAGAAGGAATAAAATCAATATATTAAGATGAAAAAAACACTTTTAGGCAAATGTTACTTGGAAAACTGAACTCTTCACTGCTGACAAGTAAGCATTGATTTCTCCAACTCTATAATTTCAACGTTATAATAACTAGACAAATCAACAAAATAGCCATTTAGTTTTGTATATTATTCTTCAGGAAAAGTGAGAGGTTTTTTAAGTTGACATTTCATAACAAAAAAAAAAGAAGGTAGCTATTACTTCTTTGTCCAATGGAAGCAATGTGTTCTTTTAATTGTAAAAGTCATATGGTGATAGTTCCTTTCCGGTACCTCCTTTCAAATATTTTACAATTACCTCATTAAGTTAAAAAGGGTTTTACTAAGAGAGATTGGTTATTAAATACCGATGGTGAACGACACTAGTTTGAGAATTTTGTCAAATATTTCAATATAACTCCTTCATAGCCGAATTGGCATTGCAGTCTCCTGAATCCACAGTATGTGAAAACACTATCAAACTATCAATCTCACCACCAAATGCTGAAAATAGACTCAACTCATAAATCTTAAGGTGTTATTAACGCACACCTTGAAAAATCACATATATAAGTTAGAAGTCCTTGCGATTTTCTCATTGGAAAAAATGAGACTTTTCTGTGGTAGTTTGACAGGTAGCTTGGAAACTAGCTGGCGGAGTGGTTCTGTTGTGATGGAATCCACCTGCTCACAGTCTGTGTAGAGTATGTAGGTCACTGCCGGTACTT
The DNA here is from genome assembly GCA_901482245.1 of Timema douglasi. Classification (NCBI taxonomy): domain Eukaryota; kingdom Metazoa; phylum Arthropoda; class Insecta; order Phasmatodea; family Timematidae; genus Timema; species Timema douglasi. Next base: position 225,053 of record CABEEJ010000245.1, on the reverse strand, counting down.
TGAACACTTGGCACCAGGACAGTGCTGTAGAAACATACATAAAGTGGAGTCAGTATTGTGTAGCGTCTATAAACTTGGTAAACTAGCATTTTAGTGGAAATATTTGGTATGTGGTGTGCAAGTAGTGCATATAAAATTTGAGTAGCATTTTAATAGTCATTTTTAAAATGTAAAAAATACTTTTAATTTTATCTCAGAAGTTTTTGATTTAAATATTGTATGGCTTTATTGAGGTTTCCTAAAAATCAATACTAGTAATATCCAAGGGCGCGTGAAGTTTAGAAAACTTTAACTTCGCTTCAAATACTTGTTTACATTTTGTAAATGAAAAAAATCATATTGTGCTCATTTATTTATCTTTACACACTAAAATTCTTATAAATAAGGGACATGCAAAATTCGCATTTGCGACAAAACAAACTTTTACAAGAATTCTACTGTTTTCACACAAATAACACAAATTTAAGCTTTTCTCTAAATACACACAATTTCTTTGTAACTAGACAAATACCACATCATGCAATATTATTTCGACACAGTAACACTGGTGATAGCACTACACCAGAGCTACCGTTCATACGAATAGTATCCGTTTTTACTCATTTCACAGGTATAAAGGTGATCAAGGGGAAAACTTAGTGTTTTCGGGATATTTAAGCCTTTTTTTATCTCAGGTTAACATGAAAAATCACGATTTATACTTTTATTTATAATAAAGGAAATTGATAAAACTAAAGAAAAAGGAAAAATGCGGGAAGAATCCAATGCATAAAGGTGACATTTTCTTCTGTCTTCTATAGTAGAAGTAGTCACACATTTGAACACAAATAAAATAATATTTTGGCATTGTTGTCTTACTCACACACACAGAAGAAAGAAGAGAGTACATATAACACAAACAATGGATGACTCCATTTTGAAATTAAATAATAACAGTTGGCACAATGTGTTTCTAACAGTTTTTCTTTAAGTTTGATATTACTAAGCATGAAATGTTTTGTGCGTATTTATATTTGATTTTTATTCAAATATGTTAATAAATACACAATATGAATTAAAAATGTAGACAGTTTTATACTCGTTTTTGTTAACTAATACTAATTCTACTCGTATTTACGTAAATAATATTGCTTTCAGCTTATGAAATCATCGCTTTTTGAGAAAATTAACACCAATTTTCCCCTTAAACAAACCTCACCCTTTGCATGGCTCTACTTATAAAATGTTTCACTGCACAAATGTTTGTAATATTTCATTTTAATTTGATAGCTCAAGTTATTATCACAACAAGCAGATCAATTAATTCTAAATGATAATATACAAAACAACCCGAAAGGGATGTAATTAAACTAATATTTTAATTGGCGCTACTATGTAATTGTCGAAACCTTTTTTTTTATCCCTTCCAAAGACGAGGCGAAGATTCGCAAACCCCTAGTTCCTAGAATTAAGAGTGTTGAAATTACCCTGTGCTGGCACTCCGGTAACTGTATTGGGCTGTTCCAAGTGGCCGTACAGTTTAGCTCCAAGGTAGTTGTCTGTCTGGAGCTGTTTGAGGAATGACAGCGGCAATTCACTTCTGTCTTCATGAAAGTACGAGCCAGCACTATGTGAAGTCAAAATGATGACATGTTTAGCCTCTCTCAAGAAGGGAGAGATCTGAAAATGATTTAACATTGCAATTGTCCTAATATCTGAACATGGTTCCACATTAACTCTAAATTAAGCCTATGGGAATCTATCATTTTCAATTTTGAGTTTGAATCCGAAATTTGGCTAACTTACTCAAATCGAATCTGTATCAAATCTCATACCTAAAATTTTTTTGGAGTCGAATCATAGACTCAACTCGTGGTTAAAAAAAAAGATTGAATATTATACTTTAAAAATAGTTTAGGATCTGAATCGCATGGTTTATTTTAGGTAGAGATGAGTCAAACCCACTATTTCTCGAATCCACATTTTATTTTTGAATACCGAATCCAAATCCTAGCATAGCTAGAAATTTTAATGTTTTACAATTAGACCTACATTACACAATATAGGTCTAAGTTGTAAATTTATTTCAATCATGCTTTTAATTTAAATCAACCTCAACCCCCCCTTGAAAAATACTGGTTAAAATCCAGCCAAATTTAACAATCTAGACACATATTATTGTTTAGAAATCAAATCAATCAAAATTTGAGTTTCCCTAAGTTATTTTTAAAAGTGTTGATAGAATGAGTTAAGTTTTGGGGAAAAAAACATGTGAAATCAACAAACAGATTAGGCCTAGTTACCTTTTGATCAACTGTAGGCCTAATCATTTTGAGGTCTTATAATTTATTTTGATAAAGCTAAATTTAAAAAAAACTAAAACAACATGCTTAACAATTAAACACACATTGGAAATTGTGAACTCAATAATGTATGTTTTATTATTATTTTCTTTTATATCTATTATCTTATTTTCACGTAGAAAACAAGAAAGATATTTGACTATTGCAATATATCAATTTCTGAGAATACATTCTATTTAAAACACAAACATATTTTCGACTCTTTTTGGCTACAAAAAATGGGTGGGTTTATATTTTCTAAAAGTCTCTCCCTATTAAAATCGGACTTCTATAATATTTAAAATGCAATACACAATAATCTGTTGACACTTTTCACACTTTTTTTTATAAACTGTATATTCCTTCCATTTTATTTATAATAGTAAACTTATATTTTCAAAAATACATATTTATTTTGATCTAACACCTTTGGGTTCAAACTTGCACTATGTCACAAAGATATTAAAATAACTTTAAATGTCTATATACTAAATACAAATCCCTCAGAAAGAAACACTTAATGGTAATATTTAACTCCCCCCTCCCTCCACCTTTTTATTCTTTGCATACATTAAACACATGTACACCTAGATTTAAATATACCAAGATACGACGAGTACATCCCATTCTTATCTGAATACAGTAGTCTCAATAGTAAGTTGAACAGAACCATTTTGAAAACTCAAATTTCATGAAATAACAGTAAATAATATGAAAATATATGTTTTTAAGTGTAGAAAGTACTTCATATATATTTTTAAACTCCATAATTAAAAAAAAGCATAGATGGATGAGAAGAGAATTATTTTGGATGTAATTCTTTGGTACAAAGCGAACTGTATTAGACAAATCCTTAGGGGGAATTGTCTTCTGCTCAACGTCATTGAAGGCAAGGTTGAGGGAAAGAGAAGTTTGTGAAGATGAATTCAATTATTGGATGACTTGAAGCAAAGAAGAAAGTTCTGTTAGCTGAGGAGGAAGCAGAGGACAGGGAACATTGGAGGTCTAAGTTTCACTGGCAAAAGGAATAAACCTGTTGTAAGACAAAACATAATAATAATAGCATATGAAAAGTTATAAAGTATTTTTAAAATTTATTTTAACTTATGATTGTTGCCTTCTGCTTAACTATGCATTGTTCATCTTATGTGTCCCTGGCTCAGATCATCAAGACACTACTGCATAAGAAACTAAAATTGGGTGGGCCACAATACAAAATTGTGTTAAGATAATGAAATTAAATGGGTATTTTGGGCCTACCTGTTCTATTAATTGTGAAGACTTTGTCACATCAAATGTAGTTTTACAAGTGCACAACAATACATTACTATCCAGATAATACAGTCGGGCCACTTCAGCGTCCAATTTTGATTGTGAAGATTGATTGGATTTTTCTTTTGGTTGAGTTTCATAAATATTTGCCACAGCATCTTTGTTCAGAATAACTCTTTTCACATATTCTATCACAGAAAAAAATAAAATTACATAACACGATTAAAGGGGGAGCGGGGAGGAACATGAAAGGAAAAATGTGATTTGAATACAAACCTTGCCTTGTCAACATAAACATTAAAAGCTTTAGGCCCAGTCTGACAATGTCAAGTTAAACTCCTCGTAACTCAACTGTTTGTAAAATCTAACCCTTGGTTAAATTAGACTCACATTTTACAATAATATTTTGATGTGCTCATCAAGTTACGGACAGGTGCTTTGAACCATTAGTTCTTATCATGGCACTAGATTCATTACAAAACTTTTGATTGGCTTAGTTTGAGCCAGTACAACCTATGGAGTTATGATGTTGTTATGAAAACATATTAAACCAGAAATACTATGTTCATGTGAATGTTTTTTTTATAAGATATTTTATTTATTTTAAACAAGTGTATTTTAACACGATTGTTTTGGGCTTCAAAATCATCATTACATATCTAAACAATAAAGTCAAAGCCAATTTTTAAATATCATCATCATCATGCAGAGTTTAAAATAATGGTTTTAAAGAATAAAAAAATACAAGCTTGGAACAGGGCTCGGCCAGTTGGCTGCCAGGCAGTATGGTGGGCTGGGAGTGCTAGGGTTAGTGAGGAGCTAGGTCCTTGTCAGCACCCGTAACCTCAGCTAGGGTAGGTGACCACCAAAACCAGGAATATCTGAGGACCTATAGGCAGCAGCCCCGCTACTCAGATGTAAGTCACAACAGGCCTAGTAAGCCAGTGGCCGAAACAAAATAATAACTCGATGAAACAGTAAAATGCCAGAAGAGAAACTTTAAAGATGACAACAAGCTATGGTTAGGTACATGGAATATTGGCACACTGACAGGAAGAGTAGAAGAGTGTGTGGATTTAATGGAGGGAAGGAAACGAGATATGTGTGTAATGAGTGAAACAAAGTGGAGAGAGAGTGGAGTGATGAAATTAAGGAAAGGATATATGTTACATTGGATGGGGAGTGGCGAAGGGAGGAGAAATGGGGTTGGGTTTGTAGTGAAGATGGCTGGGAAGTAGAGCTGGAAAAACTGAGTGAGAGGATAATGAAAATTTAATTACAGAAAAAAGAAAGCAGAAGTATTGCAGGTGTATGGTCCTCAAGCTGGATGCAATTTGGAGGAGAAAGAAAAATTTGAAGAACTGGAAACACACCCGGGTAAGGAAAGGCAAGTAGTGATGGGAGGCTTAAATGACTTAAGATGGAAAGGAAAGAAGAGATTTTGAATAAGTACTAGAAGCTGATGGATAAGTAAAAAGAAACGAAGAAGGAAAGAAACTCCTTGAATTGTGGATAAGAAAGACAAGAAATAGCCTGCAGGTCAGTAACAGTTGGCTTAAGACCAGGGATACTGATAAGATAACGTGCTACAGCTGGAATGGGGAGCAAAAATTCCTAATTGACTATTTTATATTAGAAAGAGAAGCAAAGGTGTGCACAATTAACATTAAGGTCCTGCCAAGTGTGTCTTTGGATGGGGACCATAGACTAGTAGTCATCGACACGAAAGGCTGGAGAAGGGGGTGTCAGATAGTGAAACAGGAAAAGAGGATAAGGATATGGAAGCTCAGCCAAGTGGAGGAGAGAATGAACTTTCAAGCAAGAGTAAAAGAAGACATATAGGAGAACAGGAGTGGCAAAGGTTCAAAACGTGTATGATGGAAGTGGCAGAGGAGACATGAAGAAGGAGCAGAAAGAGAAGATGTAAGGAAACTTCATGGTGGAACGAAAAGTTGAAGGAAGGAAGAAAAAGGAAAAGTTGAAGGAAGGAAGAAAAAGGAAAAGTTGAAGGAAGGAAGAAAAAGGAAAAGTTGAAGGAAGGAAGAAAAAGAAAAATGCAAAGAAGATAAGGGAGAAAACATGGATGGGAGAGTGAACAAGGCGCTACAGACTGATGTGGAAGGGAGCAAGAAAATATTGTATAGTTAAGATAGCCAAGGAGGAAAATAGGAGAAAGGTCTGAATGATGGATGAAAAAGGAAAGATAATGGAGAGGGATGAGGAGGTAAAGAAGCTGTGGAAATCATATTTTGAGAGATTGTTGAACCCAGAGGGGAAAGGATTGATAAAGAAGAAAGAAGAGAAGGAATTGGACACAGAGGAATGGAGGAGGAACTCACGGGAATGATAACGACAGCGGGGAAAAATGGGTCTACAGTGGTGGTATAAAGTAGTAAGGGCAGTGTGGAGGGAGAAGAAAGTGCCAAAAGCTATTATATTACCATTATTCATGAAAGGGGGTAGGACGAGGTATGAAAATTAGAGAGGCTTAACACTAATTTGTCAATGCGCAAAAATGCATGAAAATATTCTTGAAAGCAGAACAAGGAAAAGCGTGAAGGTAAGATGGAGAAAGGAATAATATGCGTTCAGAGAGAAGAGATTGACAGTAGTAGATTTAATATTTGGAATTAGACAGTTAATGGAAAAGAGATATAAGTTTGAAAAGGATCTGGTAATGGCATATTTTATAGATGTAGAAAAAGATAGTGATAGTGTGGATAGAAAGAAAGTATGGAAAGCAATAAAGGAGGCTGGAGTAGAAAGAGATGTGGCTAGGAGAATATGGACAGAGTGGTGCCAATTTAAAAAATGGAATCAAGCAGGGAAGTGCCCTTTCACCATTACTATTTGTATTGGTGATGGAGATAATCATGAATAAAGTGACAGGGAAATTGGGTGAGGATAAAATGGAAGCAATGATGTTTGCAGATGACTTGATGGTCTGTGGGGGGAAAGGAAGAAGAAGTACAGGAACACATGTTCGTTATTTTAAATGTAAACTATAACATTTAATTAAAATACTCAACACTTATAGCACAACAGTGATCTTTTAGAAGTGTTGGTAACCCAAACTCCAAACATATGATTTTTGAACTGTCATCCAGGTAAAAACCTATCATAAACAGACTTTACTTCACACCCATAGTTATGTATGCAGAGGAAACTTGGAGTTTGGATAAAAGAGAAATGAGTAAAGTGGAGGCCATAGGTATGAAGTTTGAGCATGCTAGCTGTCATCAGAAGAGATAGGATTAGGAATTAAGATGTAACGTCAATAGTTGGAGTACATGAGATAGTTGAGGAAGCAAAGGTGAGATGGTAATAAGAATGGAAGTGAAGAAAATTTCAATAAGATGAATGGATATGAAGTATGTATGGAAGAGACTGCGAGGGAGACCAAGGAAGAGATGGAAGGAACAGATAGCAAGTCTACAAGTGAGAGGAGGAGAGTGCAGGAGGAAGAATGATGGAAGGACAGAGGGAGCTGGAGTTATTTTACTAAACAGACCTGGCCACAGGCTGGAAACAGTTCATGATGATGATGAAGATGATGAAGATGAAGATGATAAGTTACCATATAGTGTTATAATATTATTTATTTTGAAGTCAGAGTCGGTACATTGTTATCAACTCAAACTCCACCCAAAATTGCTTCAGACTCTACAATTCCGACTCAAAATCCTGGTGCCAGAGATTAAAATCCACTAGCCTAGTGTTGTATGGTAACTTCAAGAATGGGTTACAGTCATCCAAAGCACGGGTTAAAAACCGCGCTGAAAAGCACGTGTTAAAACTTGTTCATTTATTTTTCACTTATGTTGGATGGTATATAACTTGTAATCAATATAATGAATTTCCATCATTTCCTGACTACAAAATTATCAATACCTATAACATAATTTTAATATTGAAGTGAAATATGATTAATACTTTTATTTTCTATAAGGCCCTTACTATGAAAATTGTATTCTTCCCATGGTCATTGCCCAGGTTCATGGCATCACCCTTATCACACGCAAAACTTTGTAGCACTGCTCATCTGAACAAGTTTAAGAACTAATTAGAATTATATGTGACACGCAAGTAACAGGCCTACCTTCTGCCACATATCCGTTGACCAGCAAGAAGAGCTCTGCACTATATATCTTCTGATTTTCCTCGTTTTTCCATTTCAATATCAACTCATTGCTGAAGTTAAATAAAGAATAAATAAAATGTATAAGTTAGGTTGGTACAAACATTCATCATAACTGCTACAGTGATTGCATGGTCTTAGGCTTTACTCTAGCAGTGGCCTAGAATGCCAATTATGGGGGTGACAAGGTTTGAGTATCGGTCGGGTGTATTGAAGGTTTTTTTTCCAAAATTGTTTTCCACTCTCCCTCCTTGCGAATGTAGATAAACTTCCTATAAATAAAGTCTTCCTTATCCCTTAGACCATTAGCTTGATTATTACATTTAAGTGTATGGCCCATTAAATTTGGACAGCTTGTTTTTTTCATATAGTGCAGTGTGAAATTAATTGAACACACTCTTGCATTTCCCAGTGACCTCGATATCCCCTTTATTGGCAGTCCGGTCTTCTTTTGTGATAGCCTTATATACCATTTGACAACAAAAATGGTTGATACCAAATTTTTATTTCATTCAATGTATTGTGACTATAATATTATGGTATTTTGTTGCAATTGGTTAGTATTGAGACTGTGCATAGATACTTTTTTTTATCACCATGTCTTACTAAGTACATGTTTGGGTTATATGCTCATAGATAGTTAGAAAAACACCTCTGGTGCAAATTTGGATTAAGTAACAAAAAAAAAGAGACTACAAACAATATAACTGTGTATATAGTCTTAATTGTGGGACTTAAAACATGTTTAGGTCACCAACCATTTGTCATCGAAATAATACTTTTGTGCCAGACTTGCTGAATTAATTAAATTTGCAGGGTTTAAATCGAACCGATAGTAAAATGTGATACTAAAAAATTTAATTTGAAATTTATTTTGATATTAAATAAAGATATTTTAATCATGTCAGTTGCCAGAATATTTAAATTGGTAAGAAGCATGAACCAAATGGTGTCCCATTAGTGATTTTAGAATGGTCGACCCTAAAAATGCCAAAGATAAAAAAAAATATTTGTCTACTTTATTGTAAATGTGAGAATGATGCCTACAAGGACCTTATCATAAAACTTACTTAAGATAGCTAGTAATTAAAAATTTAATTTTACTCACAAGGAAATAGCAAATCAAATGATAAGCTACTATAATTATGTTTGAAATTATTTTATTTTTACAACAATTAAATACAGTAACTCACCAAAACCCAAGTTAATACGTAAACACACTAGAGCAACATGTGGTTTAAGCCTTGATATCTTACAATACCTATGTAATCCTACCTACTATGAAAGTCTTTTTTTTTATGAATTTTAATTGAGATTATACTTTATGAACTAGTGGAAGAGTCTTGCAAGGTTGGATCATGTTAGCCAATTATATTCCATTCACAGTAGGAATTACTCTCTGAAAGGTCTTTTTTCCTACAAATATCCTACTATATAATTGATTTCTGGTAGGGAAAAAGGCCTTTCAGAAAACAATTCCAACAGTGAACAGACTTTAATTACGATATAATGAATAAAGCCCGGATTTGTATTCACAATAAATCACGAAAAATCTAAAAAATATGCACCATAATATATGCATAAACAAATGAACAAAAATCAACTAAACCATTTGTTTTGTGTAAAATCTTGCCTTATTCATGGTTGTTACAGTATATGGGTTAAGTCATACTGAGATTTTCTTCTGTGTAGCTCCTATGTCTGTCACTGGATGTTTTATAGGCCTACAATTAAAATGTCCTTTCAACTTAGCATATCTCACAGGTGCATGTCAAAAATACCTCAATTCTTCTCTAGTGAATTCCTTTTGTATTTCAGATTTTTTACCAGACAACTTTATGTTTATAAGACAGACTGTTTTGTAACTAGGATTTTTATTTAATACCTGACCAAACTTATTGAATGCATTTTAGCAACATCGTGAATTTCTTAAGGCAATGCTACTGAAATTTGATCCATCAGAGAAAGTGAGAACTCCAAGAAATTACTTCGAGCCTCCAACTGTGTTAAAATTTCATAGAAGTGGTTATAGATATACTGGGGCTGTATCCGAATAGTCCGTCCCCTACAGACTAGTGAACTTTACTGCACGCTTTAATATGGCACGTTTCTGGCACTCCTAAGTACATAGGGTCCATGGTAGTTTTCGGACAGCAAAGTACAGCTAGATCCATCTGGTGGCTAATTCTGAAATATGCGTTTCCATGGTAACGATATTGAATTTTGATAGTGTTTTGTCAATAGTGACATATTTAGATACATAAGTATATTATACAAATTATATATATTGCCCTAATTAATTTACTTATATCTGTAAAGTATTATTCTCAAACAAATTTTACTGAAGATCTCATAGCTCACAAAAAAAAATTCTATTGAGAGAGATTTTCACACTAGAAAGAGAAATTTAACCGTTTAAAATCATGAATATAAACAAAGAACATATTATAGTAGTTTTATTTAACAGTATGTGAATGTTTTATTCCATTTTCACAAAATATATAATACTTTCATTGAATATAAAAAGCTAGTTTAACTTAAATGCGCAATAAAGGGCAAGTCGTATATGCCCCTTAGTAAAGTATGCAATAATGGGTGCAATTGTACACTTTAAGAGAATTCAGACACCATCAAAAATCACTTCCGGCCTTTAAGCCGACGCCATTACAATTTTAAAGTGCACTTGGCTTCCAAGGGCCCTTAGACAGACTATTTGGGTACAGCCATTATCTTTATCTTGATACCATCTTCAGAAAACACACACAACCACACATACACAATAGTTTGTTTTATTCGAAAGGGTAGTAAGACGCGGTGATGATGATGATGATGATGGTAATAATAATAATAGTTTTATGTTATACCCAAATGAATGCAGAGATTTTATTTTTTAATTAGTAACTAGCCGATGACAGAAAGGGGACAAGTATGTCATATAAGAGTAAAATATGCATTTTTACCTTAAGAATTTAAATTGTACATGCAAAATCATTTTCCCTCAGAATATGCATTTATATGCACTATCAAACACTGGGCAAATGGTCTATTAAGGTTTGGTGACCTGGCGGTCTAGGGGTAAGGTGTCAGACTTCTATGCTGGCGGCCAGGGTTCAACCGTCGGTCCCGGCAAAGATTTATCTGATTACCAAACCCTTCCTTCACCTATGACAAGACATCTTGTGAATGTGGGGAATGCCAGGCCACCACCGTGGTTCGGATTCCACGTTAAACTGTAGGTCCTCCATTTCATCTCACAATCACCCCACCATTACACATTAGCGTAAGTGCGTATAACCCGAACAGGTAGTAAGACGCGGTGCTAATAATAATAATAATTAAGGTTTGATTTACAAGGTATATAATTTCCACATAGTATACCTTTAGATATGTAAAAAAGAACATGCATTTTACATACAAATCTGGGCTCTAATTATGAAGGTTACCGGTAGATTAAGTATGTTTGTAAATGAACCTAATAATGTATGTACATATACATACATATTAAGCCTCAAATATATATTACTTTATTATAATAGTCTATCTGACTTCCAGTGTATGATGTCTTGTGTATCTATTTAAAGCTTTAATAAATTTTAATTCTAATGGAGTCATGTGAGTTTGATGAATAAAAATAGTTAGTGCGTGTGTTTTTTGCTTTGCTAATAGAAGATTGGTTAACCATTTTCAATAATTTTTTCTTTTTCGGAAGAAAGTGAAGTGTGGTCACTATAGAAGATTATTACGCATTAATTGGCTCTATAGTATACATCAAAATTCTGTTGTGCAATTTAACAGGTCTTAATTTATATTTGTTCCTGCATCACTTTGTTGAGTTTGGTTTTGAATTGTTAATTATTGCCATACAAGTTTTTAATAATTTACAATTTAGTATAATTGGATTTCCCTCATTTTGGTGAGTGTATTGCTAGAATGCTAATCTAGTTAAGTTATGAATTTTGTGATTTTCGGTTTCTTTTGGCCTGTCTACAACCAAACGCACCCGCTTGTTGGACTCGCAACTACGCAATAAAGTAATTTTGTTTGTCTACAATAGCTTATGAAAACACAATTGTATGTCGGAACTGTCAGACCAGCTTGTCGGGAGGAGATAAACATTGTCCATCTCTTGTCGTTGGCTTGCGTTCAGCCAATCAAAAAACAAATATGGATGGACTACTAAAATCAAATAATTTGAAGTTATTTGGTCTATGACAAATAACGCTTGGAAATGTATAGTAATTAATACAGGATTTTAAATTAAAATCATTTGTATTTAACCATTTAAATATTTTTTAAATATTTATTTCTTATTTTAAAACACTAATATGAATTTGACTTTTATAGTCATGTTTACTGTTTGTTCCTATTGGTTGAAATTACGTTTTACGACTTTTCATTGTAGACAGTCTATTTTGTATTTAATAAAAGCGTAATTACGAGTGCATTTGCGATTGCGTAGTTGCGAGTCCGACAAGCGGGTATGTTGGTTGTAGCCTGGCCTTTAGAAAGAAAAAATTGTTCTAGGGTTTTATCCTCTTAAATGGATTTAAAGTCTCGTCACTAACCTGCCAAGTGGCTTATTTACATTACTATCATCATCACTACTTTCATCTTCTTCGTCCCAAAAGGCTCGAGATGGTCTTTGAACAATTTCTCCAAAGAATGTACTCATGATGCAAATTGGCTAATTACACAAGAATTTAAACAGATTATGAAATAATTACTAGACGAGTATTTTTATTTATTTTCTTGATGGTATTTATGTCTGGGCTTAGTTAGACATTTAATGACTTATTTATAATACCGATTACAAAGTCAATTGGATATATTTATCGGCACAATAGCACAAATAGCACTGATCAGGTTAACACGAAATAAATACTAACAAATCATAAATATGCACATTCACTTTTTTTTTAATAGAAACAAATTATTTGTGGACTAAATTTAACAGTTTTGCCAACATATATTTATTTCTTGGCGCACAATTTAACTGTTGACAAATTAAATTTATCAAACAATAAATATCTAGCGAAGATAATTTACAAAAGGTAAAGAATATCATGCATCAAGGTTGTACACGTCTTGTGAAAATTTATAAGGCATAATTTGTTTATTACTCGTTAAAATTAGATTATTGTTTACATGTTTAGGATTTATAAATAATTGAGTATGTTCAAATAATGTAAAATAAAGGCATTCTATACGTCAAGAGTTAATTGTTTTATTTTTCAAGCTTTCTAACTTAACTCTGAAGGTTTCAAAAATAATATAAATATGGTTTGGAGAATAGATCTTTAAGATAGATGTGACGGTAATTTTAAGGCTGATAAGGATGATAAATAAACGCAAGAAATCAGTAGATTCGGTGAAAAAAGGTATTCACGTCTCCTTCTAAAAGCTATACCCAACTGATCTCTGACCCAAATGGAATGACACAAACGTTATCCACTTGATCTGTGAACGCTATAATGTTGAAAGACACTTTGGTTGAAATTCATTACTATACCCTGATTTTGGTTGGAAGAACAGTAGAGAAAATTCGAAAATGTTTATTTCCAGCCAACATTGATAACATTTCTCTATATTATTTGTGTTATTTTATAGTAATTTATAATAGCTATCAAAAATGACAGCTGCAGATCACATGACTTGATGTATGGATATATTAAAATCGTTCTAGTAACTTTAGTAACTAACTTCTACTGTTCTTCCTACCAAAATCATACTATATTTACTAGTAGTAGAGGATATAACAGTCACAACATAAAATTACCAACTGGGTGTTGAAGGAGGTGGGTGAAGTATTGTTGATTATTTGAAAACGTTTAAATCAATGTTAAGTAATTGTTAACTGCATAGTAAGAGAAATGAAGCTTTATAATAAAATTAAAATTAAGAAAATCAAGGGCAGGATGATGGATATATAATGATTGGTTTGGCTTCAGGAGTGGGAAATTTCTTGGATAGAATGTTGGTTAATCATATCAAAGAAGGATTGCCTGAGTTTGGTTTGATAGAAAATTGAGAAGAACAAGCATGATTTCCGAAAAAGTTATTATTATGTGACACAGTTTCGGTCTAACGTACCGTAGAATCTATATGATGTGTTGGATGAAGGAGGAATAATTCATCTAGTATCCCTAGAATTTGAAAAGGCGTTTAAAGATTGGAAAGCTTTAAAATGTAGTAGGAAGTAGTGATCTGGATGTAGGATTTTTCCTAATCAAAAACAGAGAATGAATGTAGTGGAAGTATCCTCATAGAAAGTACAAGTCACATGATATGGGGTAGAGTGTAATAGTGTTTCAGCTCCTCTTCTATTCATTGCCATGATGCATGATAATAGGGAGGGTTTATTTTAACATATCAGTCTCTTTGTTGATGACTGAGTAATTTAACAAAAATTTGAAGGAAAAAAAATATAGCCAAGCCGCAGCCTTTAAGATCATCTAAAAACAATAAGTAACTGGGTAAGAACAAACCAGATGCCTATAAATATTAATAACAGCAGTGTGATTTAAAAAAATAATTATATATATCTGGCATTAGAGAATATGAGTTTCTATATACAAAACTAAGTTTAATAAAAAAGGTTAAATTAATATGTGAATGTCAATATTAGCTGGATGATGCTTACTAAATTAATAATTGAATGTCAGTATAAGCTGGATGATGCGTATTAAATTGATCATTGAAATAAATGGTATCATTAGATATATGAAGCGATTTAGTATTATGACGAGGGAGAGGAATTTGTACGAGGATTATGCCCATCGTTTAGTAAGTGTCATGTACCTGAAGGCCATAGATACCTAAAAGGAGATTTACCTTCTTCTATGATGTCTTTCAGAAGGCATTACCTTTTTAGGACGTGTCCAGTACAGTTTGCTTTGTTCCACTGAATCACATTCATATTCATACTCATATTCTTTATAGGACTTCTTCATTCGTCACGTTGTCTATCCACCTGATCATTTAAAGTCTTCTCCAACATCACATTTTTAAGCTCTCTAATGTAACATTTCATTAGTTATTTTTTACTCATTTCCAAACTCAAACTACTGGTCAGAAGTTACCTCTTCTTATTGAAAGCTACCTTGCCCATAAAGATCCTTGACCTAATTTGCATGGTGAAGTAGGAATTTTACTCAAAATTAAAGGTATTCCCATTCAAATGTTTGTATTAATCAGGAATGATATCTGAGAGGAAGCTATAACAAAACTTATAGTATTTTATATGCGATACTATCCACCCATAATTTACATGATTGATCTATTTATTTATTTTTTTAACAAGAATGGGGATATTTTACTATAATCTTAAAACATGCTCTGTGCTACCGGAAGCACATTAATTCATTCCCATTTTCACAGGAAAATATTGGTAATGTTTGAGTTTTGTGTTCATAAACTTATATTAAGTTTTTTAAATTGGTTCACATAAAATCTTCTCGTAATTCCCAACTCTAAAGATATTAAAGGTAATACTATACTATACTCAACACACTAATATTCACATGTTTCAAACATTGATGGAAAAAAGTTAAAATTTTACAATTCTATTACTGTATATAAACGGATGTAGTTCTCAAAATGAATTCTAGATTAAAGGGTTAATGTAATAATCGGATCTATTCGAATGGCTCTACTTGTCTTAATTCTTTGGGATGTATTGTGTTGACATATGGTTAAATACTCGATTAATTTAAGTGCCATTAGTTGTCTTCTAAGGTTTGTGTTAAGAGTTGTTTTTTTTAATCCGCCCTGCCAATATTGGCTGTATCCGATTAGTCTACTTATGCAGCGTCGCCTTGGCTCGTGCCTTTGATAGTTGCATTGGCAATCACGTGACCAAGTGTAGGGCTGTCCGAATAGTCACGAACGATACCTATGTGGTCTTGTCGATGTCTTGATAACTATGGTTACAGAAGGCTACCAGCCATGCACTGTTGCGGTGTTTGACTGGCAATTATTTTAGTATTATCGTTTTGTCTGCTAGGGCAGTGACTTCCGTTTTCCGCCTTTTAAATATTGTTGTTCGGATAGTTTGATGCAGTCTTCGCTATGAACAGCGTGAGAAGTGTAAACTCAACAAGTCTAGAACTCAAGTGTCCGACTAGGGAGCCGTGGACTATTCGGATACAGCCACTGTGTCTGGCCCGCCTACATTGTCTTGTTTTAAACTAGGTTTCAAGCAGTTGTTGGGTGACTTAAAAGTGTGAATATATTGTTATATTATTTGTCACGCAACATAAAAAGTTTCTTTTTACTAGCTACACAAAAATTTAATGAATAAAATAATATCAATATTTATAGGTTTTGTAAATTTTCTTAGAAAATTAGGTACTTGAATATCTAAAGGGTGATTTACATAGTGCTGCTTTTATTCATTTTGAACAAGTTTCTTTATAAGCTTACAAATTCGCTGGCAAATGATTCTAAAGATGTGGCTTCTTTTCTCGCTTCATTATTTTGAAGAAGCAGCGAGTAAAAGACGCTAGCTGACAAGTTGAATATATCCAACTTTAACGCTCCCACAAAGCGATTAACTAACTGCTTTTACCAGCAACGTCAAAAGAAGTGGCTTGTCATCGCTTTTAAGAGAAACCAGCAAATGTTTCTTCCTTAATGCTCATGCGCGATACGGGCAGCTAGCTACTAATCTTGTTTGAGATGCATGTGCGAGGTCAGTTATTTTGATTCCATGACACTCAAGACTGGCTAAACGCTTGTGACTTTACACCTTTTAGAAGCATTTTGTAAATGTTTATCAGCTAGCGAATCATGCAGCCAGATATTCACTCAGGGAAAGTGTCAAGGTGGCGTTAAAAGAAACCAGCGAATATTATCAAAAGCTGCACCGTGTAAATCATCCTTAAGTCACAAGATAAGGCTTGGCTCCATTGCATAATATTGCCTGTCCACATAAACAATCTATATGTTTGAAAACTAATATATATACATTTTAGATAGTTGTTTTATTTTGTTTGAATACATATTGAGCAATATATTGAAGTGGTTTTATGAGTACCTTAGCACGTAATAAGTATAGTAATGACCCCATATTTAATTTAAGAAATGTGTAAGACTTAATTTATAGAAACTGACAGAGGGCAGATAAAATTTATAATCATACAATACAGCATTAACAATTATTTTTCCACACATTTGGTTGATTAAATGCAATATGTAAGCCATACAACTGCATTGTGTTACAAAATTTAAAAAATTGTTATATGTCATGAGTTGGCCTGTATAAAACTAAACCTTGATGTAAATTTATTATCATTTTGCAAAGTATTTTATTCAACGTCCCACTTAAGAGTTGACAACTATCTTATATTTCTTGTGATTTAGTGTTTTTAATTCATGCAAATATTTTATTCTTGAAAAAACAGTAATGGCAGACAGTGAAGACGAATATGATAGAAAAAGAAGAGACAAATTCCGGGGGGAGAGGACAGAATCCTACCAGAGAGGTGAAGGTCGCAGGGGAGGAGCTAGTGAAGAACGACGTCGGGATGATTGGATTGACAGGTTTGTGTTTTAATGTTAATGTCATCACAATATTTACGATACATACAAAGTTAGTAATATTTTTTAAACACAATTGATTCGTTAAAACTTTAAATGGACAGTAAAGGTTAAAAAAAATAGCTTGTTCATATTGTGCAGGTCATAGTTATCTGCATCATAAATATGTATGTATTCTTCCACAAGCAAATTTAAAAGTTATGTTCTTGCCTTTTACATAAGCAAAACAATACTGTAGGCTGAGGTAATTTCTTGAAAATTACCATCATTACAACTGTGTTTATAATAATTTATCAGAGACATAGTTGGGAAGAAAAAGGGGAGCTATAACCAATCCAATATAATTTAAACATTTTATACTCTAGTAGTTTTTGTGTGATTCCAGGGAGTCTTGGGGAAGTCGTAGCCGTCCTAGAACAGAGTACAGAGAATATCGTGGGGGAGGTGGACGAGAGAGGTACAGCGCAGCTCATTCACAAGACATTGTGCAACCCATGAAACGTATGAAAACAGAGTGGTATGTTTGCTTCTTTTTATGTTTAATTCATATTTCTGTTAGTGAGTTATAAGTAGTGATGTAATGCTGAATAATATTTGTCATAAAGATTTCAAATCAATGCTTGGTTTAACTTAATTTGAAAATTAAATAATAAAATCAGATACTTATATATTTTGGTTAATTTGTAGGGCCTGCATTTTAATTCATTCTTGTTCCCCTTTTTAAATAATTGAGTTATTCATACTTAAAAATTACTAGAAACTGGGATTGGTGTGCAAAGCATTGAAATGTCAAAGTGTAAGGCAAAATCTCCTTCACTTTGACTTTGACTTTGACTTACACATATTAGAAACATTTCAAAAGAAGAATAAGAAAACTTACTATATTATATAAACTATATTATGTTGAATAGATTCAAAATAATTCACTAAATATGAAATATTTTACATACAATCATTTTTAGAACGGCTACTAAATACTATTTTAAAACTGACTTGTTATTACCAGTAAGTGGAATCTCTTATGTGAGCACAGATAAATTCAAATATGTCAGCATAAAAGAATATAGTGTACTTTGTTTTTTAGCCAAACCTATAACTATATTTAAAAAATTAAAAGTAGGTAATGTGATAAGACAACAAAAATCTTATCTTTGACTTTGGCTTTGACTTTTATTTGCACGTTTAAATATATTATCTTCAACCTTGCATTAAATAAGTGACTTTATGCAAACTATAATTTAAAAAAATTTACAGTTAAATTCAATTTCCTATATATTACTTTTTATTACTTAAAACTACGAAAATTAAATGCTTCTATAACGTATAGTAGTTGATCTATAAATCATTTGGTGGAAAATAGGCTATATTTTGATATATATTTATATCGATGAATAAACCCTTTTGTTTGATGCACTTGTATACTTTCATGACAAGAAGCTATTTATTAGTTTTGTTAACTCGTGATATTTATGTTGGTCTTAGGACACCAACCAAACTCCCAATAACTTATACAAAATAGCAAGCAATTTCAGATGGATGGGAAATTGGTCGACGCCCATTGATGGCTTTTATTATGACTTTAGAGCTTTGGTGAAGTGAATAGTTTTTATGTTCTGGTATCCTATGTTACATTATTAAAGCTTCGACCCGGTTTTGTGTAAAGCTCCTTGCTTTTTCTCAGGGAGGATAGAAGAGGTGGTGGCTACAGCCACGACAATAGTGGGGGGTATAACTACAGAAACCAATGGATGCAAGAGAGCTATGTCCCTCAGCACAACTATTCAGGAAACTTCAACAACCAAAAGTAATTGAAGTACTTTTTACTTTCCATTTCACCATATTTTTGGAAAACCCTGTTAGAAATTTGATTAGTCATTGAGTATTTGTAGCTTACTTTAGTTATTGAGTATTTGTGGTTAAAAGTTTTTTTACGTGGTTGCGTTAGACGTGGTAGACCTAATATTTATTTTAAATATAAATTAGAGATGTCAAATTCAATTTCTTGATGCCATCAATTTTTACTGGTTTTGAAAGAATTGCTTATCAATCTTAATGTCTCGATTTTCAATACCTCAATGTTTAGATCTCAAATTCCAGGGAATGAAAGTTCTGACATTGAAACGAAACGGCAACATTCAGAAATAGTTGTTATGTTTAAGTTTTTTTTTTACTATTTACATTTAAAAAATTTACATTACATTATATAAATCATATTTTGGTTAGATACATGAAATGAGATTGAAAATGTAAAGCTTGTAAAATGGAAATCAATAATTGAAAAATCATGGCTAAAATTTATGGGCCGGAATTGAGAAATATGGTAATTATGACATCTCTAATATAAATACTTGCTGGCTAGATTGAGATTGTTTTTTCTGTTTTTTTTCTGGTCCTATCAGGGAGCTTCAGACAGATACACAGCCACCCATGATGTCATTCAAAGCCTTCCTGCAGACCCAGGATGATAACATAACAGACGATGAAGCCATAAGGAAGTACAATGAATACAAGTTGGAGTTTAAGCGCCAACAACTGAACGAGTTCTTTATGGCTCACAAGGATGAAGAGTGGTATGTTATCATTGCTTGACTCTGTTGCTCCTTTAGCTTAGTTTCAGTTTTATATAGGATATAATGGCTTGTTAAGTCCTCCATACACGATGATGCATGACTGTCGAATGATTTATTTAAAAAATGTAACTTCTTATAGGAATCTTGTTTTAGTTGCTTAATTCTATAAGACTCACTTTTTACCTTCCACAGAGTTGGCAACTCACAATAAACTTATAAAAATCCCTGCTGTGTTGACGCTGCTAGAATTTCAAATACAGATGCATTATTAGTCAGCTCCATTCATGTTTCATTTTAATCATTAGTAAAAAACTCAAACATGTTGGAAATCCGTCAACCTGACATGTTAGTCACCTTCATACACAGCCGGACAAGATCATTTTTGAATGTCAATTCTGATGACTCATACGTGCATGATCATGTATCAGCGTTTGTAGAGCTCTCAATTTGGTAACTTTTTTTTTCTAATTTTTTAAGAAGACCTTGAAACAAAAAGGGATTAGCTTCACTTTTACAGGAAAGCTATAAAACAGTTTTTTAAATTATCTGTAATATTTATATCACAGGGAATACTTTTTTGGGGCTATTTGTGATATTACTTTTATCTTTAATCCAATTTACTATGTATAAAATTATGAACTGGCTGTTATAATATAATATAGCTTGGAGCTGAACCCTTTTTGTACAAAAAAGACAAAAATTCACATTATTACATTAAATAAAACCCCATATCTAATAGTAATTTTAAAATATGAGTGATTTAGCAAATTTAATGGAAAGATCAACTTATTTTCTACATGTACACAAATCTTTTTCTATGATAAAAATCTTTTTTGGCTCTAACTTTGAATAATTATAAAATGTTGGTTAGTACCAAAACATTCAAGTGACACATTGTGCATATTTTCTTTCATGAACAAGGTTTTTAATGAGTTTCCCCCATCAAACATTAAGAAAAAATAAATTTGCCTTTTATAGTAATACAAACATATTTTTCTTAACATATGATAACCCTCATAGTCTTCAGTTATTGACATCTCATCTTCATGATTTTGCATTGCATCTTCTGTAAAAAAAAATAGCATGGTGGCACATACTTCTCGGCAAGCTCCATAATATCTTAGTATTTTACTTCCTTTACCAGAAGAGGGGGTTTAATATAACAACTTTCAGTTATCAAGTTAATCTTACTGTATTTCCTCTCCATTCGGAATGCAGATATTTTCACAATATTTAAACCTACACTTACAATCTGGACCAGTATTTCTAGGCCCCACTTCCTTATTAAACCACTCTATATATATGTTGTTTAACCTGTGCCAGAGCTTTTTTTTATGTGTTCCTGTTCCATTTACTTTGTTAGGTTAGTTTCCTGGTTTTCTTTGAGAGTGAACATTTTCAACAATAAATATCATTATATGTTTCACTTTTAGAAGATACATAAAAAAATAATTCATTAGTCAACTCTAGTGAAGTTATATCACTCATAATAAAATCACAAGACAACACAATGGCAACTAATTATCACCTAGAGACACAAAACTAAACAGGGAAAACATAAGAAACTATATATAAACAGTTAGGACTGCTAATAGTATAACCACATACCACCACCACCACCACCACCACCACCACCACCACCACCACCACCATGTTGACTAAGAAAATATCCCTCTGTTTGGGACAAAATAGGTACAACTCTAGGAGCTGCATCCTTCTTGAGCCAAGCAAAGAATGTTTCAATCCTTTTTTTGCAATAACTTATAATGTATTGCTTGAAGCTGAATTCTGTTTGTGCCAATCCACTCACATTTTTTTTTCATAATTGCCATTACAAAATCTGAAAATGTCAAAAAAATGGAGCCAAACTCTTTTTGTGGCAAGGTCTTCTTTTATTATCAAACATCGGGGTGCAAAAAGGCTTACTTTACAAAACAAATCATTATCAAGGCTAGCGCGTGGATTGTGGATTAGTTTCCCTAAACACAAAATTAAATACATCATTGTTATTAAATCTTGCCACAAGTTGTTGCAAGGTAGCTTTCCTGCAATTTTGTTTAAGGTGACAACTTTCTGGATTAATCATAAATAGTGAAATCTTTGCTCAAATTTTATGACATTTCAAAAACATTGTTTTGCCTGAATAAAATAATTATTTAAAATTGTATTCATTTATGAATTATTTTTAAGATGCTTAACATGACAACTTGGTACAGCTAGGTCAAAATTTTTATAATTTACATTGCCAGTACATTGAAAGCTAACACAAGGGAAAAGGGAGAAAGAATAATCTAGGATCAAACTTATTAACTGGAACAATGGCATAATCTATGTGCTAACTGAATGCACTGTTAAATTACAAGACTAAAATATTACAATGACTATGGCTAAGAAATGGCTTACTAAGGAATATAATTGATGTAATAGGAAGAAAACATAAGATGGGTTAAACTTTGATAGAAACAAGTCCATGTCTCCAATTCTATGTATGAAGAGTCCTTTTCTCTCTTCATTTAGTCATAGTTTTCTTTCTTCTCCCTCTAATAACTCATAAGAAGAGTCTACTTCTCTCTCCAATACTTCACGTGAAGAGTCTTCTGTGTCTGCTTCTCTCTCCATTACTTCAAACGAAGAGTCTTCTATGTCTTCTCTCTCCAATACTTCAAACGAAGAGTCTTCTATGTCTTCTCTCTCCAATACTTCAAACGAAGAGTCTTCTGTGTCTTCTTCTCTCTCCAATACTTTATACGAAGAGTAATCCTCTCTTATAATTTTTAATCATATGAAGTCTAGGTTTTACTTCTCCCTCAATTTCTTTATATGAAGAGTCTTTTCATCTTTCTCGATTTCTTCATATGAATAGTCTTTTATGTCTTTCTCATAATATGAAGAGTCTTCTTTTCTCTCCATTTTTTGATATGAAGAGTACTTCTCTTTCCAATACCTCATATGAAGAGTCTACTTATCTCTCCAATACCTTATATGGTGAGTATATGAAGAACATGATCATTTTACTTGTGTCTATCAACAGCTAGTCCATCTTATTTTCTCTACCTTCTCTATCACACTTTACGTTAAAGTGTTGAGTTACTGGTAGGCTATGAAGTGAGAATATTATCGATATCTCCAGACTGTGTCAGATCCTAGACATTAATATTTATTTTCCCAAACTGTGTTTCTTGCTACCTAAATGGTATATTTTCTCTTTTTAAATGTATTCAAAATCATTTTAACTAGTCAACCAAATTACTTTATTTATTTTTAATATTTTATAATATAAAATCTATGCCATTGTAAGTTATAATCATAATAAACTAAGACACCCTTTGAATTTATACTTTCAGTACACTTTCAAATATCTCACTTACATTAATGTACAGTGTTTCTACACTCTTTTATCGTTTACTTCCAACAAGCCACTAGGCAATAACTAATTTTACCATCATTAAATTATTTGTTAATAATTAACACATAATTAGCATTGGAGAGAATTTATAGTAGGCTTTATTTTTATTTTATAAAATTATTTGACATATTTGGTCTTATTTACTTGTCATGTAGTTTAAGTGTTGTTTGTAAAATATTTGCTATGTTTTGTAATTTTTAAAGAACTTGGTCTACTACCCCATTGACTGCATTATTTTAACCCTTTTTTTTTTAAAGTCAATATTTTATATTAAATATAATCAAACCGAATTCGGTCGCCGCATGGTCTAAGGCTCTACTCTCACAATAGACTAGCTTGTCGAAGACAGGGAGATCAGGGTTTGATCCCAGTCATGTGTTTAGGATGGTTTTCCACTCTCCCTCCATGCAAATAAAGGTACATTTCCTTTAAATTTAACCTTCCTAATCACTAACACATTAGTGTAATTATTACATAGGCGTACAACATGAACAGGTAGTAAGAGATGCTTAAGTTTAATCAAAAATTAGAAATTTCCTTGTTTCATTTCTGACTATTACAATGGCATAAATTTAAAACATTTTGAACAAACCTGTAATCGACGTGTCCTAAAAATATATATTTTTCTTTTATAAGTGAAACATGTTTTCACTTTTAATTAGAATTCCACTTGAAGATTAATTATAAAATAGGCTACTTAGTGTGTTATATTTAAATTATTTTTTTCTTTAAAACACTTCATTCTCAACTCAAGATAGTACAGTTACTAGTTTGTTCAAAGTTAAGTCTTTTTCAATTTTGGAATGATCTGATTGTGTTCATGTAAAACCCCCGTTTTCTCCTACAGCCTTCTTTCTCATCAAATATTGGAAACTTCATTGCTGCTTCAAGATAAATCTGTTACTTATGTTAGTTGTGCGGTAAATCAAAAAAAATGTATGGAAAGAAAAAGTGTTGCGATGAATAATATATATTGTCTTTAATATTGGAAAATGAGGATAAGATTGCCTATACGAGAGCAAAATACAATTGGAAAAAAATATCATTTTAAATGCTTAAGTGCATCACAATGCACACGAGAAGAGAGATCTATTTATGAAACCATTTTATCTGCGATTATGTATACCGAGAAAAATATTTTATTTATTGTAAATGTTTTACTATGAATTTGTAAATCTCCTGTTATGTGCAATGAGTGGAAACAGCGTCTTTATCCCACTGAGCGCAATGCAGTGGTGTCAATTGATTGGGCCAAAATATTATGTTACAATATTTTGGGTGTGATTTTTTTTTATATTCAGTTGAAATATATTTATTTATGTGTCATTAAAAAATGCTCTTGGTTAAACAATCGCCGGAATGAGCCTCGCATAAAACCAACAAGTCAGGTGAGACTACATATTATCAAGTTATAAATAATTTTTATGTTGATCTCACTTAACCAAGCTGACAGCTAACAATTCATAGGGCAAAAAAAAAAAACATTAAGGGAAAGTGACACAACCAAAATATTTAATATATAAATGTTAAATTACAGCTTTATTTATATTTTCATTTTCATGTGTATATTTACTTCTAAATCACCAAGGTCTTTCCATAAAAATAATGTGTGCTGCTTCATTTTTCTTGAGATATTCATGTCTTTAAATTAAATAATGTTTTGTGAGTATTTTTAAAAAGATTCCTTTGTTATGACATTCATGTCTTTAAATTAAATCATGTCCTGTGAGTACTCCTAAAAATAGAATCATCTGGCTATGACATTCATGTTTGTTTTCATATATAACTTTTGATTCTTAATGAAATTATTTTTGTTTACCGGTACTTAAACCAATTCAGTGCTCGGCTTAAGACATATTTAATAAAAAATGTATAAAACATCTTACAACTAGAAGCAAAAAAACCTTTAACTATAATTTACATATTTGTTATGATTTATAATTTAGGGGTGTACAAGACTCAAAAGTATCCATAACTCTCATAAAGTCTTAGTCACTTATCAAGCACTAGTGTTCCCTCTCACATTTCAGAAACTTTAGTAAAAATAAAACAAGAAAATTAATACTTATCCATCATAAACTAATGCGCACACACACAGCGTCTAGACTATCTGCATATTTACATTAATAGGATAGGAATAAAGGTAGAATTTAGAGGAATTGTATCCTCATTTGTTTGGAAGGAGAGTGGAAAACAATCTAGAAAATTTAAATACCTCAGTAAGCTTGGTAGGGTTTCAAACCTTGACCTATATAATCATCAGTACCAGTCCATAAAGAGACTTGATGCCTTATTCTGTGTACACACTGACGCAGATATAAAATGATTAATTAGATTATATGTAACTAAACTTACAAACAATATATATTTTTAATATAAAATAGCAAAAAGTTTAAAAATGATTGCATAATGCACAGCACAGAAGCACGTTTTACACTGCTGTCTCTGGCCAGAGAATCATTGTCCTAAGTTTGTTTTATAGTATTCTTTCCCTTAACGTGGGAGTGTGGGTAACAAGAATTAAGGGCAGTACTTGCAATTTTTACATCAAAAAAGGTTTTTTTGCCTAAATAAAAAAAATATTGTTTCAGTAGAAACAATGAGTTTAACTTTCTTCACATGGTGACATCAATATTTCTTGAATATCTGTCAAGAGTGTCCTAGAATTTAATGATAACTTGTTATCCCTCACGGCTTCAGGGGTAACTGGTTGATGTCACGACGACAGCGATGTTGTGTTCAGACATGTGTGGGCTTTGCCGGAGCGGCGGGTGGTAAGATGGAGTCCCAGCAACGTGAGTCGCGGTGGCTGGTAGGATAGAGTCCCGGCAACATGAGGTGGGAGGTAAAGGATGATGGCGGAAGGAGAGGGAGTTCAGACAAAATTGCTCTTTACAAAACATGACAATTTATTAGCTCTTTCAAACGGCGCACCCGGGTTGGGTAGCCACTCTCCTACTGGCCTCTGACCGAGGAACCACCGTGCTAAATACCCTCCACTGCTGGCTTGCCTTGTCAAATGGGAGAAAATAAAGCTTCCCATTTGTGCGAGCCAATAGAAAGAGGAGTTCCCATGGGCGCTGAGTACAGTGTGTGGGGAACTCGTCACGGACGGCTTAGAGAACATGGACTGTGGAGCTGTCTGTGCAAGTGCTGAGGAAAAATACAAGGGCCTACTGAACAGTAAGGCACAACAAACTTTTCCTCTTCATTTAAAAAATTTCTCATCTAAGGCTGCTATTAGAGGTCTGCAAAGCTTCTATAATATTGATATTGGTTTGAATTTTATATTATTTGATTTGATTGTTTGAATTAAATCAAACTAAAACAAAATCAACAAGGCTTTATTTTAGGATGCTGCAAATCCCACACTGTGCCTAAAATATATTTAATTTTTTTAATAACAATTCTGTTGAGGTAAAGTAAATTATAATTAACTATTACCATATTGAATGTAAAATAAGCCACACTATTTTAGCAAAACAGTATTTATAAAACGTTTGCTTAGTCTATAATCATACCCTTGGATAATATCTAATAAATCTGTTAGCTTCGAGAACTGAAGATACATGTTAAAATAGTTTAAAATCACCACAACAAATGATCACAACGTTAACTCTTGTTGGATGAACATGTTGAAAGTCAACCTCGGTGGTCTTGGAATAAGTGCTTGCCTTAGGACCCGAGGTTCATGGGTGCAAACCCAGCTGAGGTTAACAGATTTTTCCTGTGAACCCTAGAAGGTATGTGAAAATACCTTTTTCCGCAAAATTGTTAGGCTCTTTCGCTATCGCTAATTGAAATTCTTATGTGTTGATATAAACATTCGGTTCAGAAAGTGCTCGTTAATCACCTAAAAATTAAAATAACATGTTGGAATAACTAAACACATAATTTATAAGACTAAGGTACAAAACTAATCTAATGTTTTGTTTTTTAAAATATAGTTTGTAACTTCTTTTTATTCAACATAACAATTTTAGCATATTTAACTAAGATATGATTCGATAACTAATCGAAATTCATGAATAATACTTGTTTCAATTTGAGATTTGGCTTGAATTAAAAAAAAACTGCCTTGCAGATGTCTAGCTTCTATGCTCATTATAGATATTTAACAACTGTTGATATCACCAAGTGAAAAAAATAAACTCATTATTTTACTGGAGCAATATTTTATTTATTTTGGCCAAAAAAGTTTTGATATAAAAAACTGCAAAAGGATTGACCTTAACTGGTTTTTCCTACACGTCCATTTTAAAATGAAATGGGGGGTAAACCTGAAAGAAATATCAGAATAAGAATTATATTCTCTATTATCTTGATTCTTAATAAGTATGTTTATGTACATCTTAATGATTTCTTGAAGTTTTAGAGGAGTTCTTGCACATCCCTAATACATTTTTCAAATACATAGCTACTTATTATTTTTTATATTGGTCTTGGTTCATAAATTCATTGTTTTTATTTTTAATACTTTTAATTTTTAAATGGTGTATTTTCTTTCACATTCTTTTGTGGAATTCTATGACCAGATTATTTATATTTCTTGATAATTTCACTGAAAAACACAAGATTTAACTAGCTGATAAAAAAATAATATTCTAAATTTTCTTTTAATTTGTTCAACTTTTCTATTTTATATACATTTCTCTCACAATGTTTTGGTAAATATTTGACCTATCCTTTCATGTTTGTCATAGTAAAATAGTTACTAATTCATTCAGTTTGAATTTAATTCCTCTTCCATTTTGGTTTGTGTTTAAAAGGTGCTAAGCTATTAATCCCTCTTGAGAGGAAGTTTCATTTAAATATCCGTTAGCAATTTAATAAGAAAATTTTAGTTTTACTTGAATAACCCTTTGCTATTCATAAATCTCCGGCATTAAGGTTTAACTTCAGCTAGTCTTGCTTGTTTTTTAATCTCATAACTGTTGTTTCATATTTGTAGTATATATTCAAACTTTCTAATCACATCTTATTTGCGGTTTGAGTAACTGTGTTTGGTTTATATACACACAGGTTCAAAATAAAATATCACCCTGAAGATTCTGTGAGGAGGAAAGACGAGCAGAGTGCGTCTTTAAAGGTAAATAAACTAATCTATTGTTAATATGAATGGTACCTTCAAATACTAGAAATCTGAAGGAAAATAAAGATTTCAAAAAATTATTATATTCTTTTACAAATCCGATGCTGGTTATTATTTTGCTTTTTAGGGCTGTTGAACAAACTGCAGATCCAAGATCATTAATACATGTAGGGGTGTTCTAAGTCCACATACCTTCTTTGATGGCCGCATGGTCTAAGGTGCTATTATCACAATAAACTAGACTGCCGATGATGGGGAGATTGTGTTTTGATCTTGGTCGGGTGTATTGAGGGTGGTTTTTCTTAATTGGTTTCCCATTTGCTCTCCACACAAATGCGGGTACACTAACTTCAACCTTACTCACCCTTAACCCATTAGAGTAATTAGTACATAAACGTATAACCTTAAGTAAGTTGTATGTATTTAACAGCTCAGAATTGCAAAACTTGACCATAAATTGAGTATATTAGCTGTCAATATAAAAAATTTGGCGAAATTTCTTAATTGTCAAAGCCAGGATATTTTTCTAAGCAAAGTCAAAGCTAATATTTGTTTTGAAGCCAAGTCTAAAGTTTCAAATCTTTGCACACCCCTAAATTAATGTATTAATATAATCATGGGTTCCAAGTTCATATTTACAAATCAAGAGGCCTCAAGTTTGAGCCCCGGTGTCACCAGATTTTTCTGTGAAACTATGGGTATGGAATAGGATCATACTCAGCCTCGTGAGTACAGCTGAGGAGCTACTCGAATAAAGAATAGAACCTCCGGTCTAGAAAACCGAGATTAACAGCTGGAAAACTTGTTGTTTAGACCACTTGACACCCTTTATCCACAAATATTGGAACTTTCTTCTCTAACATACAACTCGCCTCGGTGGCATAGTTAGCTAACACGCTAGCTTCTTGTTGAGCTAGACTGCCGAGGACAAGGAGTTTGAGGTTCGACTCTCACTCTGGTGAACTAGGGGTGGTTTTTCCTAAATGATTTTCCACTCTCCATGCAAATGCTGGCTCACTTCCTCTATATTCAAACCTTCCCAATTCTTAACACATTAGCTATATCAGTTCATAAGCGTACAACCTGAACGGGTAGTAAGACATTATTAAGTATATCCAATAAACAGAGGCCGCTTGGTCGGTATAGCTCACTTGTAAACTGATGCTATGGATTTTTTTTGTAGATCTTATAATAAATGCACTCTAGATAATGCTAACATATGGTCATTATTTAAATTTTCTTCAGAAACTTAATTATTATTGAAACTTTTACACTTCTCATATTTAAAAGGTTTAAGATTTGTATATAAAAAGAATATTCAATTTAGTCGGTTACCTGGCGGTCTAGGGGTTAGGGGTCACACTTCTGTGCTGGCGGCCGGGGTTCAATCCTCGGTCCCGGCAATAATTTATCTGATTACCAAACCCTTCCTTCACCTCTGACAAGACATCTTGTGAATGTGGGGAATGCCAGGCCTCCACCGTGGTTCGGATTCCACGTTAAACTGTAGGTCCTCCATTTCATCTCACAATCACCCTACCATTACACATTAGCGTAAGTGCGTATAGCCCGAACGGTTTGTATGACACGGTGCTGATAATAATAATAATAATATTCAATTTAAAAAAAATTAATTCTTTAATTGAGTACCATCTCAAATATATAAATTCAGCAGGACTTTACCAAATTTGAATATTATTTAAAGTTCAATCAACGTGTTATTAATCAAACCAAACTTATTTAGCCACAAATTTCAAATCTTTAAATTACAGTACTTGTGAAACTCTAAATATTATGATGCAAATAACATTTTTTAGTTTGTGTTATACTTCTGCTTAACCCCACATTTATATTAACAGAAACAACAAATAACTTTTGAAGCTGGTTCTGATCTTGCTCTATCATGCTTTTTGTTTAGTTAAAAATTATGTTTCTTTTTCATACAGAGCAAGTATTGTAACTTTGGGGGGAAATTACCTCGATTATGATGTGTTTTGACGTTTTATGTGCTCATGAACCCAATAAATTGTCTCTTAAAATTCCCTGCCAAAACCAAAACAATTTGTTGGAATTTGTTAAAATTTGATATTTTAATAATAATAATAATAATATGACTCTATAAGGAAAACCTCTTTTCGCTTTATGAGGCAATTGTATTATATTTGGAAGAAGGTACAGGAAAGGTGGATAGAAACATATAAAAGGGGGACAAACACAATATGGCCTTTACAATGAAAAGAAGAACACAGTTCACACTTTACACTGCTGCCAATGGACAAAGAGGTAATGGATGTCTCTTAAAGAAAATTGCGTCACACACACACAATTTACTAGACAGCCAATGCCAGAAAGATAGAGATTCGAATTCTGGTTGGGTGTACTGAGGGTGTTTTTTCTGTAATTGTTTTCCACTCTCCTTTCATGCAAATGAAGGTATACTTCTTCTAAATTCAACCTTCTTTATCCCTAACTCATTAGGGTAATTAGTACATATATTTATAGCCTGAACAAGTAGTAGGATGCTGTGCTAAAAAAAATTAAATCTTTTTTTTTTAATCATAGCATAAAGCTATAATTGTGTGATTGAGTTATAATTGTGTTTGTCCAGCACCGTCTGGAGGTGTTTCTCGAGTTCTTGGAGTCTGATCGTCTAGACGCTGTCTCTGTAGACGCTCATCAACAGGAACAGCTCATTACCTTGCTGGACGCTGTCGTGATCCGTTTAGAGGGGGGCACTGACCTGGATCTGCAGATACTGGAGGCCCCACCTCCGGAACCCCCTGCAGAAGACAAGGTGGATTCCACCACCGGAGACAAGCCAGAGAGCAAGGAAGGGGAAATAAGGTCATTGTCTTACTACTATTAACTTTTCAAAATCCTCAATTATATTTGACATCCTAAAAAAAAATGTTCAAACTAAGGCTACAACCATATCTGGTTTAGTTTGCTGGTGACATCAGAATGTAATGGCCTGTTATTTAACATCTAAAAACACGTGTAAAATTGTCGTTTAAGTAGCCATCACTAGTGAGACTACATGGTAAAAGCTTAATATAAGATAGGTTGAATAAATGACCAAACGATTACTACTATTATGTTTATTAAAGAGAGGTGAACTAGTATAATAGTCGTCATCTTGATGAGGGTCAGGGTTTGTCGGTCAGCCAGCTTCCTGCAAATCTATGTGTTTGAATCCTAAACTTCATTCTAAATCTTAATCCAAATGCCTCCAGAAGACTACCCGCAACAACTCTTTCGGACAGTTGCCCACAGCCAACTGTCTAGAGTTCTCCCATAACCACAGTCATAACCATTGTCATAATCTAATCGCTCAATGAATGCCGTTTCTCAACTCGTACATATTCCTGATACTCTCGGGCAATTGTCTACAACCAACGATCCAGAGTAACTGTTTAGAGCCAACTGCCTAGACCTCTGCTCTAGGACATGCAAACCAGCTTTTGCCAACTTGGAAGCTTCTTCCAATTACGGTATAGACTACCAATTAAAAGACAACTGTGCCACATCACAGAAACACTTGATAACTAACAGAGTGATTTACACGAATATAGTGCTGCCATCAACTAATATAGTGAACCACTGTCGTATATGCTTATCTGACCTGGTATGGCTCCTGTTTCAGACCCATTACACTTAACTTAGAGTCAACCAGAAACAGGAAACCCTTACAATAGATGACGTTCACCAAAAATAGAGAACAGAATCTGCTTGAGTGGCGCAGCAACTCACAAGCTTTATGTTGACCCATGATGCATTGAAACGCAAACTTAAACAGCTGATAATCAACATATTTTATTTTCTAGGGGTACACATATTTTTTAGATCATTATACCAATGGATATTTTCAAATTATAACTCTGTTGAGTGGCACAATCCAATACATAGATACACACACCTTCCATTAACACTTTAATGATTTATTTCAAATATCCCAACAACGGCCAATGATGCTGTCTGCGTGCTTCTGGCTGTACAGCAAATGCGTTGATTTGAAATGGTCGAGTTAGAGATATGATTGGCTCTGCCATGCCAAACATCTCGTGCAGGGTGAACAAAGTAGAGATGAGTTGAACTTGAGCAGAACAGCTCACGCCAATCAGGCAGAAATCGCGTGATTGGCTTAGTGCGCTCGTCAGGCGACCCGTTTCGGTTCTGTGTTTGTTTTTCCGCGAACGTTTTAATCCATTGTAAGAATGATGTCACTATTTTGAGAGCATCACATAACATTTTTTATAATCCATTCATCATAACTTTCATACAATTAAATGTTAATTTACTTGTTTGGGCCCGGGTTGTTAATTTCATACTGTGGTTCTGACCCACCAACAAGCAGTATTAGAGCTCTAAAACAAATTTCACTTGAAAAATATTATTTTTTAAGGTTTGAATCTTACATCTGAAATTTTCTCAAATCTTTGAATCCCAAATATTTTTTAAGTATTTGAAGGATTCTCAGTGTGTAAATATGGGTTGATCTACTTTATATAAATTCTACTTTCTTCATTACAACTGTCTGACACCTTAGCTCAGTCAGAAGCATGCCTGTCTACTGAACCAAGGGTCCTGAGTTCTGTTCCTGGAATGACCGAAAAATTTATCATTGGTAAAATGTGGGTTTCCCCTTTCATAGTGATTATTATTATTAGCACCGCGTCTCACTACCCGTTCAGGTTATACACACTTACGCTAATGTTGTAATGGTAGGGTGATTGTGAGATGAAATGGAGGACCTACAGTTTAACGTGGAATCCGAACCATGGTGGAGGCCTGGCATTCCATACATTCACAAGTTGTGATTAATACACGTCTTTCACAGTGATGAATTAACGACCTGGGATTGAGTATAGTGTCTGTTCTAGATTTAAGTTAGTTTAGAAGTCATGTATTGACATAATCAGTCCATTCAGAAAGTGCACACTAAACACCTCAAATAAATGAAAGAAAATTCATCCCAACCCCATTAATGTAACTAAATAAATAGCCTTGATTATGAAGAGCGCAGTAAAAAAAATAAACTTTTATTTTTGTTAACAGTGATGACGAAGACAAAAAGTCTGATGAAGGTGACAAAGACTCTGAGATATCTGATAAAGAAGCTGCAGAGCCAAAGTTGGATGAGGTCGTGCCTGAACCAGAATTAAAACCAAACACTGAAGTCAAGAAAACTTTAAAGGAGGAGAAAACAAAAAATGCTGCAGAAGTTGAAGAAATAGCAGGTGTGTACAACCAGGCACTTGTATATAGCGAAGGAAGATGAACAGACCAACACTCGTTTCTTGGACTATATACCTCCCATGTTCTATCTTTCCTTTAAATACATCATGAGGGTTCTTGTTTGTGGTGTGGAGGGGGCTTTCGTCAAATGTGCTGCTTCAATGTAGGGTCAAGGAATTAAGGCAGATGGCCTAGTAGCGCTACCTTAGCGGAGGGTCTAGAAATTAATGCAGACAACCTAGTGGTGCTACTTTAGCAAAAGGTGTAAGCCTTAAGGCAGACGGCCTAGTGATGCTACCTTAGCAAAGGGTGTAAGAATTAAAGCAGACGGGCTTAGTGATGCCACCATAGCGAAAGGTGTAGGCATTAAGTCATAGACAGCCTAGTGATGCTACCTTATCGAAAGGTCTAAGCATTAAGTCAGACAGCCTAGTGATATTACCTTAGCGAAAGGTGTAAGCATTAAGTGAGACGACCTAGTGATGCCACCATAGCAAAAGGTGTACACATTAAGGAAGATGGCCTAGTGATGCTACCTTAGCAAAAGGCATACGACTTAATAGCACTAGATTAGTGGTGATGGCCTATGAGTATAGAATTTTGATAAACTCAAAAAATTGTATATACTATTAGAGAATTGATTCCCTTTCATTGTTCTCCTTGTTCTTATTACAATTTCTCTCCCTATTAGTTATCAAGGCATACTCTTAACAACACTAGGTAAATGATACAATATACATATAATTTATTCAATCTAACCTATTTTCTAACATAATGTAAATAATTTTGGAAGAAGTTATAGGAAAGATGGATAGAAATATATAAAAGGGGATGAGCACAATATGGCTTTTACAATGAAAAGAACAGTTCACACTTTACATTGCTGCCATTTGACAAAGAGGTAAAGGTTGCCTCTTAATGAAAATCTATCGTCACCGCCCAATCCTTTGACCTAGGTTTCATTCTATCGGAACTCATCAGGGATGAGTGTGAAACATGTGACACAACTTCATTTAAGAGGAAACTAAAACAACACAAACGGTAGAAAATGGAAATGGTAAAGAATGATAGGACACAGAGATAGGAACATGTAAAAGGTACAGCATGAAGGACAAACACAGGAAAAGGATATTAAATGTGAATAAATAATATATCTCCTTTCTTATACCTTCTTCCAAATATAATACAAGTACCTCATCAAGCGAAAAGAGGTTTCCCTTATAGAGATATGTTATATATTAACATTAACATGATGTAAAGTTAGTGATAGTGAAAGAAGCCAACCTCATAGGATAGTTAGGTTAGGCCTAGATAAAAACAAACACACTTCTCTCTTCTTGTTTTTCTTTAGGCCTAACCTAACTATCCTTTCAGGTTGGCTTCCTTCACTATCACTTTATATTACTCTACAACATTTCTACGCTGTATATCAATGTTTATTGTAGCATCTTCCTCAGGAAGTAGTGGTGGTGGTGGTGGTGGTGGTGGTGGTGGTGGTGATAAGATTAACTATTACTATTAATACTACTACAATAGCATCAAAATATTGAGGTGTGTGTAAATATGTGTTAGTGTTTTTACTTTTATTTGTGCTCTATTATTTTTCTACTATTCTATCATCTTATTTATTACAAATAATTAAGTTTTAAAATCATATATTTATTCAACCCAACTCGAGATAAACTTTAATTAAAAAACTCGCAAACTCCTACTTTTTTGAGATATTTCGATCAGCATGATGACTTTGTCTCTCAAGAAATAACATTTTAATTTGATTGGTTTATCTTGTAATGTGTGTCGTTGATGTTGTAGAGGTTGTAGAGAAGGACAATAAAGATGATGAACCCCCTCCCCCTGGTCTGGAGGCCCCTGCCGTGGGGTCACCTACCCCTGCTAGTGAACCGGAAGAGGAAGAGGCTCCTCATGGCGAGAAGAGGAAGAGATCTCTTAGTGAAGATATGGATCTTGACACTACTAACGAAATGGAAGATATAGTAAGTGGGTCTATAGTTTATTCTATTTACAATATTATGAAGGTAATATGCTTTAGAAACACACATTCATAAAAACGCCTTTTTGTTCATTAAATTCATAATAAAAGTTAACAAGCATAAATAAAAATAATAAGACTCATTTATTGAAACAACTATTTAGTTTTTAAATAATGGTACGAGAGAAGGTAAAATGTTGGTATCTTATAAACCCTTTGCTACAAATTCAAAATGCTCAGCTGTAAACAAAAATATATTGATAATTATTATTTTTGCAACTAATACAAATTCATCATCAACTACTCCCAGCCTGGGACCAGGTCAGTTTAGTAAAATGTCTCCATCTTCCTCTCTCCTTCCACGATTTTTTCTCCTTTAATTGTTTCCATACTGCTCCTTTCCCTTGCACATGTTTTGTTTTGCTCCTCCAATCTCTTGGCCACCCTTGTGGTATTTTTCCTAAACACTTCATCTTCATCATCTCTGTGTGTTGATTATGGAAATTATTTTTAGGAGAGAAAAAAACCCAGCTATTACTTAATTAGCTGCCCAAGGATGAAAAATGATTTCATTGATTGCCAAGTGATTTGATGATTAGTCTTTCTGAGGGCATTGTTTATTTCAACCAGTGTATTGACCTTTAAATTCACAAAGTCCAAATCTTAAAGGTTAGGTAGGTACATCATCTCAAATTAGGGATCACATCTTAGTTCAGTTTTTTCTTTTCTTCATTAGTAAATGAGATTAGTAAAATTGTTTTCCCCACATTTAAAAAATTCCAGCATAGTTGGGAAATTTTTTTTTTGAACGAATAATAACAAATTCACCAATTCTAATTTTTGACATTGTTGGGTGAAGAATATGGAAAACCACACTCTCATTGGATTTCTCATTCAAACATAACTATGTATCTAATATTCTGACTATTCAGCCACAAGATTTACAAAGTTGAACAAAATAATTGGCCTGGGGTTTATATATTACACATCGATGACTAAACCCTAGAGACCCTGAATTGTGCTGAATAAAATGATTGTATTTCCCTAAATAAAAAATAGTATTTCAAAAAAGTTGATAGCTAGAATGCTTTTTTTCGGCTACTAATGATTAAAAAAACCTCAAAATGATAGTGGTATTGTGAGTGCTATGGATAGAAAAATTTCCGCGAAATTTCTCTTTCTTAAATATTTGCATTTGTTCACAATATGACTGTCATATAAGCAAAATAAAATATGTACAGTATTTTACTTTACCAAGGGTCTTTGGTTGAGGGATATAAATTCTCTAGAGTCTAGAGTAAGAACTTTAGTTGTTTGCAGGAATAATAAAGAAAAAAAATCTATAATACTGCTGTTGATACTCTTTTTTTTTCTGGCATTTTCAGACAAAAAAGGGCAAAGAATGATCCCATTTTTGTTTTATATTGAATGTGTAAAATACATTTGAAAATACAACAATCAACTTTCAAAATATTTTGATATTTAATTTAATGTGCTAGTAAAAGTTTGTGAAAAAACATTTTGTGAAATTTCGGTGTGTCTTCTAATTCCCCCACTCCAGTCTTGAGATAATTATTGGATGTTGATGTTGTTGTCAACCCTTGTATGTACAGTCAGACAAGGAAGACTCCAGCCTCAAGTTGGACAAGCCAGAGGATGGTAAAGTGAGAAAGGAGAACACTCGTGAAGAGGGAGAAGAAGAGGAAGTAGCGAGGGAGGAAGGAGAAAGAAAGGAGGAAGAGAAGGAGCCGAAGCCAAGGCCGCTTCACCGCACTGCATCCATTTTCTTGAGAAACCTGGCCCCCACCATCACTAAGCAGGAGGTTGAAGCTGTAAGTGCTTGAGTCACTAAGGTGTTTGATTAATTGATTTCTTAATATAAAACAATATAGTTGTAATCTTGAGCATACCGCTATGCTTGAAAATGAGACCCAGGTAGAAAAAAAGAGGGGAAGCCTCCTCTATTCACCAACACAAACTGTTCTCACCCCAAAAGAGGCTATAAAACATTTCTAAAAAACATAACACATCCATAAAAAAAACCATAGCACCCTCAGATTCACTTGTAACATTTCTCAACACCATACCATATTATTTTATCTGTAACTGAGCTTAATCAGGAAACATAGAATTGACATCTTTTGGCACAAATAATTCAAATATTTCTCCAGTAGCAAAATAGAGTTTAGTTTTCTGCACATGCTAATAGCAACAGATCTAATATCTGTCAAGGGTGTCCTGAAATTTTGTCAAAACTGTTTAAATAAAGAGAAAAGGGTTTGACAAAATTCCAAGATACCCTTGACAGATATTCAAGATATGTTGATATTAGCAGGTGCATAAAATTAAACTCTATGTTGCTGCTGAAGAAATATTTGATTTGTTTTGGCCAAAAATATGTAATGCTATAAAAACTCTAAAAATACTTGCACTTCCTTTGGCCTAAGCCCGATTATTTTCATTGAATTTTAATCCTTTGTATTTTTTTTTTAATATGAGCAGTAAATTTGACAAATTGGACTAAATATTTATACATGTCTATGCATCTAGATGTGTAAGCGGTATCCGGGGTTCTTGCGTGTGGCCATCGCTGACCCTCAACAGGACAGGAGGTGGTTCCGGAGGGGCTGGGTTACTTTTCAAAGAAGTGTCAACATTAAGGAGATCTGCTGGAACCTAAACAACATACGGGTATGAGATGATAATATTATAAATTGACTCTATTTTACTAGGGAAATATAACTACAGTAGCCCCAAGGCCTCTTTGGTGCTGGCTCACAGCTAACTTCTGACAGTTAAAATTTATGTATATACCTAAATTTTGACTGTCAAAAGTGAGAGCCGCTAAACATATGTCTTTGCAGATCATCTGGTTCGGCGTAGGGATATGAAATTTGGTCTGGTAACTTTTTAAAGCTGTCAACTGTCAGTTGTGAACTGTCAGTCAGCACCAAAGAAGCCATGGGGCTACTGTAGCACTTTCTTACTGTCCTCATGAACCGTCTCTGGGTCAATTTACTAAAATGCCTCTATCTTCCTCCTTTTTTTTTTTTCATTCTTCTCCTTTCACTCGCACACTTACTTTTATCTGCTCCTCCCATTTCCTTATTGGTCTTTCTTATGGTATTTTCCCTACATCTTTTATCTCCATCATTCTCTTTTGGAATTGTTCTTTTTCCATCCTCATTACCTGGTCATACCATCTCAGCCTTTCTTCCTCTATCTTATGTACCCCTGTACCCAACTCTTGCTCAAACCTATCCCAGCTCTATTATTTTGAAATATTCTTACTTTATTAGCTTTATTGAATGGTATTGGTGGTAGTTAAAACTACTAAACGTTAATATTGTTGCTTGTAGCTCCGTGACTGTGAACTGGGAGCCATAGTGAACAGAGATCTGAGCCGGCGGATACGAACTGTTAATGGTATCACTGCCCACCGGCAAGTGGTGAGACATGACATCAAGTTGTCGGCACGTATTGTACACAACCTTGACGCCAGGAGTGGTCTCTGGTCTGAATCTGGGGACGAGAAGGTGGTAGAACAAGTTGGCGTCAAGAAAGATTCTGGGCCTGTACGTACCCATTAATGCCTAGATTTTTTTTTATAGCTTTAGATTTTCAAAACCTGATGGAGACTTTCCTTAGACAGATAAAATAAAGAATTGTGACATATTTTATTTAGGATTTTTAAATAGCTATAAAAATATAAACTTAGAAAAAATGGCACTAAACGGCTGTATTCAATTAAACATTGAAAGGAGGATAGAAGGTCAAGGCCTACAAACTTACCAGAAAACTGTAGGGTCTCAAGAGTTCACAAATGAAAATATAACTCACAGCTCTTCAAGCAAACCTCGTTTCATTTTTTTTAAGTGCATTTTTCTCTACATTATGAATGCGGGAAGAAAAATTTTAATCTTATTCAAACTATACATAAATTTAAAATTTTGTTTTATTGATTTGTTACGCATGTATCATATTTTTATTGCTTTTTAAAACTATTAAGTAAATAGCATAACAAAGTGTGAAGCGATGATATTAACAAAGAACTGGTAAAAGTACAGAACATAAAATATCTTGGAAGCTGGATTGAGGCGAAAGGTAGAAGTAGAAAGGGTCTAATGAGAAGAGGACAGCAGGTAGAGTTGTTCTTTAGTTGTGTAAGAGACTTGCTATAGAGAAGAGAAGTGCCCTTGATGTGTAAGAAACTGTATTATAGGGCATACTTTGTACCCATTGTAATACATGCAGCAGAAACATGGGCATTGAATGTAAGAGGGATTAGGAAATGAGAGGAAATGGGATTGAAGTTTGTGAGGAGCATGCTGGCTGTCATGAGGAGAAACAAGATTAGGAATGAAGTTATCCAGAAAAGAGAAGAGGTTCAGGGAGTACTTGAGATAGTAGGATTAGCAAGACTTAGATGGGGGCATGTAATGAAGATGGAAAATGAGGGGATGCCAAAGAAAATGTGTGAAAAAACACCGCAAGGGAGGCCAAGAAAGAGAGGGAAGGAGCAAATAACAGAAAAGTATTCAAATGAGGCTATACCAGGGATGTGAATGCGGATAGTATGGGTTTTTTCGGATTTTAAGGTATAAAATGGATCACAGGATATCATGAGTATTTTCATGGACATAAAGTTTGTTTTTTTTAGTTTGGCATTAGGAATCATGATTTCTACTTACCCATTTTGGTACTTTAATTTCAATTTCGATAGATTAATTCTTTGTTTTCAGCCTTTAAAAGATTTCGCAATATGTCCAAACAAGGACTTGACTATATATTATGCGTCTGCAAGTTTGGGTTTTTTCATTCGAGTTGAGTATTTCTAAAAGCTTTCAAGCCGTGTTCGAGTATAAGCCTATTTATATTTTTTAAATGTTAAAAAGTATATTAAAACACATGTCCTTAAATATGAATGACACTCATTTTTATAAACAGTAAATACTTTTGAAAAAAAAGTTAAACAATGTAAATATTGGTTTTTAAATTAGAAATAACGCCTATAAACACAATTTAAAAAACAAAAACACTCCAATAAAAATCTAATAAATAAACAAATAATTAAAATGGTTTCGACACTTAGTGAAGGAAGCCAACCTGAAAGGATAGTTAGGTTAGGCCTAGATAATAACAAACACACTTCTCTTTTCATGTAAAACTTTCACACTTTCCACTTTAAATTTCCACAGTTGCATATTAGTTTGAATTTTTGGGAATATTTCTTTTTCATTAATGTCTTTTCATATGAAAAATTTCTTATCTAATGACATTTAAATTTGCAACATTCCAGTCATTTGGCCTTCTGTCAAAGAATCCGGTCATGAAGAATATAACAGATTACCTGATTGAAGAAGCATCTGCTGAAGAAGAAGAGTTGTTAGGTCATGGAGGGGACCACGAGGATGGGCAGCTTGCAGATGATGCAGCCACCTTTGATAGAGACGAGGGACTCATTAAGGTGACCTTTAACTCTTAATATGAACCTGTACAATTCATTGACAATAATTAAGGATAAAAATACACCAAATAACTTAATTAAATAAACATTAAATGGGGGATAGAACAGCAAGATCCGAACACTTACTAGAAAACTGTAGACCCAAATGATACTTGTTTTAACATGAAGACATCGCAGAAATTTTCAGGGATATAACTCCTCCAGAATAAACATTGCCCTAAAATTTACTTTGTCTCAAGACCCATATTTAATCTTAAAAATCCTTTTTAAATGTCTGTTAGGTAGCACAAGGAAAAAAATATAGTTTCTATTTATTCTTTAATGACAAACAACAAGCCAGCACACTTTTCCTATCTATGCAGCCATTTTAAACTACTTTAAACATGAAAAATAATACATGTCACCAACCCCTCTTTTCACCTAAATCATAAGTAATCTGTCAGAATATTTTATGGCCGAGGATAGGGGGAGATGGTTGTGTATGCCTGTGTGGGTTCATAATTGATGAAAACTTAATTTTAAGTTTTTTTATTGGTGCGTCTATCTCAAGTACAAATGTGATGTTGATAATAATATAAGGCTGAAATAATCTGAAGAATATTTGAAATCTTGTGACAAAACGAGT
This sequence comes from Timema douglasi, assembly GCA_901482245.1. NCBI lineage: Eukaryota > Metazoa > Arthropoda > Insecta > Phasmatodea > Timematidae > Timema > Timema douglasi. The sequence continues at coordinate 183,400 of CABEEJ010000245.1, read as the reverse complement.
TGTTGCTAGGAATAACCAATGGCCCGTTTGACTCCTAGGTGATCTCTACACGGTTTATTAACCTCAGTACCTTGGGCTCGAGTGGTAGCCCTCTACCCTAAATACTGATGAACCTATCACGTAAAATCCTGTGTTTATGTGGTCAGCTCCTCTATTATATTTGTTTACATTCTAATCACAACAACCCACAACACTTTTTTTTGTCATTCACAATCCATAGCACAATGTTATACAAACACACCTTCAAATTTAGGCCTTGCAGTCACATAGAGAAAAAAAATTGCAGAAAAGTGTAAAGACTGATGTTTCGAAGTTACACAAACTTTGACTTGGCCTCGACATTTATGAAACTTATAACCAGTCGTAATACCAGGAGCGCAAAAATGCTTTGATCAAAAACATTGTTACTAACTCTTTTGTGAAAACATTTCTATTGGGACACGTTAGTGTAATTTTACATATATCTGCCCAGTGATGAAAATTTGAATTGTTGATTAACCTGATTTTATGATTAGTCTTTCTGAGGGTAGTAACATGTTATTTAAACATATGCTTGTATTTTACTCTGTATAGAGACATCAAAATTTCATGACACTTGTTTCTACAAACTTTTACTCAGGACAATAAAATTAATACCAAACCATATTTAAAAACCATTGTAGTGTTTTTGAAGTAATAATACATTTGCAAAATAAAACTAAATATTTAATATTTTTGCTAAATTGACTATTTTGCATTTTAAATGCGAATTATGGTCAATTTTGTTGATTTAATGCCATATTAATATAAACCTTAACAATGTCATTGTTTACCTTTATTCTGAGACTGCCTAGTTCAAATACTATACAAATGCTAATACAAAAGAAATTATTAAAAATCTATTTATTAACTAAACCAAAGATTGTTTACTAATTGCAAAAAAGGTCATGAAAGTCCCTGAAAAGGCAAGAATTTTCAATATTTTAATAACAAAGTCACGAAAATTTACAAATATTATTAACTAGTTTGTAATAAAGGCCTTTATTTTTAAAATTGTAATTAAATGAAATAAAATATAGATTTAAAAAAATAGCTCTTATTTATATATTTGTGTTTATAGTAGGCCAAGAACATAAAACCTTTAGCTATAATTTTTCTAATCATAGCAATATATAATTATATTCAAGTTGATATCATTTTCAAATCACCTTCCCCAATTTTTTTAATTAAAAATACAAGATTATTTAATGAAATACATTAACTTCATTTAGCACAAATCAGGATTAAAACTTTTATGTTCATCATCATCATCTGTTTACAGCCTGTAGCCGGGTCACTTTAGTAAAAGTTCTCCATTTTCTTCTATTTTTCCACCATTTTTTCTATTTTTAATTTCTTTCCTTCTTCTCTTCTCACTTGTACATCTTCTGTTATCTGCTCCTCTCTTTCTTGGCCTCCTTTGCAGTCTTTTTTCCTATATACTTTGTTTTCATAATATACTTTGGATATTGTCCCTTTCTGTTTTCAATCGAATGAATTGTCTCTTCAGAATGAATTCTCTCTTCATTCGCTACTGTGTGTGTCTAATTCAGTCATAATAAAGCTGACTAATCAAAATAATAATAGCTGTTTCTTTTCACTTGCCTGTGTCATGAAATACAGCCAGTTACCAAACATAAACACACATAAATTATTAGTTTATTTAAAGATAATGTTTGCTGTACCAACAATAGAGGGTCGAGGGTTATTTGAGACCTAAAAAACATACAGAGCAGTTTGGTGGTTTCACTGGTTTCTTTTGTGATTTATGAGTTCTTGACTTTAAACAAAAAAATATTATGGAACTAAAAAAGTAATTTTTTTGATATCACAATTTTTAGTGATATCCTAAATAACAATTCACTATCGTTGTATGCATTTATAGATTAGTTGAAATTGATAATATTAGTTATATTTATAATATAATGGTGATCATATTATTTAATTAGATAATATTTCTAAATGCTGTTTTTATTTTGAAATACATTTTTAATCAATGTTTTAAAAATATGTGATAGAACTAATACGAATAATTTTCACAATATTTTGTAATTTATTTGGATTCTTATTCGCCTAAAATAGTTTAATATCATGATAATCCTATCGCAATATAATTTCAAATTAGTGATTATTATTATTTTAAAGGCACTGTCCCAGTAATACTACTTTGAAGATAAACTTAACGGTTATGGATTTAAATTAGAGCATAATTCAACTATGAACACTAAAACAGATGCCAATTGGGCCAAAGAAAAACTTACAAAATAAAACACTGTAACAGAATTTTTTTTTACCAGAATAATAGAAAAGGCCTACACTCACCAGGAATAAAATACAGAGGCTAAGCTATGAATATTTTTTATGTATTATTAATTTTCAATGTGTAGCATATTTGACGTCTATAAAGATTTATTATTTTTATCGCAAAAGAAAGTAAATACATGAATTTATTAAGGTGGCTGAATTCGTCTTTTGTTGTTATATATGGTTTTTTATGTGCTGTTTCTGAACCATTTTATTATATCAGCACATGACTTTTACATTAACTAAATTCTAGAACAGACACAACATCCGGCCCTTAGCCGCTAATTCATCACTGTGAAACGGTAAACCCACATTTACCAATAATAGAGTTATCAGTCATGCCTGGAATCAAACCCGAGAGTCTTAGATTACTGGCAGACTCGTTACTAACTGAGCTAAGGCATTGGATAATTCGTAAGTATTGCGGACTTAGTTGAATATCCTTATAGGAAAGACCTTTATTATGAATTAAATTAATAACAAATAAATACATATAGGTTTGAATAATAATCTAAACATTATGGTTAGGAAGATGTGAAATCAACTACAATGTGAATGATAAACTGTAGGCTTACTTCAACACACAATTAGTGTGGATAAACAATAGATGATAACGAAACCATAAGATTGACTTAAATAATAATAATAATAATAATAATAATAATAATAATGGTTCAACGATGTAAAACGAGGATTGATTTCCAATAGTAGGCCTTATAGAAACTAATATTTCGCATCTCTGTAACAAGGAAAACATTCGAAACATTAAGGTTGACTATCAATCAGCAATGTGAATGAATATGAATACTTTTCATTCAAATAATTTTTAAACTTTTGATTGATTTGATAGTTTAATACTATCTAATTATTCGATAGTTTTCATTCGATAGTGCCCATCACTACTATATATTATAACATTGCTGTTCAATATGTTAATGGAGATTTTAGATTGTGTATGTATTTTCAGGTCTTGGACAAACTGCTCCTATATTTGCGCATAGTTCATTCGGTAGATTATTACAACCATTGTGAATACCCTAATGAAGATGAGATGCCCAATCGATGTGGCATCATGCATGCCCGAAGCATTCCACCAATTTCTAAGGTAATACCATTCTTTACACTTACATGCCTTTCTAACCATCTAATTTTTGGGTCACATTTTGTGTTGGGTGTGTGTGAATGAAAACAATCTAGGTTTGATACCCTTTAAATTTCCTTTATATTTTAAACCACTTAAATACCTAAGCACATTCATTGTTGCCCAAAAATTGATTAGCTTAAGAAATAGAGGCTGCTAAGAAAGTGCTTATGTGCAGTCCACATTAATAGGTTATTTTATCTAACATTTTGCTCAGATATAGAAAATAAAAAATAACTAATATTACCACAATCCACCCAAAATATGCTTCGGCTTGAATTCATCGCCGTGCTTATAGTTGTTAAGTATGAGGTAAATTTAAAAAGGTAATTTGTAATTTAATTTTGGTTTCCAATTGATACTTGTTTACTGCCAATGAAGTACAACTAAGCGCATAAATTAATTTTGCTAAAATATTGCAATAACCTAATCAATTTCAACACTGATCCTGTGTTGAAAGGCGTTAATCCCCAAATCTTCTCACTCCATTACTTGTTAGGTTAAAATGAATTTATGTAGTCAATAGAGATGTCACATTACTTGTTTTTCTAGATTCCGATTCTCAAGTCCAATCTCGATTCTTCGATTCCAATTCTTGAACATTTCCTTTTTTATTAGTGTTCCAAGCATTAATGCATAGAAAATCTGACGTGCCTGATACCCTACTCCCCCTTCAATGTGAAAATTGGATTCGATTATTACAACACATGCCGATTTATTATATTTGGGAGAAGGTATAGTAAAGGTGGATAGAAACCTAAAGGAGACAAACACAATATGTAGTAACATGTTTCTCTCCACCTTACCTATAACTTCTTCCAAATATAATACAGTTGCCTCATAAAGTGAAAAGAGGTTTTACTTATAGAGATATAACACATGTAGTTTGAAACTTTAATCTCACAATCTTATAGATATTTATTAAACACACTAAAACTCTTCATAATTGAAAACCATAACCAAGGATTCAAATAAACTCAGAATTAATAAAATAAATTGCGGATTTTATAATGGAAAGAACACATTTCACAAGCTAAAGAATTTTTAAGTCGTACGCCATAACTGAATCCTATAAACGTTAGCTCATCAGAAATTAATAATAAAGTTTTGGCAAAGATATATCGATAATCTAATGAAATTTTTCTTCATATCAAGCTTTCAATTTCAATCAACCCCAACCATCCCTAGTAAAATACCGGTTAAAATCCAGGCAAATTAAACATTCTAGACTCATATTATTGTTTAGAAATCAAATCAGTCAAAATTTGAGTGTCTTTAAGTTATTTTTAAAAGTGTTGATAGAATGAGTTAAGGTTTAAAAAACATGCGAAATAAACAAATACATTAGGCCTAGTTACCATTTGATCATCTTTAATCATCTTGAGAAATAATGAACTCAATAATGCCTAAGTATGTATGTATTATTATTACCTTTCATATCTATTATCTATATTCTCATAGGAAACAAGAAATATATTCGATTCTTGCAATAGATCGATTTCTAAGAATACATTCTATTTAAACACGAACACTTTTTCGACTCTTGCAATATGTTCATTCCTATTTTATTAGGCAAGACTGCGTTTGAATATTTTTACAATTACTTCAAAAACATATTTGAAAAAAAATAATAAACTCTTAGTTAAAATCAATTTAAAAACAAATTATGAAATAGAAAGTCGTTATTTGATTCTTAAAACTCGATAGCACTAACTAAGTGATCAGATTACCTGAATCAATTACAAACAAATACTCAATATTCAATACATAAGCCAGTAGGCGTAAATAAACAGTTTTATCGATATCCTAACTGTTGACAGTATTTATTTTTCATGAAACCCACCAAAATATCTAACTTAAGGATCATATGAGATAAATTGGGGTTCTTTGCATAGTTGTAGATATTTAAAACCAGTTGGGTAGTAAGAGTTAAGTCATGTTTATTTAATCATCACTCGAGCCGCTGGCGAGTAAACACATACGTTATGGCAGCTGACTTTTTATCGTGTGTAATGTGTTCTTATTTTCTTAAAAAAAAAGCCCTAATTTGTTTTATTTATTTCGAGCTTATTTGTAATTCTAGTTTTGATTTTCAGTTTTTGAAGAGCTATAATTTGTTCATTAAAATATTTACAAGATTGTTCGTGAGGTGAAAGTTTCAGAATTAAGCATGCAATAAAACGGTCAAGTTCAAATTTTCCATAGGAGTGTAAGACACATTAATATTTTTACACCTAACAATTATTATTTTAAAAAAAGAAAATTTATTCATGTTTATTTTTGGTCTGACAAAATAATGATTATGAATTAAGTTGTGCATTTAAAGTAGGCCTAACTTAGTATTTTTGAATTAAAAAATCAAACTATTATTCTTTGTTTATAAGGTGAAAGATTCGGCCATAGAATCCAATAAAACACCGAATCCTCAAATCTCATATACTAGTCAGGATTCGGTGGATTCGAGTGGCCCATCACTAATTGATATATTATGAAATATTGCCATCCCTAGTCTACATAATATATATTGATTATTTGTTTATAATCAATTTATATATTCTGGCTGTCTCACTTAACTATTACTTTTTTTTAATGTGTCATAGTTGTTAAGTTTTTACCTTTTGTTGCTGTCATAAGGTAAAGTCGTATTGTATTCAAGACCATTTATTTTTCATGTAAATTACCTCAGAATATTAGGGTCCTATTATACTTGGGATAGTCGGCTATTAAGATATATTTACAATTTTCCAGCATTTAAATGAAACTGTAACTAAACTAATATGAGAGATAATCAATTATTACACACAAAAGGCCATCATCACTAGTAACACTAGTTTATTTAGCGGTTGTAAGAGATCTAAGAACTAAAAAACTAAAATATATTGCACAATAATCTGGAACAAACTAAAAAAGTTATAAAAATACAAATTTTGATATATTTTATCTAGTTGAGGTAAGGAAAGGGAGCTTAGCATAGAGGTTAATTAACATTCAAACAAACAACAAAATTTAAACAAAGAAATGTTCAAGTTGGGAAAGAATGGGATAGAGCTACTACTAGAAAAAATTATCAAGGCCTTATCAAAAGGAATAAATGAAAATCTTCGCAAAAAAGAAATCTTAAATTAATCAAGAACGAATTATTGATTGCAAACATAAAATATCAATTTTTAAAAGCTGTGTGTGTTCATGTGGAGAATTTGGCTGTCAAAAAGGCGCCAATCCACACTCCTAGTGTAAATATATCATGTGTTGTCCTGCTAAAATGAAATGCGCATATTTTTTAGGGAGGAGCCATTTGAAACAAATTAAAAATGAATGATTGCAATCATAAAAAATATGAATTTTTAAAAGATTGTGGAGGGGTTCAACTTCGTGGACGTGCAATGTAAACATACAATTTATGGGCGTATATAAGCAGATCAAACTATTTTTTCTGGAACAAATGAAAAACAAATTATTGCAATCATAAAATGTGTTTTTAGGTGGAAAGGATGGTGAGGCAGCTTCATGAAGGTTCAAAGTAAACATATCATTTGTTAAGCTATCATAACAGAAAAACTAATTTTATTGCGGAACAATTTGAACCAAACGAAGAAAAAAGTATTTTAATCATAAAAAAAGTTTTTAAAAGTGAATAAGGGTGTGAATTCATGAATGTCATATGTAAATGTATAATTAATTTTGGGGTCGTAAAATTTTTTTAAACAAACGAGCAAACAATCACAACCATAAGAATTAAAATTTTCAACTGTGGGAGGGAGGTATCTCAAAGTTGGCACTACCAATGTAAACATAACATTTGTGAGATTATCAAAACGAAAAAAACAAAATGTTTGTGTGACAATCTGAAACAAACGGATGCAATCATAAATATATGGATTTTTCAAAGTTGAGGGGCTACCATGAAGTTGACCCTTAACAAGTAAACAAAGTGTTAGAAGTTCATGTCCCATTTGTGCAAGAACAAATGCGAAACAAACAATACTTTTTGTGCTACAATCCGAAACAAACGATTGCAACCATAAAAATGTAAATTTTCCTAAGTGGGGGGAGAGGGGGGCCTACCATGGAGTTGTCACTCCCTCTTTCCTCCAAAATGTAAAAATATCATTTGTGGACTTATCAAAGCAGAACAAACAAACAAAATTTCAAAACATTCTGGAACAAGCGAATAACAAATTATTGCTATCATAAAAACTTGAATTTTTAAATTGGAGGGGCCAACTTCGTGGACGTGTTTTTTTCACATATGAAACCTACCCATGTTTATTTTGATGACGCAAATACTCATCTCTAATAGTGTTCACTCTCTGTAGTTTAAAAAATAAATAACTTTAATTTGAAACATATTTTATTTGCTATTTGTTTTAAGGTTTACAAAATAATGATTTGTTTATGGCTTATAATGATTGGTTCTAATAAGATAAACGTGAAAATATAATACATTTAATTTATAGCTCTCTGCACTATTACAGTTCATATTGCCAATATGGCTTAAGTGAGAATATAAAATTTGTATTCATTAAAAATCCGTATGATTGACAGTGTAAAGACAAATCATTAAGTAATCCATAAGGAGGTATTATTAAAGTATTTTTATAAGTTTTTAGATGAAATATAAATAATAAATCAATCATTTAAAACATATTTCTATAATGTCAAATGTTAGTAACTTTCATTCAATGTTGGCGAATTCTATTGTTCTTCCTATAAAAATTAGGATTTATATTATCGTGGCTCTAAATCGGCTTGTTGAACCTAACTTAACTGTTGGTACACCTGCTTTGGTGGCTGCACTGTCTAAGATGTAACTAACTCTAGCATTAGACTAAATTCCTGATAACAGGGAGATCGAGGATCAAATTCTATTTGGGGGGTATTGAGGGTGGTTTTCCCTAAATGGGTATCCACTTTCTCTCTTCACACAAACGTGGGTATACTTCCTCTAAATTTAACCTTCCTTATCACTAACTCATAAGTGTAATTAGTAAATATGCTTATTATAACTTAAATAGGTAATAATACAGATGCTAAAAAAACTGTTGATAGAATGAGTCATACATCAAATTATTTAGCTCCTCATAATTTAAAATCCATCCCCCATCTACCATGTCTTCTCTTCCTTGCTAGAGAACAAAGAGAAAGTCTGTCCACAAAGGATATTAAGTGATTGATGAGTCAGCTTTGTTTCAGTCTGAAACTTAAAAGAATCAATCCCTCTTGGGTCAATGGGGAGTGGATAGAATCCCAAGCATTCAGGATCTCTTCTAACCTTATTTTATACCCAAGTTTCAGGATTAACTAGCTTTATTTATAGAGGCAAGTTAGCTAAAAAGAATATTTAACGACGTTGATACTAACTTAGTGCCATTCTTGACTGATCCTTAATTAAATTAAACACATGAAATAGTTTCAATTTAAATTATAGCATCGTGTCTCAATACCCGTTTGGGCTGTATGCTTAAGTACTAATCACTCTAATGTGTCAGAAATGGGAAAGGTTGAATTTTAAAGGAACTGACCCCACATTTGTGTGGGGGGAGAGTGGAAAACCATTTATGAAAACCACTCCCAGTTCACCTGACCTAGATTTGAACCTCAATCTCCCTCATCCTCGGCAGACTCGCTTTACATGAATCTAGCGCGTTAGCTAACTATGCCACCAAGGCGGGTCATGATATAGTTTTGATGCATGTCTGCACAATATTTTTTCTGTCAATTTAAAACATTAAAAACAATATTAAAATTTAAATTCTGCTTTGGGAATAATTTATATATTCTGATCAGCTTCAAAATGAAAAAAAAATAGACTTACTCTAGCTATAGAAACACCAATACCAATGACTTTGAAACAATATATTTATAAATTAATGATAATCAGATATCATAATTAAAAAATTAAAATTGTTCCAGGTGAGCCAGCAGGAGATCAGTGACTACTGTCGAATGTTTGAACAAAAGGTTGCTTCATTCCTCCAGCCTAATACGATAGTTACAGATGAAGACTACAGCAAGCTTGGCTACAAGGACCCTGATATGTATCCTTACAAAGATATTACTTGGTACTATATAATAGATTGAGTTGTAACTTAGATTTCACCACTTCATGTTAGTTAAACAAATAAATATGGCAACTAATGTTGGCTTTTGGAACCTAAATTCAATAATTGAGTTTCGATGTAAAGACTGTGGAAACACTAAATATACCGTATCGGAATGTGATATCAGCGATAAAGAGGGAAAACAACCCCAAAGGATGGTTAGGTAAGGCTTCTATAGTCATTTCTACATGCATTCTTCACACCTACACATCATTTTGAACTATTCAGAGCTATTACTTTATCAGCTCTTTGTTTCTTGAGGTGGTAAACTTTTATGTCAATGGCAAAAGTGTAAGTGATTAGCTTATTCGGTGTAAAGTGTGTGAAAAATTAATAAAGTAGTATATTTGCTTCTATTAAGGCCTTGCCTTACTATCCTTTTAGGTTGGCTTTCTTCCATATCATATTACTTTATTTTATCATGTTTCCAAACTGATTTCTTATAGTTCCATGTCATTAGGCAATTATTTGTTTTCACTATCTACTTTTTAGAACTTAAATTTGTTAATTTCTATCCTTTAACTGGTGACTCAGCGAGGTGGAGAAGTTTGTGCAGGCCAACACACAGGAGTTAGCCAAGGACAAATGGCTGTGCCCCCTTTCAGGGAAAAAGTTCAAGGGACCTGAATTTGTACGCAAGCACATCTTTAACAAACATGCAGAGAAGGTGGAAGAGGTCAAAAAAGAGGTAATTTTTTTATATAATCAACTCATCAACTTGGAAATACAATGCTAGTGATTATCAACATATGCAATTAAATAAACATGATAGATTTGTAGAAAACTAAGCTCAAATTAAAGTAAAAATACTTAAAACATATTTACACTTAAACCCTGCCAATACAAACTTATTGAAACACGGTTATATTCAGATTCGATGATGTTTGAATTATCAGAACAAATATATTATAACTGACAATTAAACCAACAATTAGTTTACAAGCATTTAACCAACAATTACACTATATTATCACTGGGGACACTGCATACAGTATTGTTTGATGGTTGGCTACTATTGTTCTGTGTGTCATTTAGCGTACACATGGTACTTCAGCGAGTGAACCAAGGTCAGTCACCCCGCCTAGTATTTACAAACAATTGACCAGAAAATGCTTCATACTTTTAAATATGCATACAAAAAAAATGCTTTTATGAACTCTAATTGGGAATTAAGATATTTCACTCTCCATACTTGAACTCCTGTAAAAGGGACAATCAAAGATATTATCTACTCGGTGGCTGAGGCATGGGATAATGTCAAATAGCAGTTTCTTAGAAAGGCGTTGAAAAAATTATAGCAAAAGCGTTGGCACTATCCCTACAGTACATATAGCAGCACACCAACCCCTCGCCAACGGATGTCATGTTTATGAGACGCTGATGTAATGTTGCATCATATTATAGATGCATATCCTTATGACAATAAAAATTTACTCATTTCATGCAGTCAGAAACTTAGTGAATTTTGTGATGATTTTTTTGTTATGAATTCATAAAAGAAGAATCCAAAAAACACTAGAGGGAGGAAAAGGAAATTGGTAAAGAATGATAGGACACTTGTATAAGAACATGTAAAAGGAATAACAGGAAGGACAAACACAGGAAATAGAGATATTATGTATTAGTAGGGACACTGAGATATCATGAAACTTGATTTATGAACTTGTATTTAGCACATTAAAATTAATATAAAATTTTATTCAAGTTTGTTGTAGTATATTATACACAATATGGGAAGTAAAAGGAAATAAAATATTAAGTTATTAACCTAAAATTTATTGCTTGGCCTTTTATATGTGAATAATGGTTGATTAGGTTGATTTGAATGGGATTTATCAAAATGCAAACTACACACATTTACACTTGGTAGCAGACAAAATTGTTCGTTGCCTAAAATTGCCAGGAAAAAAATACCAACTGCGCTTTTATAGTTTTTTCTTGAGAGTTCTATAACAAATCATAAGTTTACAAACAAAAAAAAAATTCACTTACCACTTAAATTTGTTCGAATATCTTATTTAACCATTTTTGTTCGAAAAAGACCATATATTTACCAAATTTAATACCAAAATTCAACCTTTTATTTATCGAAATCCAATTCTTTTATTTACCACAAATTATGGTATCTATGAATTAGTGTTCTCACTTTTATTTGTGCTTCATTTTCTGCAATTCTATCTTATCTATTTATTTAATGTAGGTTACGATAAAGCATTGCGTCTTTTATTTTTTGTTTTTTCAAATACATTCTTTAATCCTTAACAACATCCATACCAAAAGTGATCATTTATCCACTGTCTACTGTGCCCTAAATATTGTGTTAACAATATATTGCAGGTGGAATATTTCAATAACTACCTACGTGACCCAAAAAGGCCTCAGCTGCCAGAGCACCCTGGTAAGAGGCCTCAGAGGGGTGAAGGCACACCAGAGAGCCAAGGCTTCTCTGCTCCTGCTCCTTACCTGCCTCAGTAAGTATAGTTTTAGAAATAACTCAAAATAGGACAGCTAAATATTCATCTACCCGGTGATGCAAATTCTACTGAGTTGATTTTTGAAAGTGATTTTATGATTAGTCTTTCTGAGGGTAAAATAGGATGTGATATTGTGTTATTAAAATTAACCTATTCTTTCTAATTAATGATTTTTTGTTTAATTTATTTTCAGCTACCAGTACAACAGTTTTGCCCGTCATGGTGGCTACGGTGGTCACCCATATGGCGGTTATGGCTATAACCAAGGGTATGGTAGAGGAAGAGGATACAACCGAGGGAGGTTAGTGCTGCTCTTTTGATTGCTTGATGCCACATTATTATTATTTTAAATGTGACTACTAATTGTTCTGGGAGTGGGTAAAGAGAACGAAACAAGGAGAGCAATTAAAGACCTATGGCATTCATAATGAACATTGTGAGATGGTCTGAGATGAAAGAATATAGGAGAGTAATTGAGGGAGTATTTTGAGCAATTGTATAATGAAAATATGAGAAAGTAGCATAATATAGTAAAAATGTTATGATAAGTGAAGTAATCAACGATGCTGAAGTGTTAAAGAATGGCAAAGGTGTAGATGTGATCACAAATGAAATGTTTTTATTAAGTGTGTGGGCATGGTACCACTTGCTGGGTTGTGTGAGTTGTTCACTGTGTGTACTGGGATGTTGAATGTTCCCTAATGAAAGAATTGGTAAGGCAATTAGTTTGTTGAGAATGTCAGATAAAGTTTTTGGAGAGTTTTAATTAAAAGAATGCATGAAAAAAACTGTGGACAAAATTTTGGATGTCAGTAATTAAGAAGTTTATTGTACATTTGTTGATCTGGAAAAATCGTACAATCGGGTGAATAGAAGTATGTTATGAAATGCTCTTAGAGAGTATGGGGTGGATGCATGGTTAGTAAATACAATTATAGATGTATATGATGGAAATAAAGTGTACATTAGGGTGGATGAAGCTTTGAGCTAATGGTTTGACGCTGAACAGGGTGTTAGATAAGGTTGTGTTATGTGTCTATGTTTGTTTAATGTTTTCATAGATTATAATGTGTGGGATGCTTGTGAGGATGTAGTTGGTGTCCAAAATGGGCAATAAGAATGTGAAATTGCTGTCATATACAGGTGATGCTGTATTAATGTCTGAGAGTGAAAATGACTTCCAGAATCAATTAAATCATTTAGATGTGGCAGTGTGCAGAAGGGAACTTTGTATAAATGTCTCCAAAACTAAGCTGATAGTTTTTTTAAGGACAGATCAGGAAATGATTGTCATCTTAGTGTAAATGGAAAACTGTTAGAACATTGAATGAGTATCTTATTGGCACGAATATAGGATGCCTCAAATATAAAACAACCCCTATTTTTCCCTTGGCTGAATAAAAAAATATGGCCTCTAATGTAAGACGAACCCTACCATATTTTCTCAATAAGAATAGAATGAATATAGTGATAAAAATATGGCTTTTCTCTTGGCTATTGTTTGAGCTCAAACTCAAATTCTTCCATTTACTTTGTAGGCCTATTAAAGTTGTAATAATTTTTTTATAGTAGCTTAACGCTTTAATTCACAGTTAATACGTAGAACTTATTACAAATTAATTGTGGAGTAAATTTGGGTCATAATTGAGAATATTAATACATAGGGTGGATGTTATGCAGTGCACATGCAAAATGAGTTTTCATCTTTTGCCTTTATTTGTTTTGATGATGTGCCACGTTTTTCTACACTATCTCTAAACTATATTTTATTTACATAACTGTAACTCATTAACATAACAAAAACAACAACTACACATAAGATAATAAGCATGCAGCTGAAATCATGTACCATAAAGAAAAGAAACACACATAATCACTCAAAGCTGTTCTGTACAAGTAGCCACTACACAGCAGCATCCTGAAGTTACTGAGCACTCCCCGAGATTAGTTCTTAGAGCATGATCAAACATAATGTACTTCTATGACGAAAAGGCAAAATAACGTTGTAGTGATGTTTATGGTTATGTTATGTATGACATAACGAAATACAATAAAGTTTTTGAGTTAGAAGGTATTTGTGTGGAAACATGTTATCGTATTTCACTGCATACCTGATTTTAAGATATATTTTGTAGCACGCTGGGACTGTACTGGCCCTTCTAATGGAGTTACTATGAGCAAATAAGTCTAAATTCAAGGTCAAAATTGAGAGGAATATCTCCCTATTCCCTTCATTCATTGAGGGCAGCTGCTCTGGCTGGAACAGTGTGGCGAGTCTAATAATAAGCTCAAGGTCAAAAAACTGGTCATTTTTTCCCCCCACACTTTCATGATTACCCTATTGACCCAAATATAGTATGGCCCCAAATATAATAAAACTCTAAATTTTTTAGGTGTTCCACATGAAGCATAAATGGTTTTGAATTTAATATGACCTGATATTATGACAGTAACAGAAGTAAAATTTAACACACTTTTTTTAAAAGTAAAAGTTTGGTGTGAAATTTTATAAATCAAAACTGAAAAACAGAATGCGACCATTATGCAGTGAAATACGATAACATGTTTCCACACAAATACCTTCTAACTCAAAAACTTTATTGTATTTCATTATGTCATACATAACATAACACACAAACGCGGGTACACATCCTCTGAATATAACCTTGATGGGATAATTAGTACATGAGTGTATAACCTGAACAGGTAGTAAGATGTGGTGCTAAAAAAGTTAGACACCCGGTAAAAAAAATAAAGACATCAGTTTTTGAAAATGCTAATTTTTTGTGCTGGTTAGTTTACACATGGAAGCAAATTAAAATCCCAAATTCCTATTTTAATTTAGTTCCTAATTATTGAGGCAATTATTTTATAATATTCAACAATGCCTCAATTTTATTGCAAATAGGCAAACAAATCTTAAAGCTAGAAAAAGTTACTAGATCTACATTCAAGTATTTATGTGCCAAGTCATGTTATCTTCAGATTTTACTTTAGACACACATTATAGATACATATTATGTTATTCACTCCACCTAGTTTGAATAAACATTTATTATATATTTCATAATGAAACATGCGTTGAATCTCCTCCCTACACCACATTGAGGCTACAACTGACTATCTCAACTAATAGCAATGGTGGACAAGTACCCATTAGTTGTTAACGGTTACCTTGGTAATGTAAATTTTTATCCTATTATGAAGAATCGTTCATTTTCCTTAAGTAAACCATTCCCTGCAAGTTTGAATGAATGACAATATCATAGAGATCAAGGCATTTAATTTCCTAGTAGTTCTCTAGTAAAAGAGGACAGTAAATTCATATTATAGTGGCAGTTAGTCTAAACTAAGAGGAGTTGGTTTTTATATATATATATATAAATAAAACCCAAGAGGAGTTTATATATATATATATATATATATATATTTAAAATTCCATGTAAATATTATATGAGGCATTTTACTGCAATTTAAAACATTAACTTCATACAAACAATCTCTTAAAACAATATCAGTCTCATCCCACGGGAAGGAATGTTGTTTTGGGATTTTTCATGTTTGCTTGAGCAAAGAAGGAGAAACAAACAAAGGAAGAAAAAGGTTGTTTGCTGTTGAATTGTAAATGAGCTAAGTTTTTCAGTGCGTGTGATGCCAGCCAATTTAAAAATAACGCTATATTTTTCTACAACTACTTGATTATGATATCAAAAGTTCTGCCAGATTACTTCAGCAGAAGGATAATTATAATTAAACTTTCAACACTAATTTAAAAGCCCTAGAAATTTGAATTGAAGTTGTTTTTTTGTTTGTTTTTTAAAAATCCTCAACCAAATCGTCAAGGACTAGTATCTTTCCATCCACAAATATCCGTTTTCTTTTGTTTTTCAATTCCAACAACTATTTCAAAACATAGCTTGAACATAGGACTTTAAGTCGAATTTATTTTCATGAACACCAGATATTAGATGATTATAAAAAAAGCATTAATTTTATTAGCTTTAAATCATATGGTTATAAATGGAAAGGAGATTGACTAAAAGTAACAATAATTCATTCAAATTTCTTTGAAAAATTTTAAACTTTCATTTTATGAATTTATTTATTTATACTCTAAACTTTTATTAAACAGAATAGTAATCAACAAAAGATTTATTTAATTATATTTTGAATCATTTATAAAACCACTTAAATATTATATTACTAAATGGAGAAAATATTATCAAGTATTGTTCACTAAATTTCATCATTGTTGATAATTATGTTTTTAAGTTTTAGTTTGTATCTAGCTCAAACATATTTAGGTAAGGGGGAATATGGATGTTAAAAATCATATACATATCGAAGATATTTTTCATTTAAATCACTTAAGTAATTAAGATAATTATTTATTTTGGTATTGGCAACTCACCATTGACCTTCTCAAAATCCAATCCAAAATAGTTTTCTAGCAATAACTCTTACAATCTCAGTCCTCTTGGCCATTGTATTCAAATCGCAAACTCTAGATTTGACAAATTTGACTTTTGTCATTAAAGAAAAGCCAAACTCAAAGAAGGTAAAAATTACCAAGGGCACGAATCAGCATAAAGGATTGAGAAGGTAGGCTAGTATTTATAACAAGGTGCAAATTGTAATGGAGACCATTTATATTAAAGAATCCAATCGAAATAATTACAATATTTTACAATCATAATTTAAACCACATAATTTTTTCCATGGAATTTCCCTAAAAGATTAGCATTTTAAATTAGTACAGCTGTAAATAATTAGCCAATTTTATTTAGTCCTATTTTAATCTATTTTATCCCGCAACCATTATTTTTCTAATAAAATGTGTTTATTTTGGTTCATAAGTAAGTACCTTTCATTTAACCTAGAAGAAGTTTTGCCTTGACAGAGTACACTATGGAATAGCCTATATGATAAGGTTATAGTGTAATCTGTCAAGATAAACTGCTTCCTTTCAGGGTAGACAAAAGGTAGGTGGCCTTAAACTTGATAATAGGTTTGTTGTTTGTTTTTAACCCTGCTAACGCAGAGCTGTTTTTTAACATTATGCAATTATTTCATGCCTTGTTTTTAGGGTAATTAACATGCAAACTATGTTTTAATTTATTATTTGGATACAAGATTGCATTTCTGTTCTAGTTTCACATCGTTCCACCATCCAATGCTATCCAGACAATTTCCTTCCTTATTCCCAATCCCCATTCCTCATGCTGGGAATATTAATAACAGGTATTTAATCTGTAGGAATGCTTTGTTTTCCTCACTAATGAGTAACTTGTAGTCACATGACTTTATTTATTTAAGTATATAAATAGTAAACCCACCTAACTCCATCTGTTCACTTTGTGTGACAGAGTTGTGATCTTTATTATAATCATTTTAAGTGTCTATCTGCTTGGAACTGGTCATCTATGCAGAAAATCCTCAACAAACACGATCTTTTTTCCCCCCCATGTCCCCTTTCAGAGTGGCCACAGGGAAAATATGGAAAACCTAGAAAAGTCTGAATTCAAAACTACCTAGAAAGTTAGATAATTTTGTAGTCGATCCGAGAGAATGGTATATTTGGCTTTCTAGGGAAGAAAAAATGTATTTAGTTGAATTTTACTCAAAGATTGTGTATATCAAATCATCTCAATTTAATTCCAAGTGGATTTTAAAATTAATTTTTTTTAACTTGAGTATTTTTGTTTGTTTTTTAATTTCTTTATAAATATTGGTATGGGTTTTAGTTGAGGAAATTTGGATTTTTGGATCAAAGAAAAGTAAAAAAAAATTATTTATGATATTTTCTGGGCACACTGCTTTATTCTCCTTTCCCTCAAGTATTTTAGAACGCGTCCTATTGTGCTTACTTATTTGTTTTATACTTAAATGGTTCTCAAATACTTTTCATAGATCTAATGTCATAGCTGTGGAATCGATACACCAAGACTTTGACTCCTACTCTTTCAGAAATGGCTAATGTATATTAATTAGTAATAAAAAATCATTGCATTAAAATTCTTCAATACAGATTACTTCATTGATAGCTTCATTAGCATTGTGAATTTATATTTGAATAAATGTGTCAATCCAAATTACAAATATTGCTCTTAAAGAATAAAAAATATAAAACTAAAAATTAAAATGCTCTGTCAACCATATATTGTTATGATATAAGTTTTTTGTTTTTAAGTCAATAAATTTCTACAGACTCTGAGATCACTCATAATTGCTTCCAATTCCACAATCCTGCTTAATGTGTTCATGTTTTAATCAGTTTGTCTTGAACTATTTCATTTTTTGATCTCTTGGCATCTGTAAATATTTTCATAGTCTATAAAACATAGTGTGACAATTTCCACTTAAACTTAACACTTCCTTGTTTTGCTTATATTAATATATGCTTTCTTTGGGGCATTATTTAGTTTCCACATACCTTAACTTAGGTAGGTAATACAGCTCAAAACAGGAGCCCCATTTTGTTGCAGTTTACTGTAGTCTAATTTTTTTTAATACTTCAAAATTTAAAAAAAAATTAATGAAAAATAATAATCTTAAATGAAGAAAACCCCACTTGAAAGCGATTTAAATCTCTGTAGTGTGATTAATACAGAAAAACCCCACTTCAATGTTATTCCTGATTTGAGCCTAATATTTTTTCTAATATCCCCTTTAAGAAATATAGTCACATGTTTTTCACTTTTTCTTCTCTCTTCCATTTGTTGTTTGAACTAATCAAATCTGCCAAGGATATTTTACTACAATTTCATACAGGTTAATCCATTCCTTGGAGTTTGTGAAACATAGATATTCATGTAGGCCAGACAGCCATTTTTCTACTTAGAAACTTGTATCCAACAAATATTTTTGCTACTAATTTATTTTCTCATTTATTACTTTATTCATAGTCAAAGTATAGCATTGAACTGGTAGCTCCATCTATCAACTTAATTATGAAGTTTATGGGCTGATTAAAAGTACATTTGTTCATTGATTCATGATATTACAGTTACTTGTTGCAATGAAACGTCGAATCATGCCCACGTCAATGTACTTACAAGCAAAAACAGGCTTTGTTCAATGCCTGCACCAGGAAAGGGTTAAAATACCCTGTGGTAATATAATTATTTTTCACTAGTCCCTACACAAACCTTTTCTTGGTTGGATTTCTCATGTATTGAAACAGTTGCTGCCCTTCTATTCCTTTGGAGACTTATGTTTCTCATAAGCTATCATTACAGCCACGATTCTTTTAACCTAGTCATTTCTTTTGTACATCATTGTATTCTTTGTTGCTGCTCCTACCTCTTCACACTTCCTGTTTTGCTCTCATTTCTGAAGACAAATTATCACACACTATTGGTTTAAAGCAAATATCATCATCATCTCAACTGTTTCTAGCTTGTGTTCAGGTCACTTTAGTAAAATGCCTCCATTTTCTTCTTTCCTTTTACCATTCTTCCTCCTATAACTGCTTTTATTCTTCTTCTCTCACACACTTGCTGTTTTATGCTCTTTCCATCTCTTTATTTATTTTCCTTGCAGTCTTTTTCCTACATAAAAAGAGATGCCGCGGAGAGCTCATGTGGGCACACAAATTAAAAGTAGGGTCAAGACATGCATATTTATTAATATAATTTGGACATTCAAATTTCCGACAATAGTGTATTGGTACCTGTATAAAATAGATTGGTGCTAGGTAAATTTAATTTCCTATAATGTATTAATTTTTTCTAATATATTTTAGAGACCATTTTGATCTATAACATACTTAAAAATACTATTTTCTAGTATAAAAATAAATGTATTTATTTTGGTTTTTATTATTTGAGAAACTTTCTGACCTATCAAGAATTGAACTTAAAGTAGTGTGTAGTGTAGTTTGTATATATTTTGTTTTTGCAGGTCCCCTACTTACAATATGGGCAGACGTGTCATAGCGTATAATGACTTAGATGCTCCTGAAATTCCAGAAGTCTTCTCTTAGAGATATTATTCAAGTGTAAGACCTCACATTAGCTTTCCATCAATTATTCAATTAATGCCACGGTATCAACCACCATAACAGCATTCTTAAGTCTTTAAAACTAGAATTTTCAAATAAATGGGTGGCACAATGTGTATAATATTACATTACCTATCAAGATTTTTCAGGTAACGCTTATTTGAATTAAAAGTAGAAGTTGTGCAACTGTTTTTAGTATCTATTTGTAGAGAGTTAAGCTGCTTAAAACATTGATTCTTGAAAATGTATAATTTAAACCATCATATAAAACAGGGACATAGCTTCAATACTCAGAATAATATGTCCCTTTTTAAGTGTTGTTGGCTCAGATACTATATACATATCTCGTTTTGCTATTTTGTGTTTTACCAGATGTACAGGGGGATCTATCTACACCTCCTAAACCTCTCATTTGAATAACTAGTTGCTCAGTTGCTGATTTTGACAACATTCAATGGCACACTGCCCCTTTTGTCTAGTTTCTCCCAAAATACCCCCACCATTCCCACACCAACCTGATTACACATTTCACAAACAACACCCAGACAGAATAAGCCTAGTCCACACTGCCATACATTTGCCCACAAACATGTGAACAGATGTATAAAAACTTTATAAATTCTGTTTTGGGCATCCGTCTGCATACAGAAATAAATGTTTGCGGGCAAATCTTTGTCTGCATTTGTATCCAATCGAGAATGGGGAGCGCATACATGCCAGTGTGGACAGCCATGGCAGGCAGAAGTACAACCTTGTTATCTAATTAGTTTTGCTATAGGGAGCTGATTGACATTCTACACCGATATACAGATAAAAAGGAGTATAGATTTACTTCTGAACTTAGATAAAAGTTAGCCTAGTCAATGTTGGCCATTCACAACCACTGCCTCCGTCTCCCTCCTTTTCCGCCCTTATGCCAAAAACCTAAAGACTCTTCAATGTCATATCATATTGTAAAATAATGAAAATAAAAAGAGGTTGAAAAAGATAAAACTACTGAATATTCTACCAATAAATAACTTCTCTTTTTATTGTTTTTAAATGAAGCCTCCTCCTCGCTTAGACATTTCAACTCATGGTTTTTTTTTTTTTCAGTGTAGACACTGCGGCTCGCATTCTATTGCCAAGTATTTATATTTGGCTATAACATATACAAGTGCATTTGTGTGCGGGCAATGTTTGTCAGTGTAGACCTGGCTATACAGTACATAAATAACCTTCACAACAAACTAATAAATCAACAAGGAGCCTATAAATATAAACCCTTACTCATTAATATCAGGATTGATATGCATCTGGGGAAGTTAGGGGCATTTTCAAAGACTTTTGCATTTATTTTCAAATTATGAGAAAAAAAATATTCATCATTTGATCATAATTGTATTGCATAATTTTAACAAGTGTATAATTATGATCAATAAAAAATACTCTAGCGATTTTATGACTTTTGCTATCAGGGTTCGAATCCCGGTCGGGTCTACTGAGGGTGGTTCTCGCTAAATGCTTTTACCCTCATCCCTAACTCATTAGAGTAATTATCATATATGTGTATAACCCAAACAAGTAGTAAGATACAGTGATAAAAAAAAATTACGATAGCTACAATGCTCAGCCTTATTACTGTAAGATTCATAGTATTAAAGCTTCACCTTGGTCATAATATCATGAAGCTGTTTTGAGTTATTGCAGAAAACCACTCAACTAGGAGCCCTTTCAATTTTGAGTTATTATAATGGTTGGGGAAATTTCAAAACCTATTAAGTGTATCAGCTCTGGTTATGTTTTCTATATCATTTTTTAAAAGGTTTATACAAACATAAAAACCACTTCAAAACATTAACAACTTGGTGGTTTTGTCATAACTCAATGAATGTCCGCTTTTCGCAATTCAACAACTTTGGAATCTGCTTCGGTGACTGCATGGTTTAAGGTGTCACTCTCGAAGTAGATTAGACTGCCGATGATTGGGAGACCGAGGTTCAAATCTTGGTCTGGTGTACTGAGAGTGGTTTTTCCACTTTCCAACCATGCAATTGTGGGCACAGTTTCTCTAAAGATAACCTTCCTCATCCCTAAAAATCATTAGCATAATTAATGTGTATGCATTTAACCCAAACAGGTAGGAAGACGTGGCGGCGCTAAAAAAAACTTCGGATTTCTAGAACAAGCTTTGTAGATTAACAAGAATGTGTTTTCTTAGTTCAGTGTATAAAAAGTCGAATGACACAACTTAAGAGAAATTTATTCTTGATAGTGGACTGAAGTTGATTCAGATTGATACAGCAAAAGAGAATATTATTTTTGGTAGGGGACTAAAGTTGAATTTCACACAACATAGAAATACACTTAACAACTAACATTGAATGTCGCATTAAGAGATTTTTTCTAAACACACTTTCCATTCTAACATTGTACAATGATCTTTTTTTTAAAGTCATTAATCAAAAATAAAATAAAAGTAATATCAATCCATAATACTTTTATTTGTTATAAGAACTGACAGAACCTTTAGGAACTTATTTATATTTAAGGCTCATAATTCTATTATTAAATATATTGATTTTAGGGTTTACATCTTTGTTCCTCAAGAAAAACTTAAGGTCCTGCTATTAAATTTTGATTTGAGCCCTGACAATAATTAATGTAATGAAGTGTTGAAATCAACCAAAATAAATCAACATTATATATTTTGTTTCAGGGGTGGCGGCGATTATCGACCAGTGATCCATTACCGTGACTTAGATGCACCTAGAGAAACTGAAGAAATAATTTAACTCAATACTACTCATTTTTTTATAATAGATATTTAAGTGAGTGTTTCTTCACAAAATGTAAAGACTAAAGTGTAATTTATATGTTTCCTTAGGGAAAAGAATAATAGATTAGTGTTTACATCAATTTTATATGATTAGTTTATTTTAGTGTATTAATGATATATTTTCACTATCATGTGAGCTCATTTCAAAGTTGTATTCATTATGAGAGAATATATAACTGATCAATATGATTCTATAAAATATAAGTTTTTTTTATATATGCTGCATTATATTACTGTAAAACACAACAAGCTAAAAGATATAATTGTTTATTTCTTATTATTTTAATTTTAAATAACTAATGATTACTAGACCATTGCTTGGTAAACGATTTATTGAACTGATTAAGGTGTGGCAGGAGGGAGCTCAAGTATTTTTACAGTTTTTATAGAATAGAAATTGTTTGGCCAAAATAAATCAAATATTTCTCCAGTAGTAACATAAGGTGTACTGGAATTTTGTCAAAACTTTTTAAACAAAGAGAAAAAGTGTTGACAAAATTTCAGGGCATTCATGGCAGATATTCAAGATCTGTTGATATTAGAATGTGCAGAAAACTAAACTTTATGTTGCTATTGGGAAAATATTTTATTTATTTTGGCCAAAAAATTCAATTCTATAAAAACTGTAAAAAAAACTTGCGCCCCCTTCTGCCACTATTTTATTACTACCGAATTCCTCGTTTTTCCAGAAGAAATTCCCATTTTTCATAAAATTGACTTAGGTGTGAAGTCATGTAATTTGATTTAAAATTGATGGGGAATACATCTTGTCACTTCACAACCCTTTTAAGGTGTAATAAGACATGTTTGAATCAGCGTGCTTGATTCTTCAATTCACTTTTCTGTCTATTCAAAGACAACTATCTTTAGCTTTTAATTAAATGTCTCATAATATTTTAATATTTTTATTAGATTTTGCAAAATTCACTGGTTTCTACCGGTTTATTCCTGACACATATTCCTTGTGTCTTCCTGGTGTGTGGCAACCTTTTGATTACTGATAGTCGTTGAAATTCTATTACATGTCTATTTGATTAATTTTTATGTCAAGATTAACCATATGTTTCCACCCATAGATAAAATCGATCATCTTCCACAGGTATGTCACTTTTTCGCTATCAGGTTTCATTTAAATAAATAAAAACTCCAAAACTACATATACAACACACATACACACTTGATTATTTTTTTAGTACTAGATTTGCTAAATGTATATATTTTTTGTATAATTAGTGCTTATTGAATCAATGTTAGAAATTTTGTAAAAAAAAAAATTAAAAATAAACCTCAAAGTTTCTTTTGGAGAAAAGTTGGTTAGAATATTCCTCATAATTTTTTTTTTAATTGGAGGGTGTGTAAAGGTGGTTCAAACTATCTGCCACTGTAGGCTTTTGATATATCAATAAATTAAGTTATTGAACAGTGAACATCTCTACCATGATAAACTTGGAATATTGGGCACAGTTTGGATGCGCTCATTCAATCACTTATGCTGTTGGATCACAATTTGGCACAGGTCAAGCAATATTAATGTAGGCTATGAGAAGAAGAAAAATAAACAGTAGGGGTGTGCGAAGCTTCAATCAAAACTTTGATTTGGCTTTGAAACAAACATCACAAGGTTGCTACAGGTATAAAAAACCGGAAAAATTCAGAGGCTTTTGAAAGGGTCAGGGAAAATGCAAAAAAAGTTATAGAATTCTTGAGAGTCGAACACGCCACATTGTGATCCTTTTCCTTTTGTGGTTTCCTCTACAATCATTCAGCGCTGTGTTTTTTATTCACACCAATATTGAACTGTATTATTGAAATAAACCTAAATACATTCAAGCTGGAAAGGTGAGAATACAATTGGAAGCTTTAGTGTATCCTCGGGCTTATGACATCACTTGATGTCAACTGATTATTCCACTCTGATTTTCGTATCGTATTTATGACCGGTACATTAATCTCCGTGTTACATTCAGTCTGTGTAAGATAAATAAAGGTGAGTATAACTTAAAAGCAAGTTATTTGTATAAACTATTTAAAATCTACCATGTCTTGTTTAGTATGCATATACTGCCACGTTTAGACAGCTTTCACACAGCGCGTGATGTATTATACCGTGACTAGCTCCAAGATAAACATTAGCTTGTCAACAATATAAACATTTTTATTTTGAGTATAACTGACACACAGGAGTGGTCTAGGGGTTGAGTCATTGGCTTGCAATCCCTTGATTACGGTTAGGGTTGGGGGTGGGGGTGTTAGACTAACATTATTAATTAATGTATGGTAAATTAATGTGGTTATAGAATTAACTTAGCTGAAGTGCTGTGGCTTTGATGTTAATTTTCAATAAATTTTATTTTTGCACTTTAAATCCAATTATTTGAAAAATGTTGCTTTACATGCTTGCTAACCTTTTTCATTTTTACCCTCAATAATTGAACAGTTTCTTGCTTGTTTTTAAAATCCACAAAGATCGTTTGTAGCTTTTTTTCCCAAAAGTCAGGGGAAATTTACCTTAAGGTCTGGAAAACAGGGAATTTTCAATTTTAAAATCTGTAGCAACCCTTCATCAAATTAGACTTCACTTCGAAAAAAATTCTGGCCTCTAAGCTTCACTAATACAATTATACAATTATTGACAGCTAAAATACTCAGTTTATGTTCAATTATTGCCATTCATAGCTGTTTTGTACATTACAAATTAATATTCAGATGTGAAAAAAATGTTTTTGAGTAATTGAATTGAATGCTGTGAATATAACTTAGTTTACTGGATTTAAGCTAAATATTACAAAACTTACACAATAAAACAACTAAAAAAAATATTTGAACTTTGATTCGGCTTAAGGACGTTTTCGTATATTCGATTAAAGTTTGCTTCGAATTGAAAAAATGGACTTCGCATACCCTTGATTATTGATGGCTGCAGAATGCAAACAGCATGTTCACTTCAGTTTGTTTGCGCGCACAGCACTGCAAGCGAAAAATCCTACAGCTTTAAGGACTGCTATATAGCCACGAAGTATGCTACAAGGCTCAAAGGTCTATGGAAATTGAAATTTGACACTAAAGTGAATGCTGAATAAACAAAGAGTTTACTTTGTTCATAAAATATATAGTAATTAAGTTAATCATTGTCCATAACTATTTTGTATCAATATTTGTTATCTAGAACTACTTTGCTAGCATTGGAATGTCACAACATATATGCATGCTCTTCATTATATTAGCTGTTTCACCTAAAAATGTCCAACTAACATTAAACATTGTTTTTTATACCATGATTTGTGCAAAAATCAAACACAAAGCAAAATAATGCTTTAAAATTATCAATTAAAACAAATTGGTATATTGAGTAAATTTTATAGTTTTACATTGCATGGGATTTTGATAAAAATAAATTAACGAGTGATATTTTTTTTTAAAACACTGCGTCTTACTAGCCCTTTGGGTTATACACCTATGTACTACATACAATAACGGGTTAGGGATTGATACGGTTGAATTTAGAGGAAATGCACCCACATTTGTATGGAGAAAGAGAGTTAAACCATTTTGGGGGTAGCCTCAGTGCTTCCAAGCGAGATCAAATCCTGATCTCCCTGTCGTTGGCAGTCTAGTATTGTGAGAGTAGCTCTAGGATAATTTTTTTCCTACTTTTTGACCTCCAGAAGAAAGAAACCATTTACTTTTCTTACTTTTTGACCTCCAGACAAACTAAATCGTTTACTTTTCCTTCTTTTTGACCTCCAGAAGAAAGAAACCTTTACTTGTCCTATTTTTTGACCTCCAGACAAACTAAATCGTTTACTTTTCCTTCTTTTTGACCTCCAAAAGAAAGAAACCTTTACTTTTCCTACTTTTTGACCTCCAGAATAAAGAAACTATTTGGTTTGAAGATGTTGAAGTGTGGTTCTTCTTTTTTACTGGTAAGTTAACAAAACAAAATTTTGCATCATAATGTTTCACACTGTTTAGGTAAATTTGAATCGTATGCCCGAAAGCTTGTACAGTGTCTTTGAAATTTAATGGTGATAAAATTGTTTTAGAGGTAGTGTTATAATAAATATTTCCAACTAGAATAAGCTAAATTAAAAGGCTTGTTAAAGCTATCCTTGTGTTGCCCCATGGAAATACTGATATTGAGCGAGGATTCTCACAAACATAAAACTATCTTACAGCAGAACCTGTCTTTCTAAGGCATTCATCAGAGGCATGTAATCTACCAAAGATGGTCTTAAATATTACAACTATAAGTTCAACACAGTAACATTCACGAATAATTTCATCAAGAAAGGACATGGGGCCCATAAGTTGTACTTGGCTAGACTCGAAGAAGAGAAGAGAATAAGGCTGAACAGAAGAAATGAGAGCAAGAAGATTATAACATAAAAAAACCAAAGTGAAGAGTTTCAAGCAAATAGGAAAGTTTTGGAAAATAAATCGCAGGAAGCTAAAGAGGCAATACAAAAAGAGAACCTGTTAGAAAAGCAATCGGCCGGGGTTCAATCCTCGGTCCCGGCATAGATTTATCTGATTACCAAACCCTTCCTTCACCTTTGACAAGACATCTTGTGAATGTGGGGAATGCCAGGCCTCCACCGTGGTTCGGATTCCACGTTAAACTATAGGCCCTCCATTTAATCTCAACCACCCTACCCTTACACATTAGCGTAAGTGTGTATAACCCGAACGGGTAGTAAGACGCGGTGATAATAATAATAATAGAAAAGCAAGAATCGGTAGCTAAAGAAGAAGTTCAATCTTAAAAGTGATTAGTGGTAGAAGCGAATGAAAGGCTTATTAATAATGCAATAAAAATCAATGATCGGAAAGGTTTGCAAATAGCTCAAACTGTGCTAGAAGCTCCGGGCAAAATAAAGAGGAAGACAACAATGTTGGACTACTTTTATGCAAGTCAACATAAATCAAAGAAACCCAAAAACAACTGAAAGAGTAATTAATTATTTTTTTTGGCATATAACTTAACCCAAACAAGTATTATTATTATTATTATTAGCACCGCGTCTTACTACCCGTTCGGGTTATATGCACTTACGCTAATGTGTAATGGTAGGGCAGTTATATTGCCAAAAAGAACACTTCAGATAGCTTCTAGAACTGTTTATCAATATAATTATTTCTAGCTTCCGGCAATTGGGGGATGTGCCTACCAAACAAACCCCCCTGAAATTATTGGCTGGCTATGGCCTTGCAAATAAATAAATTTTAAAATACAGTTGCCTAAGAGCTCGGTTCAAGGCTTGATTATTACCCCAAATTTAAAAAAAAACTGGGAGACACTCCCCACATACTCAACATTGCCCTTCTTGTACTCTCCCTTTACTACTTGGGAATTTTTCTAATTTCGAAATGCTTAGAGTTGGGAAAAACACTGCCCCCCCCCAAATATATTTTGTGGAACACCCCTGGTGATTGAAATCTTAAGTGATTTTTTCATGCATCCATGGTATAGGCCCGCAAGCAAGCTATACCAAACGAGCGGCTGGTGCCATTAGCGGTGATAGTGCCAATATTGTGGATAGAGGGTGTCATGTGGTCAGCAAAAGCCCTCCAGCCATTAACCTAAGTTTTATAAATCAGAACTGTTACTGCTTTATTCAATTAGCTTATTTGTTCTCACAAGGTCGAGTTTGACCTCGTTCCAGACCCTCTGCTTTATAGATAAGTTTTGGAAGCACCGGGATTTAACTCAGGATCTCTAGACGTGTAGCTAGGAACTTTGACCACAGAGGCGATGGCATGTTAATTCTTAAAAGTTTAAATAGATTATTAAGTTCTTAGAGCCAAATTTGCTTGAAGTCATACTGGTCAACTTTGGCTTTGAAATGGTAAACTAAACCAAAAACAAATTTGGAGATGTCCTTATGTGGCTCTGTGTGTATTCCAGGTTTGCTCCATTAGTTTGCCTGATTTATGACATGCATACAAAGGAATGGGCTTTAAAACACAGCCTAAATTGTTTATTTACCAGTTAAGTTGCACAAACGCAATTGTACAAACAAAAAAACAAAATTATCTTTAATCCTTATCAAGAATGGAACTAGGGACCTTTAAATTTTTATTTGCATAATATAGTTACAAGCATTATTAAAAAATTGAGGATCCTGGAAGATAACCATCCTACAAAGTTAATAGTCTACCGAGAAAATGTAAAGGCAATTCTTCCCATGAGAGAAAAATTTGTATATAAAATTAAATGTTCAGATACCAGTAATGAGTCAACAAAGCATAAATCCTCATTTTAGCCTAATACAATTTCAAGCCAAGTTAAATAGTAGGTCTATATACACCAATACAATAATCGGTAGAATTTATTTCAATTTATTAAATACTGTCAGGTTTCTAAATATATGTGCTTGTTTATTCAATGTTAACTACCTTGACCTTCTCAATAATGTTTTCACAGTTTGAAGCAAATTTGTCGATATTGTGGAAGAAACAATTAAATATGGTGCAAAACAAATCAACAGTATTTTTTATTTTTTCATGAACATATACAGAAACATAATATTTATTTCTAAATTATTCATAATCTTATCCCACCATTGAATTGCATGTTAACGCCTGTTTTAACAATTTTTTTCAAAATTGAAAGCCTTTGCGCTAAAAAGTTGATGGTAAAACTATATCTCATTTTCTTTAAAATAAACATATTTGAACACTCATACACACCTTTAGTAAGTTACAAATGCTTTCATGTTAATCATAGTTGAGACTATAGCAAATTGGTGTGAATAGTCAGAGAATTAAGACATATGAGTAGATTATATTTTTTCTGATAATCTGTTACAATTAATATATGGAGGGCCACATAGGTAGGAGACCTTTCTTCAAACTTTATCAAAATAACAATTTGATTGAACTTTTTCAAAGTGTTTCATCCCACAAACAATAATTTGATATAACCTTAACAATAATTAGCCTATTTTATATATTTTTAGAGTTTAAGAGAGTGTTGACACATGGCCATTATCACAGATTTAATTGTTTATGGTTTGTTTAAAATGGTTGACTTTTATTGCAATAAACTATATAATCCCCTGGCCCGAAAGTTATAAAATTGAGATACTTGGATGAAAAAGTATTGGCTCCGAACCAGAATTTAATTTAAATTAATATTGTGACCTGCCTAGGTGGCGTAGTTAGCTAACGTGGTAGTCGTGTTGAGCTCGACTGCCGAGAGCGGGGAGATCGAGGTTCAAATCTCGGTCAGGTGAAATTGGGGAGGTTTTCCCTAAATGGTTTTCCACTCTCCCTCCACGCAAATGTGGGGTCATTTCTTCCAAATTCAATCTTCCCAATTCCTAATCCATTAGCGTAATTAGTGCCTAAGTGTATAACCCAAACGGGTAGTAAGACGCGGTGCTAAATAAAAAAATTAAATATATATTTATTATGCTAATCGCTTGACACCCTACATCCACAGAAGATGGTATTATCTTTGCCAAAAGATGATGGCCGCTCATTCCATATCACCTGATTGCGGGCTGACGTCATTAAGTGGTAAAATAGAAATTGTCAAAAGACAAGACTAGGACAAGTGTTTTTGTAGAGCTATTTCTGGCATAAAATATTATCAAGCTGTTAACGAGTGAAAAGGTTAGTAGGCTTAGATACACTTAGTGTAGATTATTATCCCTAATAATAAAGCAGCAACATTTAAAAATCAATGGCCCTCCCAACAAATATTTGACTTTGATCATGCCCGGATTGTACTTTCGAACATAATCGACCATCTCTTAAGTAAGCACACAATACAATTAAGCTATATTCTAGAGAAAAAAGTTTCAATCATGTTTGATTGCTTCTTTATTTAGTTTATAAAAAAGGACCAAATGGCTCGTACATGTATAAATATCCTAGTATTGGCGTGGATCGGAACCAATTAGTTTAAACATTTAGGCTATTGAAAAAAGTTTACAGAAATTTAATAGATGTCTTCATCCGGTCATACAAAATAAATTAAAAGCAGGCTTTAACTACTTTCATTATGATAGCAATATTATATATATATGTTTTTAAATAGTATTTTTTTAGACAAATTAACCCAACCTGCGCTCAGTAGGGCAAAGAACTTTGTTTGAATGGATATGAAAATTTAATTTCATAAATGCCATTACAAAAAAAAATAATTAAGTTTTGTGCCATTTATTGAATATTGTGCTGAAGTAAAGCTAACTTGGTTAATGGGTACAGTTTAAAGAACAAGTTACATTTAACCTTAATATATAATAAGTACAAACGGTCATTAGCCTATCTAATTTTTACTAATATTGTAGACAGAACAGTATATCATCCAATAAGTATAGTTTATGGTTATTACAAGGAACATAGCTAACGTTTATGTTAAGTTTAGATCCGACATACATAGTAATAAATAAGATCTTCCCGTACTACTGAAACTGTGTGTCTACCTTTAAGTAATTATGTGGAGTAATCTAGTCAATAAAGCTTAGTTAAATTATACTTTAAAGCTATTTATAGAACTATACATTATTATTTCGACCCCATAGCCACCTAAGTAAATATATTTCGTAAACTGCGACAGCATCAATCCGCCATTAATTTCTGGTACGTTAACACGTCGACGAACGATGCCGTTTTATTATTCTGCGCGCGCATCACTGAGCAAATTCTAGCCGGGCTTCATACATTTCATTCATTTTCATTGTGAAAGGTAGGTGACATTTCTTAATCTAATCTCGCAGTGCTATTGGAATTATAATTATATAAACTTATAGATATTCTGCACACGTGTTTATATTAAATCATAACCTGTAATGTATTATAGTTTAGCAACAGTGTATTGGTGTTTTTTTTTTGTAAGCGCGTGCATTTATGTCGCATATTACTAGATTCTACATTGGCTGTGTGCCGCCATTACGCGTATATTAGTTTTAAGTCAAAACATGCAATTAATATAATCGGTTAGATAAATGTCAGGTGATTTATCTTAGCAATATATAGCGTCTATTTAATTAAACACGAAATCTTTGGTTTTTATTATCTTTGTATTTATCACTCGCTACAAGAATCGAGGTAAATAAACGTGTTTTAATTTATTAACAGTCGACAGGATGAGCTAAATATATATTTAAAAAAACACTTATACCTATTCATTCTTCCTTAAATACAAGTGTTTTACAATACTCATATTGTAAATATCTCATTTTACATTAGTCGATATTATCTGGGCACGTTCTTGAACCGATAAACCGCTGGCTGTTAATGGGCGGGCTGTATTACAATTCGTATATAATTATAAGATATATATATATTTACACAATATCTTAAATTAGTTATTGAATAATTTATTAAATATATATTTCCTAAATCAGATTATTTTAAAATCAGACACCGAAAAATTATGCAAGTTATTTAAGATAATTTCTAACTACACCTTACTTGTGCGTCGTTCTAAAAAATTCTTTGTCTCCAGTCACAATCCACATTTGGACTAGACGGGTCATCTTTAGGCTGCCATCTTGCATTGCGGTAGCTTGTTGGAAAATCACAGATATCGTATTTTGTTTTGCGTATTAAATCTTTAGATCTACTTTATTCAAGCGTATTTATTTCTATAGCATATTGAAAACTCATTAAGTTAAAGGTCATTCACTTTAAATAGGTAATGATAAAGTAAAATCCATTAGTTCTTGTAGTAACTTGTGTGAACCCCGACAACTAAAGCCTACTTCAAGCGAAATGTACTTTTGTAAATTATTGTATTTCATATTTATATTCTAACCTTTGCTATAGGTTTATCATAAGATTGAAGTTCCCCATTATTTTACCTCATAAATGATACATTCATATTGAGTTTCAATGCTGAACAGGGTTTGCCTAAGCATATTTAATATCTAATCTCTTTAGGATCCATTTTGTCCCATACTAATGGCAGTGCAGTAACTTCCAAATGGATGAAGATTAATAATTATTTCATCATAAAACTGTTTTTGAAAAAACAAAAAGTATTTGTATAATCGTTTTAAATCTGACTTAAATTTTTGGATGAACTTTTTACAATTAACTTAATCATCAATGTTTTATCCTACACATGTTTTCATGATGATTGCTGGGAATGCCTCATTTGTGTTTGGTAACTGTTATGGTTTAATCATCTGTAGACCAAAAACATAGCTAAATACTTTATAAAAAATATTAGTTTAATGCAAAGAAAACATCTTGGGGGATTAGTTGTACCTATGTAGGAACATTAATGATTTTAATTTGAGCTTATTTTTCATTAACGTTTTTGATTTAAAAAAAATTCTTCTTTCAACGTGTAATTAATTAATAATAGTTTTCAAATAAGCTCTTATTGTGCATTGTAATAGATAAGTAATTTATAGGCCCATATTAGCCTATTTTGGAACCACTATGACCTGTTAGTTTTGTGCACACACATACAAGAACAATTCTGTAAAACAAATACCTTTTGATGTTTTTTGACATTGTTGTTTAGTACATTGAGACTTAAAAGCCCATAACAAAAGTACAAGTACTACATGCCTTAGACTTGGGAATGAAATGAGAAGTTCACAAAACTGTAAATTATATAGAAAATTATAATGCAAATTTGATTTAAGTTAAATAAATTAGAAATGTTATATTTTGTATTAGTTTAGCTATCTAATAATAGAGCATTATAAATCTCATTTGAAATGTAAATACATTTTAAACTAGTATGATTTAGACCTGAAAACATTTAGTATCTTCTAAATTGTGTTTTAAATAGTAGCTTTCCTTCTCAAGACCAAATCTTGTGTTATGTGCTGTTTTGAATAACTGCTTGCTGAGGACTATTCCAGAATCAACTGAATGCTGCTTTAAAAAATTGAGCCTGCTGAGAACCATTTCAAAAATATATATAGCTTTTAAATTACTTAACCCGCCGAGAACCATTTCAAAATTATTTAGGTGTTTTGAATAATTTAACCTAGCGAGGACCATCTCAAAATTATCTAGATTTGAATAATTAAACATGCCGCGGACCATTCCAAAATCATCTAGGTGTTGCTTTAAATAACAAATCCTGCTGAAGACGATTTCAAAATCATTTGTGTGCTCTTTTTAATAACCATCGACCACCTGGGTATAGACCAAGAAACATTTGAATACAGTTTTAAATAACTTAAATTGTTAATCAATTTTATTTCAAATAATTGTAGGTCTAATGCCAACTCAAGCGTATTTATGGTTGTATTGTAATTTAAATGTTTGTTAAATAATTTGGGGCCAGGTAAATATGATATATTTACTGTATTGTGTTATCAATGTATATTATGTAAACAAAAAAAAATTCTAAGCTAATATCTAGATGTTCTTATTTGAGTGTCAATATAAATAAAGTATTTATTATTTTACTGTAAAATATATAAACTGTAGGCCTATTGAAATTATTCCACATAATAGTAGAACTGTTGAACTTTTTGAATTCACATTGGAGTGACTTTATCTTAAAATTATTTGCTTATGCATTAGAACCATCTTGAAAGATGGGATTATCAAGTGTAATTATCTTAAACTTCTCCTGGGTACTTCATGACCTTGGGATTAAAAAGTTAAAGTATAATGACTTGATACCTGAACTAGGTATCTAATGTTGGGACATTACTAAGTACGGTAGGGAACTATGGCCAGCATCTTTTTACTATATTTAATTTGTACTTAATCTATGCTTCTTCCCCACTCTAGGCCATACCCTTGCCTTTTCTTAAACATTAGCATCTTAGGTTTATTCTCAGAACCTGTTATAAGTTTCTTATTCTTTCAGTGGCCATGTAGTCTAAAGTGTCACTCTTGTGTTAGACTAGATTGCTAATGACGGAAATCAGGATTTGAATTTAGGTCTGGTGAACTAAGGGTTTTTTTTATCCCCAAAATGGTTTTCTATTCTGCCTCCACATAAATGTGAGTACACTTTTTTAAAATTCAATCTTTCTCATCACCAGCTCATTAACGAAATTAGTATATATGCATATAACCTGAATAGGTACTAAGATACGTTTTTTTTGTTAAAATCTGCTTAAAAGTAGATTTATGCATAGTGTGCAAGTAATAATATAGTTGTTTATAATTCTAACCTTGAGTGGCTACCTTTGTGCTAATTTTCATTTAAGCCCTAATATTATTGTAATTTTGAATTGCTGAAATTCTACATTGGGACCATCTTAAATAAATCTTTAAATTGTGAATGTTGAAACTATTAATTTATGTGACCACGAATGGGTGTTGTTAAGAGGTAACAAACTAATCACCCAGAAAACTGATGCACCCAAATAAAATTTTAAAGGACTGATCTGGTAGGTCAAATTCATTTTGCAAGCTGGAAAAGACATAAAAGTGAATTCATCTTGAAATAATGTACTTCATTGCAAAGTCATTGAATGGATGGGATGTACAGCATATTTATAGTAGAACCATGTTTAATGGGTGTTATTCAACAGTGAAATGATGTTAAATAAATGTGATGCTACAGTGGAACCATATTTAATAGATGAGATGCTATTGCAGAACCATCCTTATTGGATGTTATCTTACCATAAAACTATGTTTAATGTGTATGAAACTACTATGGAAATTATTCATTTAATCTTATTCTTCTATGAAACTATCTAAAGTGAATTTGATGCTACTTTAGAACTATATTTTACAAAGATGATGCCACATGGAATCCATTTTTCAATGATGTGATGTCACAGGGAAGCCATCTTTAGCTAATGTGATGTCACAGGGAAGCCATCTTTAGCTATTGTGATGTCACAGGGAAGCCATCTTGAAATGAAATGATGTGTTGCCATAGGGAAACCATATTGATATGAAATGATGTGATGCCACAGGGAAACCATCTTGAAATGAAATGATGTGATGCCACAGGGAAACCATATTGAAATGAAATGATGTGATACCACAGGGAAACCATCTTGAAATGAAATGTGATGCCACAGGGAAACCATATTGATATGAAATTATGTGATGCCACAGGGAAACCATCTTGAAATACTCTGATGACAAAGCAAAACCATCTTGAAATACTTTGATGACAAAGCAAAACCATCTTAAAATACTTTGATGACAAAGCAAAACCATCTTAAAATAATATAATGTTACAAGGAAAACATCTTAAAATTATGTAATAGCTCATGGAAACCATTTTGGATGGATTTGATTCTATGTTATAGTTAGAAATTGCGATGCAATAATGGAACATTCTTGAAATTAATTATTCAATGGGACCATCTTGAAGTGATGCCATGCTTCAGAATTATCAAGAAATAATTTTATAATGTCTTTATGGAACCATCTTAAAAATATGTAGTTGCATAATACATCCTGAAATGTGATGGTCTGAAAAATAAATGTTTCAATAGTATTTAGTTGAGCTACTTAGTGTATTCATTAATTTATATACCTAATTTTTTTTTTCAACCTTGGATAATTTTTACTACATACCAGACCAGCAGTGAACTACAAATCACTTTAAACCTATCACAAAATGATGTTTTCCCATACTCTGAATCCTAATATAATTCAACCATACTGTGATTCAAACCAATGAGGTGGTTGGACAACCCTTTATAGCAGGATAGCCCACAACAATACAATATATTCATATCATACTGTTAACCTGTCCATCTGAGTTTCTTATGCTATAATTAATATAAGATAAAGTATTTGGCTGAGGATATGGGTGGTTTACTTGTAGGCCCAAGATACACATATTAAGATAGGATTTAAATATTTAGACAACTTAAACATTTAAAAAAAATCATTTATTAAACTCAATGTTAATTTGCTATAGAGTTTTCAAATATCAAATTGTATATTATTAGCTTCCCCCCTCCCCCACCGACCATTTTCCCTTATTTAAATTTGATTTATTTACCATGAAAAGTTCTTGATATTTTATTTAAGATAAGGTAACAAAAAAAGTTTTTAACCTGTTATTTCCTTGCTTACAAAATTCACTTATATTTCTTAATTGGGAAAGTTTTTTGAACTGAATTAATTTTAAAATTTGACATAAGCCGCCTAACCAAGTCACGCTTTGACTTTTATCTTTATTGAAATCTTTGTTGTATTGCAACACTGTAACTTGAAATTATGAGTTTATTTTACTATGTTAGGAAGATTTGACATATTGTTGTGAGTTTGGAAACTTCTAACGGAATACCTTAGCCAGTCTTGAATAATGCTTATTTTGAACATAAATCAACTAAATTAAATATTTGGATGATTTTAAGTTAATAAGTTTAATTTTGGTAATGTAGATCACTAATAATCATGAGGGTTTCATTAATTTTGCAACCATAGTCAAAATTATAATTGAATGCTCTTAATCAAATTATTAATTTAAGTAGTTACCAGTAACTTGTTGCTAACATATATTATATTTACATAATCTTGAGGGTTTCATTATTGTTGCAATTTTAGACTAAATTACAATTGAATGCTCTTAATCAAATTATTAATTTAAATAGCTGTCAGTAATGTGTTGCTAAAATATATTTTATTTATTTTTAGAAACAGATAGCCTTATCAAGATAACCATGGACGAAACTAGCCCTGGTACAGGTTAGTGCATAATTTTATTCATGCCGTTGGTTTTTTATCTTTATTTTGTTTTATAAGATTTTTTTAGATTGTATTTTAAAACTGTTTTTGGTCCTTGTTTCAGGTAAAGCTAGTGTTACCAACACTGAGAAAAGCCTAGAAAAGTTTCACAAAATGGAAGTATACCTGCCCGTTTTAGAACTAATGATTAATAATTTATACAACCAGACTGATAATAAACATGCAGCCCAACTACAGAAAATAACACATCTGAAGGAACTCATAATAAACAAAAAGTGAATAAAATACTTTTGTTACATTTTTAATAATATATTATTGATTTTGGCAAAATAAATTGAGCCATTAGCAGTATATTTTTATAAAAATGTTATATAACACACACATACAATTTATTTTATTTCAGGTTTACCAAATTAGATGCATTAAAAAAATGTGAATCTGTACTGAGAAATTTCTGGAACAATTTTGGTGTAAGTATTACTTTTGTATTATCCAAGTGTTTGTGTTTTGTTAATTTGTATAACTATTAGTGCTATTATTTATCTATTATACATTATTTGGTTTATTTTCAGAATCGTCTTGGACCTATGCCAGAGCGTGTGTTTGATGATGAATCATCAATTAGAAAGGAGAATTCTGACAAAAAGAAAAAGTATATCTCCAAATCAATGTTGCAAAAGTGAGGCTATTATATTTTATAAAACCTACCTTTAACATTGAATTAAGTCTTGCATATGTATAAGTTTATATCATTTATGTGTTTTTCATATATAATTCCTAATATTTGTCAGAATGGCTTGCATTACAAGACTAAGAAGCATTCATAATTTTATATCTTTTTAGTTGTGTTTTTTTTAATGAATATAAATCTTAACAGTGGATTCAACCAACGTTTGTGTGTTTGAGCTAATTTTCAGGACACTAGAACTATTTCAGTATTCTTTCCGATTTATATCTTTGGGTGAGTGCTGGTTTATTATTTCCTTTCAATTTCTCCTTTTTTTATGTTTGTTTTCCTCCCTAAAGGTAGTTATCACTAATGGCCAACATAACTGAAAAAAATAGGTTATTTTTCTATAAAGGCAGAGTTTTAATTTTATGGTAAGTTGTTAAATATATTTTTAAGCAAGATATTTATAATTTGTTTTCAGAGAACCATCTCCTAGTGTGTCATCCACTACTCCTGACATTCCAAATTCAAAGGAATGGCCATCCTGTTTTAATATTGGAAAGGTTAAAGACAATTTAAGCAGTGTAAGTGACATTACAAGCACTAAAGATAGTGAAAGACCTAAACAAACCAAGTTGAAAAGTTTTCAGCGTTCTAATGATTCTAATAGTTCAAGACAGGTCAGTAGAAATTGGTCTGATGACTCCTGGAGTGATGAGGATGACTATAATAGAAGAAAATATTACAACAGGAAAAGAAGTGATAGTAGGGAATCAAGAGAATCTACTCATTCTGAAGAGAAAAATGATAAAAGTGATAAGTTGGTTAAACATTCAGACCCAAGAACCACACATTTAAATGATGAACCATCATCCACTTCACAAATATTGACTCCTAGGTTAACAGATATATGTTTTCAAAATAGTGATAAATCATGTGGAAAAATAGTTGTGGAAGTAGAAGAGGAAAACTGTAAAAAGATAAATGAGGAGATTATAAATCTTGGTGAGAAATCTGGACATGAAAGCTCTCATACAAGTATTAAAGAAAAGTTGAAAGAGGAAGCAATCACAATTCTCAAAATGGGAGTTAGTACTGGAGGAGCTCTTCGAAAGCTTATAAATAAAGATGACATAGTTAAACCAACTAATAAGTATGAACCAAAACACAATGTGAAAGATGGAAGAAATTCAGATAGAAAAAAACTTGAGATAGTTGATCCTAAGCGAAGGCTTAGTTCTGATCGATCTCCTCCATCTAGAAATAATCTTCCTTCCCAGTGTCTTCCACTAGTAAAATCTCGCCTTGATATATCTGAACATCCAAGTAGTGAAGGCTTACCCTCTTGTAAAGTTGCTTCTGATAAATCTTTGGTCAAAGATAAAAATCTTCCAAGTGGCATTTCTACGTTGACTGCAGAAGAATTACAAAAACTAGTGACAGAAAATCTTCGTAACTTACCATCACCACCTCCAAACACAAAGGAAATTTTGGAATCTGTTACACGACTTTGCACACCTATGAAAGATGACACTGGTAGTAAATCTGAAGCCATTCAACCTCTTACAGAACAGACACATAATAAACCAGTTGGTGTAGCACCAGTTGATCCAAGACTTGGAAATATAACTTCCCCACCTATTGGATCTCAAGGTTTTGATCGTGCACAGGGCAATATAGGATTTGCTAGTCCACCATTGGGTCTCCCAGCTCATTCAAACCGTGATCCTAGAAGTTATATTCAGCAAACTACATCATTGCCAAACAAGCAATTTGGTCCTTTACCTCAACAGTTTAAACAATCCACTGCTCTATCAACTAATATATCATTGGGCTCTCAACAATCATTCCCTGTGTCAAACAATGTGCCATCAGTTTGTCCTCTTGTCCCCTCTCAAACTACTTTAAATAACACACTTCCATTGTGTATGCCACTTGTTTCTCAACCAAACTCTTTCCAATCACCGCTTTTGCCTCAACCTATGCCACAGTATTATGATTATAATCATTCAAGTACTCGTGATCCAAGAGGAGCTGCTGCTGGAAACAGAGTGGGACTTATGCCTGACAAGTTCACAAACTCATCTGTTTCATTCTTTCGTGATAATATAGTTTCTCCTCAATACCCAACAGATGTGATTAATTCAGGAATTTTGCAATCTCCTAGACAACATTTTGATGATCATGTTGGACCTAAAACTGACTTATCAATGTCTAACTATCAATACCCACAGCCCCTTCTAAATAATAAACCTTGTCACCCCACAGGATGGTCTGATGTATCTCACAATGCTCATCATTATCAAGGGTCCTCAGGTTATACTGCACCCAATGCTTATAATTCTAATTTTGGACATCAAATGGGTACTATAAACAATGTACATCCTATGTTCCAAAATGAAAGACATTTTGGTCAGAATCCATATAGGTATGTTAAACCTGGAGTTAGACCTGTTTCACATGTTGATAATACATTGCTTCGTACTTTGAGAAGAGAATCAATACATTCTAAGCCATACACACCATGCACATATAGTGAATGGAAACGGTCAAAACAAAACGCTGATCTTCCTGATGATAAGCGGAGATATCCTAATGATCGAATTCATACAAGATCACCACCAAGAAGTTCCAGATCACCTCCAAGAAGTTCCAGATCACCTCCAAGAAGACCTAAGTCACCGCCAAGGCGACCAAGATCACCACCTAAAACCTCCACTGCCTCTGTCAAACTTGACTCTGACTCAAAACAAGATGGATGTTCTTCAGATGACCTCAATTCCCCACTTAACAGTTTGTATGGAGCTGTCATTGCAGCAAAAACAGGAAGGGGTTATGGACCTCAAAAGTTTAAAATACCCAAAAGGCCTCAAGAACCTTTGCCAAACAAACAAAAGACCCAGGCTTCAAGTGATGAAGTTCCTCAAAGCAATGTTACAGATTCTGAAAATGCATCTAATAAATCTGTTACAGAAAGTGAAGTTCAAGAATGTATTGGAGAAAAAAAATTGCTAGAAGAATTGGTTGGGGATGATGGTAAGATGATGAACTCACTACAAGAATTTATTTTTACTGGTTTGTTAAAAAATTATAGCAAGAAAATGTTAGCAGAGAAAAATATAGAAGCAAATGAATCCACATTAGATAAGATGGTAAAGAAATTGCTTGAAGCTTCAGATGAAAGTGATGTGAGCAAACATTTAAAAAAACCTATTAAACGAATTATAGATTCAGACTCCGATGATGACTGTGGTAGTTCAGCTCATGATACACATCTTTCTAAAGAGACTAAAGTTGAAGAATTGGTCCATTCAAAAAGGTATAAGAAAAGAATTGTAGAGAATATCAGTTCTGATTCTGAATGTAGTGATGCTTCCTCAAGTAAAGTAGAATCTACTAAATTGAAATCAAACATTATAGATGATTTTGACAATCTTACAAAAAGTAAACAAACATCAACCTGTACAATAGACAAATATGAATCTGATGATGAAAATATATTGCTAACACATAGACTCAAAAGACAAAAGCCTGGTAAGAATGACTCCCCAACAAGAACACTTGATAATAGACGATTATCTGATGATTTTAAAATTCAAAATGTAAACATGTCATGTAATGCTGAAACATCTCCTATAAACAAATCTGCTATTAGAATAACAAAAAAGAAAAGGAAAATTATTATGTCGGATGAAGAGAGTGACTTTTCTGAATACAATGAAGTTTCTTTGGACAAACAAATTGAAGATGGAGAAATGGTATCCAGTGGAAAAAGTATGATAAAAGTAAAGGGGAAAAAGACAAAATTATGTGTTGAAGTTAAAGATAAAAATTCATCTGAGTTTACTGTATTTTCATCTCCACAACATATTGATGATTTGGATATAACCTTAGATGAGGAAACACCAATTCTAAAGAAATCAAGAAGAAAAGAGGATGGCTTGCCTGATACTGAAAGTGTAATGACTGAAATATATAGAGGAGAGCGAATACAAGGAGATGAATCAGATATTACCAGAAACATAAAGACAACTAAAAGAGGAAGGGCAAAGAAAAAGCAAATAAAGAAGCTGAATAAAGGAATCACTGCAGTTGGTTCAGAACTG
Organism: Timema douglasi; assembly: GCA_901482245.1. NCBI lineage: Eukaryota > Metazoa > Arthropoda > Insecta > Phasmatodea > Timematidae > Timema > Timema douglasi. Next base: position 141,171 of record CABEEJ010000245.1, on the reverse strand, counting down.
AATGATGAGGATACTTTGGAAACTACGTCTGAAAGCTCTGATATTCATCCCACAAGAAAGAAATTTAAGAAACGAAATTCACTCGAGTTGCTTCAGGAAGATGTCAAAGACATGTTTATATCAGATGATGTTTTGACTGCCAATGGTTATCGTACTTGCAGGCTTTCAAAAGAAATACTTGATGAAATGAGGTCAGAAAAGGTGTCAAAGGTTGAAGTAGATGAAATAAACAGTTTTACTGAAAAATTACCTCAAGGAAAAGTAAAGGCTAAATATAAAAGTAAAAAAGTAAAAAAAATAGAGACAGGAGATGAAGGTAATGTTTCGTCTGGAGAGACTGATAGCTCTTGTTTAACTTCAAAGGATTTTGACTCAAGTCTGGAGCTTGGAATTAAAGTCAAAGACAAATCAAAAAAGAAATCTGTTGCTACTAAAGCAAATAAAAAGACCTTAAAAGAAAAAGCTAAGAGTCCTCGTAAGAAAAAGAAATTGTCTCTTAAAAATGAAAATAATATTGATGAAGCAAATCTGCGAGCACCTATGGTGGTTCTAAGGAGAACAGATATTTCTAAGTGTGGGCAAGAATGGGCCACGAAAACAAATATGTCCGGGAGGAATGTAGCACGTAGGGGTCGAAAGAGAGGTGGTATACATCTAAGAGGAAAAATAATCGCTAGAAGACCATTTCACAAACCAAAGAGTGGAAACCAAGGTACTACAGATTTTTTTGAAAATTATGCCCCTGATACAAATGTTGCTGAAGATACTTTAACAGAAGCAGATAAATTTTGTTATTTTGTAAGACCAAAAAAATGGTTAAAGCCCAAAAGCTTGGGTAAAAGTGTTGGTGATATAATTAACAAATTATATCAAAAGTTTGGAGAATCATGTCCAGATATCAACTCATTGAATGCTTTATGTCTTGAGTTAAGTGAAAAAATGAGAACTAATTCAATAAAGAAAACTCAAACTTTTGAAAAGATAGAGACAGCCATACAGGAAGATATGGTTGTTTCATGCAAGTCTATTGAGAGTCAGGACCATTTACCGATAATTAAAGGTGCCAATATTGTTGACAAGGTGGTTACTGATGAAAGTAGTAATGTGTGTTCTGATACAGGAACTAAGAAACCAAAACAAAAAAAGACACCAAATAGAAAGACATCTGTTATAAAACTTAAGAAACCTGTAGGTAAGAAAAGGCGGAAACATTGGCAACAAGGAGTAATAAAAGCTCCAAATAAACTTAAACGCAAAAATAAGCTTGTAGATGATGTCATTAAAAAAAATAAAAGAACTGCTAAACAGAAATCTGATGATGTAACATGTGACCCACCTCTTGAACACAAACATTTTAAGGGTGAGAATAAGACTAGAGATGATTTATCTGTAGAAAAAAATGACCCTGGAAAAGTAACAACCAACACTAAATTAGATGAAAATATTTTTAGCCATAAAACAATAAATGAAGCTAGTTTACTTGAAGACTCACATGGATCTGACCTTTCCAAACATGTGACAAGTGACGGTGCACTTGATGATTTAGTTACAAAATGTACAGCTAAGTCTGTAGATAGTACATTTAAAGAAATAGAGGGAGTCAACCCAGAAACTATTGAACTAATAAGTGACACTCCACGAGAAGTCGATTTAAAAACTAAGTTGGCAAATAATTTATTTAAAAGAACAGAACTAACCTCTAAATCTAGTGAGATAAAAAATGTCACGGAAGTTGATGAACTTTTAAAGAATAAAACTGAGTCTGCTCATGATTTAGTAAAAAAAGCAAATGGATCTAACCTCTCCAAAACTAGTGATCTAACAAGTGACACTTTGCCTATAGTTCATACAACTAAGCCTACAGATGATTTATTTAAAGAAACAAATGGATCTATCCTCTCCAACTCTAGAGACGCAAATAGTATAGCACATAGTAACATAGATTTAAACCCCACTTTAACTACATCCGAAAGTGAAAATTTTGATTTAGGTACTAGAACACAACATTCTGTTACAGAGGCAACATCAAGTGAACAGTTGTCATTAAAAGAAATTCCAAATAAGTTGGTTAAAAAATCTTCAAATGAAGCATTTGAAACCGTATTCTCTACATCACAGTACAACGGTCTTTCCATAATATCAGAAAGTGATCAGCCTTCTTTGCCAGAATTTGCCTTTGGTCAAGGTATTAAAGAAAATAGTAATTCTATTATTTCCCTCATAGAAAAAAGTGTTTCTAACTGGGAAACAAAATCTAGCACTATAGTTGATCAAGATCCATTGAAAAGTTCATCGCTGTCCTCTTTGGAAACTTCTGTAAGTGATAGTTTTGATGATCATACCAAGTCAAAAACTAGATCTGCACAGAATCATAAATTAACAAAACAACTAATAAACAACTTGAATAAACTTGGCAAGCTCAAAGGAGCCACTTTTGCAAAGAAGTCAAATAAAAAGTTTATAAGTGAGAAATCAGAACTTTCAGGGGCTTTGGAGAGTGTTGCACCCATGGGTGAATTAAATACGGAGTCCTCGGTATTTACTTCACAGAAAACTGATGAGGTTTGCTCTGAAGCTGAAAAAAGTAATTCTAGTGCAGTGTTACTTTGTAAAGATTCTCTGAATAGAAGTGGTTTGAACTCTGTGATTTCATGGTTGTTAGAAGGTCAAGAAAAGATTCATACCCTTGAAAAATCTACCAACGAAGACGAGACCGCTTTATTTGTAAATATTCCTACAGTAACATATAACACTAGACATAAAAAAATTGCTAACAAATCGGAGTTGCTCGAAGACGTAAGTGAAACGAGGACGATGCTTACTAGACCAGTTCTTCCTAAACCTGTTGAATCATTGCCAAACACATTGTCTACACTTAGTCATAATGTATTTAATGAAGAACCAAGCCTAACATATGAACTACCAGACTCTAATATTAGTTTGGTTTTAAACAATGAGGTTTCATCAAAGGCTAAGAAGACTGAAAACAGAATTCTGTCTCTTGTCAACAGTCTTTCTTATAAGTCTCCTAAGAGCCAGAGAGACATTATTTTAGAAGGTTCAAGCAAGAATTCTGCCACTCTCTTTCACAACAATATTGATTCTGTGTCCCAACTTTTGACTGGTTCGATTTCTAAGGAAAGTAAAGTTGATGAATTTAATGTTGGTATTGATGATAATATGTGTCAAGAATTGAATTCATTTCAAGGTGAACTAAGTGCGACGAGTATGATGTTGGATGATGAAAGTTCATCATCTTGTAATATCCAGGAACCCACTTCTTTATTTAATTCATTTAAAATCACAGAATCTGAAAACAAAATTGATTTAAGTAATCAAAGACCTACAAAGTCTACCAAATTATCTAAGTCTACAAAGAAATCCTCAACTCTCTTTGATGCTAAAAGTTTTCCTAATCCCAACATAACATCCATTTGTGTAGGACCAGTAGAAGCAAGACTCGATGGGAATGCAGTATTGTTTTGTTGTCATGTAAATGACTGTAGTTTTAGTTCTAATGATGCCACACCTTATGGTCATCATCTTGAACATAAACACAAATCTGAAAAATGGGATGGTTTCTGTTCTGCCTGTGGTAAATATGTGACTGCTGAAAAGAATGTCTCCATAATTAATCCATACAGGCATCTTTTAGAAAATCACTTGGTGTCTCGTCTAAAACGTGAAATGCAGAATCGAAGAACTTTAAATTTTCAAAACGCTGAGTATGGAAATGCCACAGCTATTGACAAAAACCGTAACAAATCCAGTTGCATTTCTGATGAATTTCCTGAAAATGTTGTTAATAAAGTAGAAAGTACTACACTCCCTTCAAATCTTGGTGAAAACCTGGATGACTCAATACCTGCTCAAAATTCTAATAAAGACTTTACTGCTCCTCTATCCCATCCAAGTCAGAACTTTACCGTCCCTGTAACACAGCCAAGTCAGGACGTTACTCTCCCTTTAGCCCATCCAAGTAAAAATGTTATGGTTCTTGCAGCCTATACAAGTCAGGACGTCACGGTACTTGTACCCCATCAGAGTCCGGACGTTGCGGTCCCTGTAGCCCATACAAGTCAGGAGATGATTGCCCCTATAGCCCATCCAATTCAGGACATTTCAGTCCCTCTAGCTCATTCAAATCAAGCTGTTTCTGACCCTCTAACCCTTTCGAGTCCTAATGAAGACATTGATGTCACTCACGGTGCGCCAGTCTTCAGGATTAGGGTTAAAAGGCTTCCTGGAGATATGTTGTCTTTTGCTAAAGATAGCCTGCCAACACCTGTGGATATAAATGAAACTACTAATGAGAATAATGACGATACAGATGTGGATGTGGAAGGCTTGACGATTGATGAAGAAGCTTTTTCACCAGCACAAGTTTCTCTAGTCTGCAGCGATAGTGTTTTTTCTGAACAGGATCTTCAGCAAGAGCCAGGTACTAAAATTAAAAAACATTTTATTGTAATGATTCTTATTGCTCATATATCTAAATATATGTTTTCAGTACAAATATACCCCAAGTTAAGAAGATTAATTGGTCTTCATTCAAATCAACAGGCCTATAAGAATGGGGATTATATTGTCAATAGGAAAAACAAGTTTATAAATATCAAAAATAGAAATAAGACAAAATGACCAGTAAAACATTAGTTTTTAAAGATAAACAGAAAATGTACTTCCCTTTAAAAGTTTCTAATTACCTTTTTTTTATTGGTTTCTTGACATTATGGTCCAGTTTCGTCGTCAGACCTACCTTAAAAGAAATAAAAAGTTAGCCCAATAAACAATATAGGCTAATGACTCCTCTAAATACAATTGTTAAAATATGTAGAGATAGATAATTTATTAAAAAGTCTCCCACTCTTCTTTCATGAAAATGCAGGTACATTTCAATTAAATTTTACTTTCTTCCCCACATTGCATTAGTTGTGGATATCTCAGACAGGTAGTAAGGTGCAGTTTGCAAAACTTTAACTCTCAATAATTTGTTATTACTAAGGGACCATGTTTAAATGACTGATAATGGAAACTATTTGAAATACCACTCTTAAGAGTATATTTGTTTCAACATTTTGTTATATATTCCTCTGATAAAAGTGTCTTATTTTCAGATAATGAACAATTGGTAGAAGACAATTTTCTACCTATTCTAATTGAAAGTGTAACAAGCTTAAATCCAGACGCTTCTAGTTCTACCTTTGATAATGTAAGTCAATCTACACCACTTGTATTATGGTTAACACGGTTAAATACTCATTTTAATTATTAGGGCTGGGCTAGTTACATTATAATCATAGGCTGATCCTGGCACAGTCAGCAAGTCTTATTTAATCAAAACTAGATTTTGGTTGAATCCATTATGTTACTAATCCTATTCTCTACTTTACCTTCAAATTCAAATCTTGTAAAAAATTAACATAGTAGGAAAGATAAATATAATGGAATAGTAGAAAATAGAAATAGTGATCAGGTACCTAAATGTTAACATTATTTATTATCAATTTTTTATAACATTCATACATTTGGTTAAGTGTTAAATTACGGGTCCTGGTTTGGTTGTTAGGCTCACCATGTAGTTATATTGGTTCTGAACCACCAATAAGCAGTATTATAGATCTAAAACCAGTTTCAATTGACAAATTGAAAACTTTTTTCTAAGGATTTAGTCACTTATGTATCCTCATTGTTTTAAATTATATATTCCCAAACACCATGTATCCTAATTAATTAAAACCTACTTTGGTGGTCACCTAGTCTTAGGTGTCGTGCTCGCAATAGACTAGATTTCGGAGAACAGGGAGATCAAGTTTGAATCCTGGACGGGTGAAATGAGGGTGGTTTTTCCTAAATGGGTTTCCACTCTACATGCAAATGTGGGTACACTTCCTCTAAATTCAACCTTCATAATCTCTAACAGATAGGTGCAATTAGTATATATACACATTACCTGACCAAGTAGTAACGTGTGGTGCTAAAAATTTTATAAAAAATTGCTATCTTTAAAGCTTAATGTAAGAAAAATTAATCTTTAATGTTTTATCTTTGTTTATCTTACTATTGTATTTTGGCAATCTTTGAGACATTGGTTAATTTTCTTGCTCTATTAACAATCTCAGTATTAAAATTTGAATATAAGTCTTGAAACACATTAAAACACTGTAAGCTTTCTCCTGTCACGAACAGTCATTTTAATAAATTAGCAAAACATACAATGTTTTAATTATTTAAGATTTGAAGAATTGTCAAATTATGGTTGAATTTTAAGATTTTATTATTATTATTTTTTATTATGTGAATAGATTACTCTCAAAACTGTTAAAAAGTGCATCTACCTCTAGACTTAGCAAAATTAAAGTGTTTACATTTAATATATTACGGTGGTATATCAACACTATCAAAGGTATTTCTTTTATAAAAGAAAAATATTTATGTTACAAAATTCATTATATAAGGGTTGACACCACCTTTGATAAAATGTGCACAGTTACATTAAATCACATTTTCTTCAAAGTTTTATATGTGAATACAAAAATAAACTTTATGTGTCAAATGTTTTAACAAATGGACCATGAAACTTTTAAATATTTGGTCACCATAGTTACCCTATTAAGAGAGTAAATCACTTATGCATTAATATTTTGAAAAACATTCTATAAATTGGTAAGTAAGGAGTGTTATATAAGATAGGACTTGAAAAGAGAAATTGTGAATTATTGGGTCACAGAATTAAAGAAAGAAAATAATGGTTGGATAATGTTGATTGAAATTTTCCATGAAATAGATTAAGCCATTTTGGAATTAAAATATTAGACACAGTCAAAATAACATGACACAAATTTAAAAACACCTAATACCAGAAAATATGGAATTAAAAAATGAAGATTTTTGTTTGCCAGATATAACCTTTTATGCGCTAGATAGCATTCATTCTTCTTAAGTCAAACAACTTGAAGGTTGGTTTGGTGTGATTTCCAATTATCCGAATTTGGGAATGCACTCAGCACTTTGACTGGTTAGTGATACCTGCACCATCTGGTATAAATCGTATGTCTTAATTAAGAAAATGTGTTAGTTCCCTGTTGGGTTTCACATTGAATTTATATGCACGAGTGCAAAATGAACTACCAATTTCATCCTAAAGGTATGTTCACATACCTTCCAGGGTTATTTTACATACCACAATCGACATGGGAATGACGACTTTACTTCCTTTCTGAAGAAAGTTGTGATATAAATTTTATCGCTAAAAAATTTCTTAGCCCCAGCTGAGATTGAACCCACGAACATTGGGCCCTGATGCAAACACTTTATACCACAATACCACTGAGGTTGACTATTTAATCATAAATCAATTAGTATTAAAATGAGAATAACAAATTTGAAAATGAATGTACAGTAAGTCCTGCTAGAACGTTGTTTGGTTACAACGTTGTTAATAACGTCTGCTATTGGGTACAATGTTGTTTTTCAGCTGAACACTCGCCAAGTATCAACTGCCTGGTTCCCGTTTGTGTGGGCCTAATAGGCCTATGAGTCATGCAGAAACTTCTACCCCTCCCCATCTTCCATACAACAAACTGATAGTAATAATAATAATAATATAAATGGGTATTTTTATGTGAAAAAATATATTTGGTTTGCTTACAGTATTTTAAATTTGGAATATTTTACTTGATACTTTTTGCTCCAGATTTAGAGACTTTCAGCATTACTGAGTTGGCAACACTTAAGATGGTGCAAGCTATTAGCTGTTTTGTTCAAGCATACAAATTTTTGTTTAGCTTTCTTTGTAGTTTTTATATTTTTAGTTCGCGTGGGTCTTTTGTTTATCTTTTGTGTTTTTTTTATATTCAATACATTTTAAGTTCGAGTGTGACTTGTGTTTACCATTCTTTGTTTTTATATCTAATTTTTTTAGTTCATGCTCAATGTGTGTTTACTTGTTTGGTTTTTTATCTTAGCTAAGGGGGGCGAGGGCGGGGTGTTATCTGTTTGCAATGCCATCTAAACGTCCATGTAATTTATCCAACACTTTAGTTGCAAAGAAAAACAGAAGATCAATTAGTCTGGCTGTTAAAATGGACGTAATACAGCGACTCGAATCCGGTCAGCGCGGTGTAGACATTGCTGCAGCTTTGGGCCTACCTGCAACTACTATTCACACTATAGGTAAAAATTCCATGAAAATTAAGTGCAGTGTGGAAAACCTTTCAGGGCTCAGTGTGAGAAAGGTCAGGCGTACAAGAAACGAACGCATTTAAAGGATGGAGAAAATGCTTTCGCTGTGGATTGTATCTCAAAACCAACGTAGTGCCCCAGTTACCTTAGCCATTGTTCTAAGTAAAGCTAAATCTTTATATCATGACGTGTTAAAGCCTAAGGACGGCGATGGTTCTAAATAAGAATCTTTCAGTGCCAGCCGAGGGTGGTTCGATGGTTTTAAACACCGGTACAATTTTCATAATATTAAAGTGACTGGTGAAGCTGCAAGTTCTGACAACATTTTGGCGGAAGCCTTTGTTGTCGAACTTCAAAACATCATTGAAGACGGCAGATACTCACCAAATAAAGTTTTCAATGTTGATGAGACCTGACTGTTTTGTAAACCTATGCCTGCCAGAACTTACATTTCACAGGAATAAAAGACAGAACCAGGTTTTAAAGCTGCGAAAGATCGTGTAACACTGTTGCTAGGTGGGAATGCATCTGGTGACTACAAGATGAAGCCACTCCTTATTGCCAGATCAGAGAATCCACGGGCTTTGAAAGGAAAGCTGAAAGAGCACCTTCCCTTTATTTACAAAGCCAATAAAAAGGTGTGGATAATTGGTGCCATGTTCTGTGAGTGGTTGAAAGTCTATGCAATACCCGCATGGAAGAGGTACTGTGCGAAGGAGAATTTAGATTTCAGAATTATCCTTCTCATTGATAATTCTCCCTCACATCCTCATGACAATCCTGACTTGGATGAGCATGTGAAGATTGTTTTCTTCCCTCCCAATACTACGGTTCTAATCCAACCAATGGACCAAGGTGTAATTGCCACTTTCAAGCGATATTACTTGCGACGTACGTTTGAGCAACTTGTCGCAGCTTCAAATGGTGAAGACAAGACCAGCATCAAGGAGTACTGCAGGAGCTACAATCTCTTTAACGCCATCAACAACATATCCATGGCTTGGCAAGAGGTTTCCCATACATGCCTCAACGCGGTGTGACAAAATCTATGGCCTGAATGCATCACAGATTTAAGATTTGAAGAAATTGTGCCAAGTGCAAACACAAACCTCTTCAACATTGCTCATGAAGCAGGCTTCCAGAATCTGGAAATGGAGGACATAGAAGAGTGATGGACGCCGAGATTGAGGAACTCACCAACGAGGAGCTACAAGAGCTGGCGCAAAATCCAAGCCCTGAATCTGACAGCGAAGAGGACAAGCCTTCATGCACATTTACTATGAAGAGCATGGCTATTGCATTTCACCGCATTCAAGAAGGACTTCAGATGTTGGCCGATGAAGACCCTAGGGCTCGGTGGACTAGCTAGCATCAACAAAACAAAAAAAATGGGGTTTAAAGACAGAAAACTCTCACTCTTCGCATCGATTTCCTAGTAAAATTATTTACCATCTTGAATAACGTGTTGGTCGAGCAAGGGCAGTGGCCTCGCCGGTGCAAGAAAGAGAAAGGGAACATCAATTTCTCCTCTTTACCCCTAGTAAAGTGTTATCCAGGGAAGTTTCATGCACATGAAGCTAAGAAAAAATAAATAAAAGAACATTGCATGGTTAAACTATGACATGTATAGCCACATGTGTTCACCTCTTTTCCAAGCCCTCCCCTCAAGAAAAAGTTATAAAACACCCAGTATCGTGTTTTGACACCACTTTCGAAAGGCAACTCACTTGGAAGATGGACAATCTAGTCATGTAAGCAAATTTTGTATTTCGGCTTAAAATCTTATAAAACAAATCTTTTCAAAATTCACTTTAGGCTGTGTAAATATAACACCACTCATTCAGAGAGGTTTTTTTGTAACTTGCTGGACAATTCTTTTATTAGCATGTGCCCAGGACAAATATTTTTATTCTGTTTTCTGGATAATTAATTAGATCTTAGTATGGTTGGCCTGTTAAATTTATGTCACAAAAAAAGAGGCAGTGTATAAGGGTGACCTTTTGTTACCTATATCATTTCAGGATGGTTTCATAACCAGGGTTTTATCTTTGATTAGGAAAGTAACTGATTAACCAGTTTTGATATCTCTTCTGTCGTAGTTCTGTTATTCGTGGACTGAACATTCGCTCAATTATGTAAGTACTATTACGCTCCTAATCTATTTAACCCTGTATGGAATGATATATCTTAAAACAGCTAGGAGGTATGACAAATTCACATTGTGAGAAGCCAGCTATGTTCTTTTATTTTAGTGTTACTTGTAAAGGTATTGATCGGGCAGAGGCGGATCTCATTTATAATGATTACACGAGGTAAAGACCCATTTGTGTGCACAGGGATATGGTGAAATGCTCGCTTGACTGGTGTGAACCTAGCGTTAGTTGTTTATAGTACACTAGTTTACATGTTCTTTTGTATCGATTGACGGCGATGCTTACTAACGTAACTCGTTCTTGCATGCTATTTACATTGGGTTGAGGTTTGGTAAATAGTATGTTCTGGTTATCATATTATGATATTCACTGCCTCTGGACATTTTAATTTTAAACCAACGCCTTGCCAGCCTTTCCCAACATATAAACTAATGATATTTCTAAGTTTGTAAGGTGCTTGCTTTCAGACGAGTTGTGCATCACAATATAATATTGTTTATATGGCCTAAAACTTGTGATAGTCGCTATTTAATTTATATACTTACACAGCAAGGTATGTCTTCCCCTTAACTTCAACTTTTATTATTCTTAATGTTAACTTGTTCTATAGTATTTTTAAGTTTGAATAAGTCTAATTATAATATTAAATAAAACGGTCTGAGTTCAGTCTTGATTTTTATCTTGTTCATAAAACATTCCCTTCATTTTATAAACACACTTTAGACTGTATACTGGTGTTCTGTGATAGAGTGTAGTTAATTATGTTTCTTAGAGTTAGGAATGTTTATTATTGCTCATTTTCGATTGTGGGCTAAGTGCTATGATAGCTGTGATATTTAGGGACATTAAGGGTTGACGGGCACATTTACTCAGGTCATACAGCCCTAAATTCCCCTATTGATTTATTTTTGTACCGGCTGCCAGCTTAATAGAACTGTTTTTGACTAGGCTGAGCTAGGTGGGTGCATTGGAAATGTCCTGGAATTCCCTAAATATCTTGATTTGTCCTGGAATTTGTATTAGGGACCTTGATTTTTTTTTCCACAATATTTCTGAGTGCTCGTGCAATGGGAGGTTGGTTGGGCGGAAGGGTGGCCCCTTTCCTGTATGTATTGGGTAAGCTTTCAAACTGTTTAAAGTAAGATCACCCAACACATGCAGAAGAGTTATCATTAGGCCTTTATCATTAATAAGACAAATTTTGTAGTTTTGATCATTTAGTTTAGTCACATTTAATATTTTCATCTGTGGTGTGTTCTAATTAATGTGTTTCACTACAGCGGTGGTCTTTCGCTTTATAACTATTACCACAAATTTGTAAACATTTTCACCTTTTTATGTGTTTTGTTACAGTTATGGTATTATCAATGCAGTTGATCCAAAAACATTAGTTGAGGGAGGGAAAATTTTGTTGTTGTTGTTTTAATCCATTTCGTTCTGCTAACCAAAAAAGTTGAAAAAATTGATTTCCTCGGAAAGAATATATATATTTTGTTCAACTTCTAAATTGATGGTTTTCAAAATAAAACCTTTTAGAAAAACTAAATAAAAACAAGTGAATCTGAAAATTTTTGCTTAAATCTACTGTATGTGCAAAATCTTTTCAGAATGTTAAGGAGGCTACTGGAGATCCACTTATGGTTGCCAAATTGTTTTTTTTTATCTTGGAAAAAAATACAAGCATATCTCAAGTGCTACCGTACTGATTCACCCATGATTCCTTTTCAAGCTTTTCTGACACACTGTAGTATGGACTCGCCCCTTTTCATTAAGAAGGAGGTTACAGATGATGCTCAGGCAGAATTGTATGCAGTTGATCCCAATAACAAGGATAATATCATGTTTACAAAAAGTATTGAAACTGGTTTTGAAGCAAGGAAAGTAGTAAATATCCATGTAAAAAATAGTCAAAGAAAAAGGATGTGTTGATCTTAAAATCTGAGTGGGCACCTTGAGTTATTCAAAGTATTGGCAAAAAAAAATGTTCCAAGACAAAAATCTTTGGAACAACTTCTGGTGAAATTTTCCATATGCCTTGCTATGTAATCAAACTGAAAACAGCGGAAACATTTACAAGATTTCTTCAACGGCTTGAAAGTAGAAAAGTGATCTTATCAGGTGTGTGTGGTGCAGCGACACAACAGTTCAAATTGTTTTTCAAAGAAGTGTCACCAGATCCTTCAACGTTTAAATAATTTATTTTAGTTTCAACTAAAATAAATAAATAATAATGGTCACTTTACGATTACCAAAGTTTTATCTTGGGTTGTGGCCTGAAAATGAGAATGACCTTTGGCTTGTATTATTAATATCTTTAAATCCTAATTTATTCTACAAGCCATTATCATTAATAATTAGTAAGGTCAACTATATAATTTTCCATCAACCCAACACACTGAAAATTACTATATATTTTCATAAAATTTAGAATTGAAATGTCAAAGCTTCTTTTTATATAGGTTGCCTTAAGATGAAGTGGGTGTGCCTGTTTGAGTTATTTTATTTTTTTCATCAAAAAATCAGGACAAAAATCTATGCTTCAAAATATTACTTATGAATTTTGGCACAGTAGCCATCCTCTTCCACTACTCCACTTGTTGACACACTCATTATTCTACAACTGGACGCAAAGAAACAAACCATTTTCCTTGGAGGATCAAACAAGTGTCAATATTCTGTAAAATAAAAATAAACCTACTGTAAATTGGTGATATATACATTATTTTGTAATAGTGACCATAATTATATCTAGAAAAATAGATATTGCTTAAAACGACCAAATAAATAAGATTTTAACAGTATTAAACATACGATTATACACCAATCACAATATTAAACTCGCCTTGGGAAACGCTGCTTCCCTTTCCCCAATGAGGGCCAGACAGACTCGAAAATAAACGAGTGATGGAATAAAGAGTGAGCTAGATCAGTTGGTTGCCCGGTCAATCTGAGTAAGAACTATTTGCACTAAAAAAAAGCTCTGCCATCTCAACTTAGTATACTTGTTGGAGAGGTTTCTAATTATAATAATTTGTTTTAACTTTATTTTCCTCTTATTTTTTTCATTCCGATTTCAAACTTATCTTGATTCTGTCTCATGCTCAAGCATCTGTAGAACATGGCTTCTCTGTCAATAAAGGAATAGTTGTAGAGGAGAAAATAATTCATGCAAGGAATTATCTACAGAAAAAGTTGTTCATTTTGTTTATTACTGTGTCTAACTACCCGATCGGATTATACGCTTATATACTAATTATGTTAGTTATGTTAGGTGCACCCACATTTGTGCATAAGGAGAGGGAAAAGCCATTTTGGAAAAACCCTCAACAATACACTAAGATTCAAGCCTCGATCTACCCGTCATCAGCAGTCTAGTCAACCATGAGAATAGCGCCTTAAACCATGCGGCCACCGAAGTGGGTACAAAGGAAAAGTTGCTTCTTATATTTGTAGTGAAGAAACTTATTTTCAAACTTTTATGTTACTAAAATCTTCGTTGTAGAATGTTCATTCACTTCAATCCTCAAAATGATTTTTGATGGTCTAAGCTTAGTTAGTCCTCCTCTGGTAAGTTGATTAGAATAGTTAGAATCTGCATCATAACCAAATAAAAAAAATCAACTCCAAACAAAAAGGCCATTTGTTGTAAGTATAACCACAAATGTACACAACTGAGGATTCTGGAATCATGTCAGCTGTTAGTCAATAATCACATCCACAAAATGTTCATCTTTTGTATGTTTTGCTATAATACCCAAAACAATAGAAGCATGAACCAACCAAAATTTCAAATCGAGTAAATTACACGGGAAACAAACATCCCGTGCAGTAAACAAAATTAACTAAATCAGCAATACTGCACATGGCTGTATTGTCAACAGGCCTCAACGCAATGTTGCCAAACTTCAACATCTCAGCCTGTAATTAAAGACAGCCATGCTTAGACGATTCGGACAATTTTAAATTAAAATGAGTTTTTACATGGTGTAAAATAGGTTAAAACTGAATTCAGTCCAATGTATTGAAATTTTTAAATTAGCAAAAAATATGTATAATTCCAAAATAGGTTATTTGGGTATATTATGATAAATATTATAATTTCGAAGTCTTATCTGAAAGTGAATTTAATCCCTTGCTCCATTGCTTTAGCCTAAAGTCTCTAGTTTATATCTTGAAATTGAACCCTTACATTTTAAACAGCTTTACATGTGTAAGTTAAAATTTGATTCCACTCTTTTCTTTGATAAAGCCCTATATCATGTTTTATAGGATGAATCTTTGGTAAAAGATTTTTTTAAATATTATTTTGTAAAAGATATTTGATCAATCGTCAAAGTTAGAGCTTATTTATTTTATCAAAGAACTTTTAAAAGAAATGTGATAGTATAATACTGCCCTAAGAATGAAACATTTTGATTTGTGTGCTCCCAATATTTGCTCTAAGATGGTTTTTTAATTTGGTGGTGTACATATTTTTTTTAAATCACACAGATTATCTAAAGCATTTATATGTAAATTTAATCAAATTCATAATACTTTTGTAATAATAAAAAATTATATTTGTCATTCAAAAGAGCACTTCATCTTTGTGTAATACATTTACAAGTAAATCTAATAAATACTTATTTAGAATCTAGATGCTGTCACTATGCAGAGCCCTTCATGTATGTATAATGCATTTATAAACAATAACATCCTATCTGAAATTGCTTGTCTTTATTTTGTAGCTTGAGAGTGAGTTGACTTCGCCTTCTAAAGAGATTTTTGACCACTCGTATGCTAGACCAACGTTTAGCCTAGCGGATGGAGAGATTGTAGCTGTAGAAAACACCTTTCTGTTGAAGCAATCATCAACCACGAGGCCATCACTGCTCAAGCTGAACCCACCTGTTGGAGTAGCAGCGGCATCAACGAGCAAAAGTGCATGCACCGTCAACAAAGCCACTTTATCAGAAAAGGTGGGCGGTGCAGGGAACCAGAGACGCAAGCTCCAACACAAATCTTCACAAGCCCCTTCATATTCCAAATCTCAGAAGATGCCCGAGGTGTACAATATCATGCTGGAACCACGTAAATTGAGGCATCTTTACAAGTGCATGGGTCAAACCTGCTCATATACAACCAACGTGACCAAGAACTACATCGCTCATTGTAAAGAGCATGAGGAAATGAGGAAGAAGCCGTTGCGGAAGCAGAAAGGGATTGACTGGCGGCAGTGTGCCTATTGTTGTGTAAATCTGAAGACTGTGGATGAACTTGTGGACCATATTCAATCCACTCATGGCCACTGTCTCTTCCAGTGCACATACTGTTTCTTCAGAGCTATGTCCCAGTCATACGTTGTACTGCATCAGGTAAATTTTTATAGAAAGTTTATATTACAAATTATTGGTTTCAGTGGCTGAATGTTCTAAGACGTCTCTCTCATGCTAGACTGGTCGGATGATGATAGGGATATCATGGTTCGAATCCCGATCATCAATCTAGTTTTTTTTAATAGTCTCCCATGCTTCTTTCCCACAAATGCAGGTAAATTATCTCTAAAATGCTTCCTTCCCATCCCTACTTAATTATAGAAATTATTAAATATGTGAATAACCTTAACAGGTAGTAAGACGCGATAATACATACATACATATATATGCATGTGGCACTAATTAGCTGTGTACTTAGGAGACCCTGCTTCAATTCCTTGAAATATTAAAGATTTTAGAATAGTGTTTACCGAGTTATTTAATAAATGCACTAGACTAAGATTTCAAATGTGCTTTAAGGTTAAGTTGATTGGCAGCATCTATGTGTCATGTGCTGATATAGCAGCCTTCTGAAGTGCATGTTAAACATCCTAAATAACTATATATATAAAAAAAGAGAGTTCACTAGATTTAAAAATATATGCTCAAAGAATGGTTAAGTTAAATTGTTAATTTATGTATTTTTTTTTGGTAATATTTTCCACTCTTGCTATAAATATATATATATATAGGGGTGATATACTTTATCAGAAAAACAAAGCCCACCTATATTTTAAATGCACATGACTACCATCCACATTGAGAACGTTTTGAAATGTCTTGTTTCTGCAATTTTTTGGTAAATTAGTCATCCCTCATACTCATAACTTGTTTTTAGTTGAATTCTCCCCTTAATATTAATTGTAAGCATTCTATCATATGTTAAAGTTTTGTTTTATCTTTTATTCCTGTCTAGAACACAAGTCATACTGGAGAACAACTAGCTATTACAATGTGCAAAGTTGTAAAGAATATTTCTGAGAGAATTGACCTAATCAAAGAGAGGAACGAAGTTGTTTTGCCATACATTTGTAAACAAGGTTGGTTTAATTTTTGCTCTTTTTAATCAACTCCCCCTTCCCGTCTTGGTAGCGTGTCTGCCTACTGAACTAAGGGTCTCAGGTTCGATTCCTGGCATGGCCGAAAAATGTGTTATTGGTGAAATGTTGGTATGTTGTTTTCCCCTTTCATAATAACAAAATAATGGCAGGGGGATTGATGTTGTATCTCGTCTAGATTTAAGTAAGTGTATTAAGTCATGTGCTGATATAATCCATCGGTTCAGAAAGTGAACATCATATACTTCAAATAAATGAATATAAAATTTAGTCAACTCTTCTTTCCTAATAATGTATTTAAGTTGTAAAAATACGAGTGTGTTTATTCACTCTTTACCGATCTTTTGAAAACGGTTTCCCATCCATAGTTTTGAGACTATACAGAATGGAGTACTCGGTTCTGAACTAGTAGGTGTCCTGATCCAATGAACTTGGGGTAAGGGTATGTCTTTCTCATCAGCTTTTGATTATTTTGAATGTGTAATTTCTTTGGTAAACTTAGTACTAATATTAAATTATGTCAGCAAGTACTCCTGTTTCCTTCATGTAGCATTGCCATTCTTGAGGATAAAATTGTGTTTTCTATTCCAGGAACTTGCAATGAGAGGTTTTATATTCACAAAGATTTCTACAATCACTTGACAAGGCAGCACTCCCAGTTGACCATGTATTCGTGCCACTTGTGTGAGAGTACATCTTTCAAGCCAGATACCCTCATGACTGTAAGGAACACATACGTTGTTATAACCAATTGTTAGACTGTACACTTTCTAGACATGCAATCATTAGTCCATAAGCTATTGACCATACGGTAATATTGTACAAGTTGGATCGACATAAAGTTAAAACTATAGAGTTGAGTTGAATTCATTATTTTACAAATCCGAATCTCGAATCTGATTATGAATATTGGAAAAAATTATGAACTTGAAAGAAAGAAGTAATAAAGATAAAAATATGATAATAGAAAATACAATTAGTAACTAAATGTTAACATTATTTCTTATAATCCGCTCATTATAACATTCATGCATTAGGTTAAGTGTTAACTTATCAATCCGATCATCAGCTGATTATGGCACAATCGACGGATCCGATGATCATTTATGCTGACTATTCTGAATGTGTGGATATATTTTAAATTCTTAAGTTATAAACATAAAATACCAATTTGGAAACAAAAAAATTAGATCTAATCCATTCCCTCGAATGTAAACACAACTTTATTGTGCATTTTCAATTAAACTTAAAACAAATGAAGAGCACGTACTGTATCTTATCTCGCCCAATGGGTCATTGGCATCAGAGACTCTTCTGCACAGCTGGATTGGTTAGTTATACAAAAAGCAGCTCACTCCACCCAAACAAGATCGAGATGCTGGTATTTTTAAATAACAATTTAAAGTCCACCCAGCAGTGAATGTACTGTGTGTGAAGTTAATTTGGATGTAACAACATTTGTCAAGAACTTTTTTATATACTCTCGAGCTGCTTTTTGTTTAGACAAAGAATTACAGAAAGCCTTAAAAAAATTAACCATAAATGTGAAGCCACATTTTAATCAATACATGCCCAAGAGTCTCTTACATATAAACACAAAATATGTGTATTCTCCTTGCGTACCGAACTTTGTGTGCCCCAATTAATTTAATTGAAAATGATATTTAAATTTGTTATTTATGCTTATGATTGTTTCAAATGTCAGAGCCAGTTGTCCTAACACTAAAATAAAATATATTTTAAACAACTTTAACTTGGTTAAAACAAATGTCTAATAGATCGTATTATGTATGAAATTGAAAACTAAACAAATAATTGGCATCGGTTATCGGACTTATCGACATCAGCAAAATAGCTGTGCGGTCCAGCTCTACTTAAAACTATTGTTGTGGATGGTTACTAACAAACAATCATTGGTAAACAGATAACAGTTGAGGTATATATTAGAATGAAAGTATTAATGGCAGTAAAGTAAAATGTTACTATTTTCTCTACATGTTGTATTTTCATTAGTCTATGTTTAATAATAAAAATTCATAGAAAACTTCACCAAGACTATTATTGTTTTATTTAAAATTTATAAATATGGTTTCATAATTTACTGAAAACGCTTTTCTTTTAGTGAATTTGATTGGAAACATGATTAAATTTTCTCGTTGGTTGACATGTTAGATGATTGAGGACACAAATTGTGTGGACTTTGCTTTAGTTGGTCAATTAGGACTGATAAGATTTAATACAAAAATCATTAGTGTATGTTTGTTTTTTTTTCTTCAAAACTTTTCTGATTGTACCATTTAATTAGTGAATTTCAAATGACTCTTTATTATGAAAATCTGAGCAGTGCAGATAAAATAGTAATTTAATAGATTTGCTCACTGTGTACTGAGAAATAAAATCGGAGAGTAATTTTAAGTTTTAGCTGCACTTTGATTGCATTAAACTCTTAATCAAGAAGCCAAATAAGTTTATTCCACCTTGTGTTTCTTCTCTTCTCTTGTGATTGCTGGTACACTTAAAATAACTTTCTACCAATTTGTTTAGATGAGATACTTTTAATGCCCATGATGTCATTATAAACTGTTTCTAGCCTCTTCAGTTTAGTGAAAAGCCTCAATATTCCTCTTTCCTTCCATTTTTATTGGCTTCCATTCTTCTCCCATCTTTGCCTCTCCTTTGAACACTTAGGGTTATCAACTCTTACCGTTTCTTTCTTGTGGACTTTTTCCTACTTACTTGATTTCCATTATCCTCCTTGAAATTATTTACTTTTATATTTATGTACATGATCATGCCATCTCATCTTTGTTTCCTCTACTATCTCATGTACGCCTTGTACACCAACTCTTGCCCAGACAACTTTATTCCCAATCCTGTTTCTCCTTGTGACAGCTAGCATGCGCCTCAAAGATTTCATTTCCATGGCCTCCATTTTCCTGGTATCTCTTACTTCATTGTTCATGTTTCTGTTTCACATATAACTATGCGTACAAAATACGCCCTAAACAAAACTTTCATACACTTCAAAGGCTCTTCTTTTTTCCCTAGCTGATCTCTGACATACCTAAAGAACAACTCTCCCATGCTAAGTTTCTATGCCACACTATCCATAACTATTTCCATTACCAAGGTCCGGGTAGCTACTATAAATGTGTGTTAACATGCTGATAAATTGACGGTTTCTTGTGTTTTGACAGCATTACAAGCTACACTCGTACTGTTTCTATCAGTGCATGTATTGTGTTCATGGAGGGGATACCAAGGAGGATATGCACCATCATCTCTGCAACTTTCACCCTAACCAGCCGAGCACTGTACTTGTTCGTCTTTTCCAGGTTAGTAGTCTGATGTTTTCCATATTCTAAATAATAAATATTTTCAAAATGTGAAATATCTATCCTTCCCATAATATGCTACAACTACTATTTGTTGAATTTATTTTACTTCATATTGTGAAACTACTGACTACATTTAAATTTCTGGGTGTTCTAAAATTGGTTGTATAATAATATATTATTGATATTTTATTTAGACCAAAGATCAGTCATCAGCTAAGAACCAAGTAGAGGATTTGATTACCATTGATCTAGATCAGGAAGTGGTGTTTAATGGTATGCTCTTAATGCCAACACCCGGCCCAATAGAAACAGATGAGGATTCTGAGGACGAGAATGATATGTTAAACTCTCCTACAGAATTGGCCCACAATTCAGGTTAGTGTTTTTCAATAGAGATAATTTCTTTTTGATATATTTTACAGCCTGATTGTTCCATAGATTTGTCATAAGCAGCTATTTTTCTTTATAAATGAGTATGAATAAGTGCATAAGAGTAAAAATTATATTAAAATAAATTAGTGCCTAGTGGCATGGAATTGTATAGTAGGGTGGAGTGAAAAAGCTTGCCAAAAAAGTTTAGCTTAATTTATTAGCCTATATGTGGAAAAGTTGCTACCTAATCATCTGTGTGAAATTTGAACTTCCTACAACATAATCTTTGGCTGCCAATTTGCCCAGAAATCTCTACAACATTTTAAGATTTATGAATTTTTCATGTAGCTCTTCGCTTGTTTTCTGTGTGAAAACAACCCAGAATTCACCACAGGGAGGTGGCTGCATATCGAATTCCACCACACTCCCTCTATTTGTCTTTAAAAATTTAGGTTAATTGCCACATAAAACTTTGAGATATTGACTTTTGGTTTCAAATTTGGGTAATTCAATTCTAGGTACTATTCTAATCTTATGAATCCATCTTGAACATCATTGATACACACAGCAGCCGATACTTCGGTAATTAATTTGACGCTGCACTCTACTGCTTGTAAATTTCACAGAAATCTTAAAATATCAATTTCAGCTGGAACGTCCAAAATCATTGTCTTGAGTTCATTATCAGAAATAGATAGTGTAAGTGTTGGTTCAGTAAATATAACTGAATGCCAGTGAATTAGATCTATATAGTCGTCTGCTTTGAAATTTAACGTTGGAATCTTAAATTCACGAATATTTTGTTCTGCTTTGAAATTTAACGTTGGAATTTTAATTTCACGAATATTTTGTTCTGCTTTAGCTATTTGTCTACATTTTAAAATTATTCAAGGTCCCAACTCCCTAATGTGTTTTCGGCTGTTGACCAACATTGCCAGCAGGATAATTTCTGGATGACAAAAATATGTATTCCTTTAAAAAATGTTCGATCTATTAGGCTCTTTAATTATTGAGGCAGAAATCAAGATTTTTTTATCGTTGTAAAATACTGTTTTGGACCCTTCACATATACTTTAAAAAGTCGTGGATGAAGTGTATTTTTCTTTGATAAACTGCATATAAAATATCCTTTTAATACCTCAACCATGAAGACTCAGGCGCTCTTCAGAAATAATGTCAATGTATTGCAGCACAAAACTTGCCTTCACAACACCTGTCGCCAGGACTCTTTCTATTAGTTGGTTTTGACGCAATCGACAAGGGATCCAAGAGGCAAGGTGTAGGTCATATATATAAGGGGTGTATTTATAGGCACTAAAATTTTTAAAAAAGGCAGGCAAATAAGCACTAAAAATCACAAAAATAAGAACATTAATAGGCATTATAAATTTTTAAAAAGGCAATAAACAGGCACTAAAAAAAAGGTACATAAATAGGCATAGTAATGCAAAAAAAGGCACCAAAACATTTAAATTTTTTATTATTCACTCTTAAAATCCAGCATACACTTTCCATAAACACTTGTTAATTACTATTAGAGTTAATTATCAAATACTTCTCAAGATTTTCAGGTGTAAATTTTGTTCTGTTGTCTGACAAAATGTTTTTATACTGTGAGAAACTTCTCTCGACTTCACATGAAGTCATTGGGCAAAACTTCAGACAAGCTTTTTTTAGCTGGGCTAAGCTTGACTTCTGGGAGTGATGTAGTTTGTCCTTCTAAGATGTCCGCAATACTTGCCATCACTTTCCACCCAGGGTTTCGCTGCAATACTTTGTTAAATTTGTCAACAATGGCTGTGCCAATTGATCAGAAGCCTGATTCAGGTTTTCTTCTATTCCCCGCATTATCTTCACAGCTTTCAAAAGAGGCAAATCTCTCGCCTCTAAAGCTGTGATTGCTTTTTAAGTATGCCAGATCCGCACTGACACTTGAGCAGGAGATGGCAGCATTTGCTTCTGTAATGGCGATAGCTTGTTCCTCGTAAAATGTTTGGACTACCTACAAGCTAAACGGTTGGTATAGCATAACTCACCATTCTTTCAATATATAGTGTTCTACAAGTATAACAATTATTTTTTTCCAATAATGTGGACGGACAGGTGGAATCAATTAAAACTAGTGGTAAACGCTCACTGCAATTTTAATTTGGAAACGCACCTAAAGATAGTGTATTGTATAATACCTTTTGAATGTCACCCAGGTAATCTGCATAGTACAATGCAGCATGAAGCCATGTACCGCAACGCGTTACACTGGTTGTCGTAGCAAAGGTGTGTTGGGCAGGGCGGCCTTAAATGAGAAAATTCGTGATGGAGCCTTCAAAAACACTTTCTTGACTGTGGAAATAATAGCGTTAACATTTGAGAAACGTGATCTAATATCTTCTGCAACCCTATGAACAGCATGCGCCAGACAAGTCACGTGAATTAACTAGGTGTAGAATACTTTTAAGCTCGCAGCCGCTTTCAACATGTAGCCCGCACTGTCTGTCAGCAACACCACAAACCTTTCGCCTTTGTTTTCTGATGGCCACAGGTCACCTAATATAAACAAATTAACTTATTTATAATTATAATTTTTACAGGACTAACACTGTGAATCATTAAATTAACACAGTATATCTTGTGCAATTACATTATATACTTACGCAAAGCATCACGAACAACTATGGCAATTGTCGGGCTGTTGGTTGCCTCAAGCATCTTTGAAACAACCAAGTGAGGTTTCCCAGGACCCGTAGTCTCTAGTTTTCCAACATCAACATTTGCAACATATCTGCCACAGTGGTCAGTGGTTTCATCAACAGTAGCCCAAATGTATGGTTCTTCAATATATTCTCGGATTTTCTCAACTGTCTTAAACGAAATAAAAAGAATGTTTACTGTAAATAGTTTAAATCAATACAATTCAGTTAATATTTTTTAATGTCAGAAAGAAAAAACTGCTATTGTAAAAACTTACGGATAAATAGGTTGAATGCAAGTAGTGTTTCCTGAGAGTTGATTCGTTTGGTATCTTCTTGTTGGTTTATTTGTTGAGAAAAGCATTGAAATCTGGATTCTCCAGCTTCTTCCAAGAAATATTTGCAGCTACCATCGCAGAGCATAAGTCGGCAGAAAATTGCTCTTGGGTTTTATGGGTATCGTTAACCTTAGGAAAAAATTGTTGAGCTCCTGTTTTCTTTCCGGAATTCTTTATATGTATTGCAATATTTTTGTGTTGTTCTAGGTGATACTACTTCTCGCATTTTACCTAAATATTAAAAATGAAAATTTTCACTCAGTAAAATATGTGGATTCTACAAATTAAAAAAGTATCACCTAACAAGAGAACTAAGATTGATTTTTTTATTTTTTGTCGTAATGTTAAGCTTTGGTAAATATTTTCACTTTGTCGTTGAAATTCTTCAATAAGAAATGAAACCTTGTTTGAACAATAGCAAATAATCGTGATTTACTTTTAAACAGTAGACAATATATTTAATAAAAACCTTGACTTTCAAATTTAATAATTTCATTTCCCCTTTTGAAAAGATAACTTACCTCCTTGGAACATGGCTGACAAAAAATTATTTTGCCATCCATTGTGAAATTCCTATCACCACCAATCTACTATTTGAATAATACACTTTTACACAATTTCTCTTTAGGCATTTTCTACTAGTTCAATAATTTTCACTGAGTCCACTACAAATAATTATTAATGAACAGATATGCACATCTAACAACAGCGTAATATACACAACCACTGAATGAACTGACACTGCTGTGCGCTAGAAGAAAATCTTTGTTGCCGGACTGACCAGTCTGAACCTATCAGACCACTGGACACATGGGTTTTTCCTACCTATCACGATTATCCACATGGAGTAACCTTATGAGTGAAGGAGGATGGGGGTGGCGGGGCAGCCGCAAGTATTTAGAAAGAAAAAAAAGAGGGTGGGAGGAAGAGAGAGATAGAAAAAGGCACTTTAAGGCTCCCATTTGTAAAATGGGCACTAAACAGCGAAATAGGCATTTATAGGCACTATAAAAGTTATCAAATTATCTTCGCAATCATTGAAAATAAACTTATACCTCAAAAGCCTACTTTTTAAATTCATAGGAATAGAAAGGACATTTAGGGCAAAATCCACCCCCTAGTCATATATGTCGCTTGTGCGTATGAATACGCACAGTGCCAGTAACACAAATCTACAGAGAATATAACATTACACAATGAACGGAACACGGAACATTTAATATTGTAGAAAAACATTCTGTAAATCATATCATATAATATCATATATATTCAGTACCGGCAGTGTAATCAGTTAAATAAAATGTGTGCAACAGAAAAATTCTTTCTAATTTTATAATTATAAGTATTAAAAATACTAATTACATAACTGCAAGACCAAAATTGTAACGATATTGGGGACAGATTCCTATTATAGCTCAAGCAAACTCAGTCGGTAGAACACCTGAAAAATGAAACTCTACTTCTCAATATATTCGCAGTGATGTAAAGAGGAAGGATATTTTTTGTGATTTTTATGTGGTCCAGTAGAGATGGATATAATTACCAAGGAAACTCTTAACCTCTGAAGTGTATCCACAGTAATACTGGATCCCGTCGTGTAGTAATAAATACAAATGTAATAAAAAGAATGGACACCAGTGAGCTAAGTGATACAAGTAAAAGGACTTTTATTATGGCACCCAGCTCGGTGGTGTAGTTGTCTAACGCGCTTGTCGTGTTGTGCTCGAATGCTGAGGACGGGGAGATCGAGGTTCGAATCTCGGTCGGGTGAACTGGAGGTGGTTTTTCCTAAATGGTGTAATTAATCCCATATCTTTTAAAGCTGCATTTATAAGAATTGCTGATGATCTATCATAAACACCAGTTCTGTCGCAAGTCTCTGCTACATTTGGAAGTTTACTTCTCATTTGCGAAGTTGAAGGAGAATCTGACTTATAATTGTATTTTTCGTTTCACATTGTTTATATTCAGTATCTCCAAATTCATCAGAAGAACTTGAAGAATTCAAAATGTGTCCCTTAACAGAAGGCGAAAGTATATTAGCTGTTTTTACTTCACTGAATTGCAATTGAATGTTTTGACCTTTTTCTGTTATTTTTCTTTGCGTTGCAATCTTTTTTTAAAGCATTTTGCTTGCTTTAATGTAAATATTTCCAATAACCATTCTTCATCCTTTGAGCCGTTAAAAAAACTCTTTCATCTACAGGTACTTTAATTTTGCAAGTACAGATTTTAAAAGTCCTTGCATTTACATAATTAAATATCGAACAGGTTTTTCTTCACTGATTCCCTAAATGATACAACTTTTTACAAAGAATTTAATCAACACAATATTAGCCAAACCAGGTTCCTGTTTGTTTTCTCTTAAAAGTTCTTGTCTCATATATATATATATATATATATACACACACACACACACACACACACACACACACACACACACACACACACACAC